>JACDJE010000330.1:240210-465531 GCA_016647715.1 Pavo muticus | reverse complement strand
ACTCCTGAGCACTCTCTTCCGGAGGCAAACGGCTCTGGAGGAAGGTGCTTTCAAATGTCCACAAAGAGATGCTGATTTTCACACAGTAGCACCCATCACTTGCCTTCTCAATAAATCAGTTAGGGTCTTATCACAAGAAACACCTCAGGAAGCAAGCTTTGAGCCAGAAAAACAAAGAAGGATTCTCACACCAATTATGCTGCACTTTTTGCATCTCAGAGCTCCATAAGCGTGTCCTTGCTTTTACATATAGTTCTTATTTTGACTGTATTAATCTTGCAATATCCTTCTCCTAAAGTAACAATTTTCTTGTTCCCAAAATATTATTGTTTTCACATCTAAATAAATTCATAGTAGATGAAAATGAATCCATAATCTTCTTAATCTCATAAGTTATTTTCAAATGTTATTTAAATTATTTGAAGTGTATCAGGAAGAATGATGAAATTAAATTACTGATCCACTGGTAAGTAAAAAAAAAAAGTGTAATATTTTCCATTTTACTTATATTTTCTAAGGACTCAAACTCTCTCCAGCCAGAACCTTTTTGAACTTTGTACTTCCCTGAGGCTTGCAATGAATATAAATAGCTGTCATAAATTGTGCCAACAAACTGCTGAAGGAATTCATACTGCAGAAGTAAAGATGCTTTACAGTGCTGCTGTGCCCATTACTTCACAAACAGAACTAGCTCTAATATTCTTACATTATGCTTCTGCACAGACACACAGACATGCTTTTGCAGAGGTCTCAACTGCACTATAAAGCATTCTTTCTATAGATGATGGAGCACGTACGCAACTCTGAATCTTCCTAAAATAAACATATGCTTCAGTGGATTAAGGTTCAGAAGGCAACAGTACAACAGGAGAACTTACTTGTGGAATTAATGAGCCTAGTCATACCAGCAGTAGGCTTAAGATGGTCTCACACAACATACAAATTTAAAAGTTTTTCCATAATAACTTAAGATTTTTTAAAAATATATAGAGATGTTTAGATGAATGTATATTAATATGCAGATACAAGTGTATATCTAACTGTATTTAAAATATTTTTAGTATATACATTATAAATATAAAAATGCAAATATGAATGCTCAGATAAATATCTATTGCTTATGTGAAAGCTATTCTATCAAAGGTACTTGAGAATGAGAATTTAATTCCATGCTGTATTCACTACTCATTTTATAGCAAAGGTTTTAAAAACCTTCTGTGTTCAAGATTGTACTAGATGAAAACCTCAAAAGTACTATACACCACCATGCAGAAATAACTGAAGAAGGTCAAAGGGCAGGAACACCACCACTGGACTAATGCAGGCCTCTGCCACACCTAATAGTTCCTAATAAAATGTAATTTGGTTAATTCTGAAATAGTATTAATGAACCGCTTTTAGTAGTATACTACTGGGACAGGTTCCCAACCTGTGAGTACCCTGTAGGAATAGTCCTACTTCAGATAAAATAGAATTACCTAGAACCTTCAGTTTACACTAATCATGTTAGAATCTGCTTTGAACAAGATTAAGAGACAGACAGATGAATGAGTACCAGAACTTCTTGTGTTGCAACAGTAANCAGCCTCAAAGGCAAGAGGAAAAAAAAAAAAGGAGAAAAGGAAAAGCTGCTTACCTTCAGAAGACCTCAGGCATACACAGATATCCAAAGAGATAACCTCAGCTCCCACTGCCAACCCTTAAATTAAGTCTGGGGAGGGGTGGATCCTGACTCCACCCCTTCTGGTCACTCAGGTGCATTGCATGCACCTGAGTTCCCCAGGGTTGGCCCTGCCTTCCCGCTAGGTGCTCAATCACTGTTTCAAGCTGTGACTCAGCATTTTCGCTACGGCATTTTATAAATATTCTTGTACGTAACCACAGATAAACATGTCTATGAATAACAGAAGTAGAAAATATTTTCAGTATTTATATTTTCTTTTAAAACTATCATCATGAAAAAGTGTAAGCAAAACATTTTTTTAATATCAAAAATAGTAACAGAATTTCCCAAAGAAAATCTAGTTTTATTAAATCCTCATTTTTCTCTAGAAAATTTTTAGCCAGTTGTAATCTTGAATTAGGAAATCATTAAGTGTCTGATGCAAGTCTAGGAAGCAAGTTTATACCAAATGCTATGCTATTATGGTTGTGACTGAGAAATGCACACATTTTTATCTGCAACATCAAAAAATTTTAGACCAATTCTTCAATTAAAACTTGGAATCAAGTTTCATAATATTATGTGATGAAATACTCAAATTTTCTTAATCAATTTAAGTGAAAACTTCAATATAAAGTCGAAATTATTTTGGAAATGTGTGTACAAACAATAATTAACATGCATGCATATTAAACTTGCTGCTAATTTGTAAAGATTATAAAATACTAAATATTTGTATAATATGACCAGTTAAAAGTCCATAGGGACTGCTTTATCACAAGCTATCAAAATCAAACATCTCTAGTGCCTGTCTGAATTATGTCTCAATATATAAAATTAAATCTGGAAGAATAATCCACTGGAAATATCAGCCATTGTTATGGATTAATTCAGGTAACTTTAGCAGGTTTGTTGCATTGTTTTTATAGACAGTAAATTTAATTTTATTTCCATTGTGATTCAAGTTAAATTTTTGTGGCACATAAGCAGAATTGCAAAGTTCAGCTGATTTTATGAAGAACTACAAATGATTTACAAATGCCAAACTCATTGTGTTTGTTGTTATGGTTTTCTTCCCCTGCTGCTGTATTCTAAGTATCTAAATACAGAACATAAAAAATGGACTATGTTGTACTAATCTTCTCAAGAGTGGTAACAGTGAAAAGAAAAACCTGTTTTACTGTGTAACCTATTCCACTTGTAAAATGTCATGTCTTCTGCAGTCAGTAACTATCACATAGCTCTATCCATTATTTTTAGACATATATTTTAAAAAGTTTCAGCAAAACTAAGGGAACAAGAACAATCTCTAACATCTTTTTTTTAATAGGCGACAAGTGGCATCATATATTTGAATCATCCAGGTGAATGAGTTATTTTGAATCGCATTACTCATACCACTCTGTTGATGCTTCATGAAGAGCTCAGATTGGATGTTCTATGTAGAAGCATAAGTATCTTTCCCGCCATGGTGAGATATATGTAAGACCTCTTGTCTGGAATTAGACCTCTTTCAAATAACCTATCATTACTGGAAAACAAGAACATCAGAACTGTTTCAGCCATATGTCGGAGAGTAAGAGCTTATGAAACAGTTTAAGAAAACATGAGAATATAGATAAAAGGTACACAAATTAAAATAACCAGGCAGGAAGAGAGGCAGCTACCACAGAAATAAAAGTACTGGGAGATGAGTGGTTTCTTATTCTTTCTATACGTCTTAGTCAAGATATGAGACCAAACGTAGGTTACTGTGCTCAGTACGAACATTAATTTAATAGGCCACAATGTTGTGATTGTGCTTGTTCTCAATGCTTGTTCCAAGCAGAAAAAATGGCACACATTGCCATTCATTGACGCTTGCTTAAAGTTTATGGAAACCAAAAAGTGAACATGAGCACAGTGCGGCACAGCAGGAGGCGCGTTTCAGCAGCGGTGACCGCAATGTGAACGACAAGCCATGTTCTGGACAGCCATGCACAGCTACCACACAACAAAATGAAAAACTTCTCAATCAGCTCATCTGCACAAATTCGCTAATAGTGATGATTGTCTTGAAAAAGAGTATTTTGTAGCTGACAATTTGCTCTATTATAAATAGTGTAATTGAGCTCTTTATACCTGTTGTAGGAGGCATTACTTTCTACTCCAAATGTAAAAACTTGGTATTCTTTTTCAACAGCCTAAACATCATTCTTGCTTGTAGGTCAGTTTTCTTTTTAGAGTTTTCCTTGAATTTAAGGCAGTAGTGTGTCCTTTGATTCACCTTCATTTTTTGTTGTGCTCTTGTCCTCAGAATATCATCTGTCTGTAACTACCAATATTTTTTTCCCATTGCTTCCACTAAACACCCTTTCTTGAAAATTACATAGAGATACAAGATTTCTCTTTTTCCAAGACTGTGAAAATCAGTAGAAAGATTTATATTAATTTAAAATGGTTTTGGATTGAACCTATATTAATATTACATGTACAAAATTATGTTGCCTAGTGATAATCTGAGCTGAGACTTCTCAGCTGTAAAGGAGCTAGCTGCTGTTTCACATTCTAATGTTGCTCAGCACTTCAAAGGAGGAGGACTGTGCTCTTGCAGGTTGCTTATATTTCCACAGAAGCTTCTATTAGACATGGTATATTACGTGGTTCTAGTGAATTCTGTTTATTCTCATTTATGGAGGAAACTAATAGTATATTAATGATACTCTAGGTGCCGTTTAGAGATCAGATAGAGGCCTGCAGAGTCATTCTTAATTATAGTGACAGAAACAAAATAAAAAAGCCAAAACATCATCAGATGAAAAATGATCTTTATGTTATCAACAATTTCTTCCCAATAACCCTATTATTTTTGAATGAGGATAAATTATATTTTTCTATGCAAACTATGAAGTACAGTAATAAGAATCATAATAAACTTTTCAATTTAAATTGCCCAATTAGTTCAGATACTAAATGACGTAGTAGGTTAAGCTATACACTGCAGGATAGCAACGAACATGTTTTTTCTCTAACCTTTCAGCAGTGCATTACCCATATGCATTTCTAAATAGTAGCTAATATCACCCATTTTCTCTCTTTTTATTATGATTTTTGTAGGAAAATTAAGCATTTATTGCAAGTTAGAAGAGAAAGAAAGCTGAAAAGAAGAGAATTGAGGCAAAGACAAAGGACAGTTATTAAATTTGAGAACTCTATCAGGGGAGAAGAAAATAAACTATATGACTGACTAGAAGTGTATTAGGGTTTGATTTTCATTTTTATGCATGTCTTGCTGTGATAAAGGTAACACATCGAAAAGCACTGCAATTCCACAAAAGCACTGAATATCAAGGTGGCTAAACTGCATCTCTTTAATTGCCATCCCATGTTATAATATGTATGGGTTGCTCTGAAAGTAATGCTTCCTATTCATTTCCATGGAAAATACAACAGATACAAAGAGCGCAATAACACTAATTGACAGAGCAAATTCTCACCTACAAAACACTCTTTTTCAACATAGTCACTACGATTTTCAAGTGATGAACAAGAGCCTGCATGCCACACTTGTAAGAATCTGCACCACTGGAGGTGACCACTGTCGCTACTGCTAAAATGCACCATCCACTGCCTCACTGTGCACACACATCCACTGGTTGGCCTCCAAAAATGTTCAGCAAGTGTCAGTGAGTGTCAACAGGTGCCATTTTTTCAACATGGAGGAATTCAGTGACACACTTTTGCTTCTTCTGCAGAAGAAGCATGTCAAATACCATATTGTAATACTGCCTCTCTGCTGCCATCTGTCACACAGAAACAAAATGTAACAGAATATTGGTGGGAAGGTTCAACCTCTACTGCCATGGCACCAACATCTTTTTCTGATATGGGCCAAAATAAGAAAATAGGCATTACTTTTGGAGTAGCCCTAGCAGATTTCCACTTAAAATGTTCAACATAGTTTTCCAGAAGATTAGGCTTCAGCTTGTACTCTGTCACCAGTTTTCTGCATTACTTTAGGAATGTTGGTTTGTTTCACAGTGTTTAGTTTAACTTCATGTTTTGTTTGCTTGGTTGTTATGTTCTGTCTAACATTATTTGTTTAGGTTGGGGCATAGATTTAGGCAAAGACTGTTGTTTTCTCAGAATGCATGCAGTGTTTTATAAGAAAGGGCCCTTGTTTTTGTTGACTGCTGTAACAGTTAAATAGTCATTCAGCCAAACGCCGTCAGCTTCGTGTTACTACAGACATTCTATAAGAATGCTAGGAAACGGACAGCCACAATGTGTAAAAATCCAGTTCTTTCTCTTATGAATTACTGCATAGTGAATGAAATAAAATGAATATATTATCTTTTCCCATTACTTCTTTTTGAATGTAATCTCAGAACACCATTTTTCAGCCCCATGTAACAGATGGAACCCATTCGCACTGAGAAAATTAACTCCCTGCCCCAAGAAAGTAACAACATATCTCAAAAAAATAACAGCATTTAACTGAGGGGTAAAATGAACTAGAAAGTACAGTACCTTTTGCATTTACATAGTTAGCAAACATGCTATCATTCTCCTTAATAAATACTTTAGTTTATATATTATTGGCAATTACTACAAAAAACTTATGAAAATTACTAGATTCACCGATGTCCTCCTGGTTTATAATTTGACATAAGACCCGTAAGACATTAATAGAAGTGCTCCATTAGACCTCAGTGGCTTTTGGATCAGAATCATGTAGCACAAAAGTGGAAACATCCTTAAAGTGTTCTGAACTGTGAAATGCAGCTCTAGTGAAGGCCTTAAATATGTTTTTGTACGCGAGTAGAAGTTGTTTCAGTTAGAAAAGCATTTATCTCCTAAAGCTGTGTCCCCAGGAAAACGTACATTTGGATTTTTGCATATTTTTATCTTCTTTTGCTTCAGCTATCACTGGGAAACAGCAAGCACATTATCACACGCTCAGGAGGGAGTCTTCTGGGTGGTTTGTGTGCCCATAACCTCAGTGGACCCTGGAATCCAGTAAGAGTTTTCTTGTGCTGCCACATGCTCAATACAAATGGCCTCTACAGAAAATGCACTGGAAGGCACACGCTAGCAACATTTTTTCCAGGAGTTTGTAAGTCATCCAAATGCAGGTGTCTTTCACACAGATAAACAAAAAAGATCTCTGACCTTATGTTGACCCTTTCTTCTATTTTTTCCTTGAAAAAATAGCTTGAAAACGTCAAGATTTTATTTAAAATATTTATTTATTTAAAATATGAAAATACCAAGTTTCTTGATGCAGAAAATGAGACTTGTTTTGTGAAGATAACAGAAACAAAACAAAACACATTTTTTTTCCCCTTTTCAAAGAATTGCTAATATTTTAGCTGAAATTTAAAAGTACTGTTCAATGTTCAGCTAAAACTGTCACTTTCAAATCAACCGACAGCAATAGGAAGAATAATCTTACTGTGAATTTAAATTGTAAAAGTAAATGCAGTTTTTAAAGGATATTTTAAAAGGTGTCAACAGCTTGTCACTAATTTATTCTATTTCTCCCACAATACATTTCCAAAAGTTTAAAAAGGGGAACATGAACACTGGCACCAATTTATACAGCTTGAAGATTTGCCTTGATATACCTTAAAGTGATGCATGATCAAATTTCAGATCTATGCCTGACTTATCACTGAAATAAATAAATGAAGTCTCCTTCTGATCTTGCTCAAATGTATTGACAGTCTTTTCAAAACTAACATTCATGTCTACACGTGTTATATGGAACACCTTAAGAATACTATTGGTTAAACGAAAATTTTATAGGCAAGTGAAGAAATTTAAATAAATATAGCCTCAGTTATACCTATTCTCATAGCTGTTCCAAACAAATATCTTCATTGAGCTAGTAGTCTCCAGTGAAGAGTAAACAAACATTCTAAAAAAAACTAAACAGTACTGTAATTCCAAATTGATTTTTTGGTTACTCAGCTGTTACACACATGGATTTTAATTTCCTCAGTTCAAAAAGCTTTAACCTATAACAAATCTCTTTCTTCTTCTGAGAAAAAAAAGTCAGTATTTCCTTGAGTCCTTAGTGAAACTGTCAATTTGAAATAATTATTGGATTTGACGAATGAAGATGATGGGGGTCAGGATGCAATTGTAATATTATGATGAAAGTCATTTTTCTTCACATCATCACTGTTTATCAAAATGTATACCACTTTGGGAGAAACATATATTGATTAATATGCTAAAAAAAAAAAAAAAAAAAGAGAGAGAGAGAGAGAATTTAATGTATTTATCTCAATATGAATTAGTGTATTACTTTGAGCATATGTTGTATTTCCTATTTACACTAGAGAATCTTGTGATAGAGACATAGACAGGCTCAAGCAGTGAGCACAGGAAAAACTCACGAGCTTAAACAAAGACAAGTGCAAGTTCTTGCACCTGGGGTGTGGCAACCCCTATTATCAATACAAGCTGGGAGACAAAAGGATTGAGTATAGCCCTACTGAAAAGGACTTGGGAGTAGTGGAGGTTGGTAAGATGTACATGAGCCAGCAATGTGCCTTTGCAGCCCAGAAAGCCAGCTGTATCCTAGGCTGCATCAAAAGACACATGGCCAGCAGGTCGAGGGAGGTGATCCTGTCCCTCTTCTCTGCGCTGATGAGATCTCACCTGGAGTACTGCATGCACATGTGGAGTCCTCGGTACAGAAAAGACATGGACATGGTCAGAGTTCATCCAGAAAAGGGCCACAAAGGTGATCCAAGGGATGGAACACCTCCACTATAAGGACAGGCAGAGAGATGGGACTGTTTGTCCTGGAAAAGAGAAGGCTATCTAAAGGAGGGCTGTAAGAAAGAAGGAAACAGATATTTTAGCCGGATCTGTTGTGATAGAACAATGGGAAATGGTTTCAAATTAAGAAAGGGGAGATTTAGATCGGATGTAAGAAAAAAGTTTCTTATGATATGGGCAGTGAATCACTGGAACAGATTGCCCATAGAGGTGGTGGATGCCCCATCCATGGAGTCATTCAAGTTCAGGCTGGAGGGGGCCCCGAGCAACCTCATCTAGCTGTAGGTGTCCCTGATAATTGCAGAGGAGTTGGAGTAGATGTCCATTCCATTGGAATGTTCATTCCAATTCAAATGATTCTATGATTCTGTAATTCTAAGGTATATATTTAATAAATTTTGGGGTGAAAATGAACTCAGGAACATTATAACCTAAACCTTTTACCAACAAGATGTGTGATTTCAATTTTTATCACTATTAGAGAGATTACTTTAGTTAGAAGAAAGAATTAAAATGGAAATACAGTGTTGTGTTTTTACAGTACAGGTAAATAATTCTGCTTTCAATTATTTTCAGTGATATTCTATATGGGCTTTGATAAGCTAGCTAAAGGATTTTTTTTCTTTGAGAAGTACCAAAATGGGAAGATGAAATGCACAATAAAAGGTATTTTCACTGGAAATATATTGAAAATAATCCTCATTCAGAAAAGTCTTGGGTTTGAGCAATAGATATTTATCAGTGGGATAACATTCAGGCAAAACATTTCCCAAAGCATACTACACTGTAGGTCATGTTTCAAATACATATACTTAAAGCTACGTAACTATGTTATTATGTCTGATCTTAGGGAATGTGTGCACAGTAGTGTAGTACTATGCAGAGACTCCAGAGCTAGCTTCCAAAAAATAGCAGTAGAATCAAATGATTAGTGCAGCAGTTCCTCCAGGTGATCATGTTTGCTGCTTCTCAACAGACCTTATTAACTAGGCTATGATATCATATAGTTCTGCTGTCTGCTCTGTGGGGTAGCTGGACCATGACTGTCAGACAGACCAGAGGTGTACTCCCCACAGTAAGGTTTCTGCTTCCTCAATCCTGTCTTATCAGCTCTCACAAATTATTGTTCTGTAGGACTTGGAGCCCAAATGTGACAGCTAATTCTCTACAGGTCCCTACAGGACCATCACTTCCTGGATGTGTACAACAAACATCCAAACTGTGGATTTTTCATTCAAAGTAAAATACATTTCTAAAAATGTTAACATTTCTACTGTGCTGAGAATATAGAAAGATACGGGTGAAATAGTCATTAATATGTCCCAGAATGATCATGGTAGCTAAAGACTGAGAAGTCTCATCACAACAGCAGCCTCACCTTCCTGCACTATAGTATGTTCTGAGAAAACATACCAGTTCCAACTTGAGAGCAGATATGTTCCATCTTCTATGTGCTATTCAGAGACCTAAAAGAAATAAAGCAAAAAAATAGCCACTGAATCTCTCTATTTCATGGTTCAGAAAGGAGTGAGTGTGACGTGCTCTGTCTTGCTGCAAGTTTGAACTTGCAAAGCTTTCTGCCTGGTTGAAAGGCAAGAGCTCTCTTTTTTTGAGAGTAGTCAGCCTGTTACATTTCCCCATAATTACAAAATAAATTTCTCTCAACAATGCAAGTCTTTAAGAAAAGTGCATGGTGGTATCCAGCCACAAATTATTGGATAGTGTCTTAGAAAGTATTACGTTCCTGCAGTATAAAAGAATCTCCATAATACAGGTCAAGATGGAAGATATTAAGGTCCTTTACAGATATGAAGAGTAGTACAGACAGGCTTAAATAGCATAATACAGAGAGAGCAGAAATAAAATATAAACCCGTTTCATATACCTTACATAAAAATGCGCCCAACTATATAGAGAATGTTGAAGAGAAAGGCTGATATATTGTACTATATTATGAATATAAAACAACTAGCTAATGTTATAAAACAACAAGAGTAACGTTTCATTAAAAATGCTCTGCGTGGGATATTTCAGTGTAGTAATTTAGATGCAGGCAGTCATGGTGACATTCAGCACAGCACATATTCAAATAGACAGCAGTTTTCATAATGGATGGAAAACTCCCTGCAATATACATGCAGGGATGCATAGAAATCTAAGCTTTCTGTCCCATTTGACACATGAAAGGCCTAAGAATCTGTCTTTGTGTGGTAATGACTACACAGGCATTTAATTGGATAGAACTAATCAGTTTGTTTCAAATATACTGATTCCAGGTAATTGACTAGATCCAATAATTCACTGATTTCTATACTTTAATGACCAATTTCACAGTGCTATAGCACACAGCAGACCAGAGAACATGGCTGTGAATGGTTGGGTTAAAATGTTCACATCCTTTACAAATAAGTAAAGGAGGACAAGATGAAAACTTGTTTACTGTGCATTGCATTAGGAAAATAATAGCTGTGGCTACTAAGCATCTCAAAGAGTAGAGGTTGTCAGTGACAATACTATTTAATGGAAGTTTAAATTTTGTTCTTAGAAGCTATAAAAATTTGAAAGGAGGACTAAACTGACATAAAACAACAGTTAAAACAATAACTGTTAACAATTATAATAGTAAGTGTTGTGGGCTCTTTTCCTGTAACAATTTTATTTTTATCTTTCTAGGATTTAATGTTACAGTCTTTCAACTGTCTCTTACCGGAGGATAAGATCAATAAGGAGCTTAGTAGTAAATAGATAGGCAGAAGTTCAGCACAGTGCTACGTATGAATGTGTATAAGTCACCCTAGTAACCAGTTCACAGACTGCTGGCTGTCATGCATGTTACCTCCTGGTAAATCAATGTAAATATTTACATGCTGCACTGAATAATATTGATTAATCATTCGAATGTCCAGTGTTTTTGTGCAAGAAAACTGTATCACTGGTCATTCATAGTGTATGTACGTCATGAGTCCTTAATATCTTATTTAGATAAACTAGTTCTTACCATCAGAATCTCCAAATGTTCAGCTTTGAAGTTGCCCATCAGAGAATGCTTTTCTTCAACTTAGTGCAGATATCTGCAACTGAAAACAAACTTTCGTGTCAATACCGTGATCACTTGGAAGATCTCTGATAGATAGGTTCTTTGAAAAATAGTGTTATCTAAAGAAATTTGCAGGATGGTAAAAACGGAGCGAAAAACTCTTTATAATAGTTATGTCATGTACCTTAGTGCATGCTAGTTATAGTTTTTTATTTTTACAGTTCAATAGATTTAAAATACAAAAAACACCATTACACTATAGTGCACTATAATATTTTATCCCATTACTTGTACAATGAACTCAGTGACTGCTACTTGACTAGATCATGATCACTTTTTGAATAAGCTGTATCTTCTGAAAAGGGAACCAGGGCTAATCTGGATTTAGTAAGAAAGGAAGAAGCTGACATCCCTCTTGGGTAGCTTGTTCCAGTGGTTACTGACTCGTTTAAAAACAACAACAACAACAACAAAACAGCTATGCAGGCCTGCTTAATCTGTTTTTAATTTCTCTGGTTTCAGTTTTTAGTCACTAGTTCTTGTTTTGCATCTCTCTGCAAGGTTTAATAATTTTTCCCTAGCCAATATCTCCAAAGATTGTAATTGAGTCACTCCCCCATCTTCTTGATAAAACTAAGCAGATTGACACTTTCTATCACACTTACGATGCCCCTGCATTTTCTCTTTGAGATGCTTTTGCACTGCTTTCCTCGCTTTCTTTTTCCAATATCCTTCAATACTATGCGCATCAAAACTTTTGAGACTATTCCAGTGTGTCATATGTCAAGATGTCACTCACTGTTCCCCAACTTTTCAATTTCCTTGGCATATAAAAATTAATGTCAAAATTTCAGAATACCACTGAAATTTAGTCTTCCTCAAGGGGACTATAACACCAAGGACAGATGAAGCTTTGATTCAGAACAAGTAGAGTTTTAAGGTTATAAAAGAGGTCTAAACGTCCATGCAAAATACTATGTAAACAATAATACATACTATATCAGCTGCAGTAAACTCAACCAGCGTGGAAAACTTTTTGCCAGAAACCACAGGAGGAACACAGAAGAAAACTTGTGATTGAAGAGATGACATTAAAGCATATATTTTAAGACAAGTGCCATGGGGTAAACAGATATCAGTAGGAAAGGCTCCCACTGATTTACTGTTCAGACCTTTTATGCATACAAGGCAAAGAGGACCTCTGATTTTAAGATCTTTACTAAAATTCTCAGCCTTCAGTAGCTAAGTGGAACTCATTTCTCTGTCCCATTATCTATGGGATAAACGATCACTTAAAAAGGAAAAAGATCACTTTGGGCTGTTTGAGCATCACAAGAAAGAATCAGATTCACATAGTCTTTCTTCTGATTTAAGCTTTTTATGAAGAGATACTGCTTCTTTAACAAGATTGTCTTGCTTGAAAAATGAGTATTTTCCTCTCAAAAAAATGAATTCTTCTTTAGTAGCAGCCTCATTGGATGTTGAAAATGAAACATATGAAGAAAACATCTACATTTTCTAATCAATGTAATGAGATGCTATTTTACAAGAAAAAATGGTTAAGAAAAAAAATGCTTTTGGAATTATCTGTATGGAGAGAAGGAAAGCAGTGCAGCAGTGTTACAGTTGTCAGCATATCTATTTGCTTAGCTCATAAGAGTCTATGCCATTTTGTATAAGCCATTATCAACAGTACATTTTCATTTATAATTATTGGTGAGCACTCACGCAGCAAATATGTATGTCTTTTTGTATCTTGTTATCTTGTTGCCTGTGTTTTGTTCACATTTAGACTTTGCTGTAAATGACTTGCATTCAATGTCATCAAAATGCTTTGCCACAGTTCTGCATAAATCTCATCAATAGTTGACAACAGACTGTTAAATGTACTGTACTAGCTTCTTTGCTTTCAAAATAAAAAAGAGCATTCATAACTAGCAGAATGTGCCTCATAAAATACAACCAAAGATCTGCCATGTTGTAAATATTCTGCTGAGAACCTGAAGGGAAGGCAAACTCAGTCCCTGAGTAATGAGTCTATTTCATCTAGGTTACCAGATCAAGACATCTTAAGCTTATAAAAGGGGCAACTAAAGTTTCTAGTATCTAATTACAGTGTTCAACTATTTTTTGCTGTGGTGAACCAAGTGTATAAATTCAGAACAATTCTAATTGAACAGAAGTGTTCATTAAAATAAGAACAGAGGGAATTATTATGTATTTAAATTCAGGAATACTATTTCACTACTTGACTCCTTTTCTCAAGAAGACCTAAACAAGGAATAAATTCACTACTGAAATATATAATAATCAGTCCATTGATTTCAGATACTTAAAACTGTGTATGTAAGATTAACAGGTCGTAAGGTTAACAGGTTGTAAAGTTAACCAGTATATAGAGAAGTCAGGCTAGTAAGAATAGTCAAACAGAGGAAAGGTGCTCACCGGTGTTGTAGGCTCGCAAGACTCCAGAAGGAGCAATCTCCAGGAAGAGATCCTTCCTCAGTGGAAGTCAGCCCTTAAATGGGGTCTAGGAGAGGTGGAGCCTGGCTCCACCCCTTCCAGGCACACAGGTGAATTGCTTTCACCTGTGCTCCCATGGCTGACTCAGTGCTTGCCTCAGGTGGTCAATCAGAGGTTCAGGCCATGATTCAACAGTTCCCATACAGTGTATTACTCACAGTCATTTTTTCTTTGTTTTTCTATCCATGCAGTATCACTTACTGGTATGTTCACTTGCTGACTTTGATTGAACTGCCAAAAAAGCAACTGAGAAAAAGCAAATGAGATATCAGAGAAGAAACTTCTTGAAAATCTAATATCCAATTATCCTTGACAGTTATTTGTTACTTTGTGTAATCTTCTGTTCTAAGTTTCTTGGAGAAATTGGTGAACTGGAATTAAATCTTCCTGTCTGGGAATAAAATGTCAATTATTTTTACCTTCCAAAATTTATGAACCTATCTTTATCTTATCCTTTTACTCTTTAAACAGATCCAGAATTACATCCTTCTTTGTAACTTATCTGACCTTTCTTCTCTTGACTATCGTAACATATTTATATGTATTTTATTGAGTTCTGGTGTCCCATAATAAGACAATGAAATGTTACGTGAATATTAAATAGAGCGGAAAGCCTACCTTATATGACATGTAAATGAAAATCCTGTTCATGTATGTTACGATATGATCTTTGCTTTTTCATACCTGAATATTACTCTTTACTTACATATAAGCTATAAGCCTATATAACACCCAGGATTTGTTCTAAAGAATTCAAAAGGATAGTTTGACAGGAAATACCTACTGAAGAGGCAACATTCACTGTGTGCATTTTATGGAGTTCTGCTAATCCAAGTAACAGCTAGATTGTCGTTTGATTTAATTTCATATGGTTTAATTTCCTTTTCACTTTACCTCACAAATGAAAATTTACACATCTATCTTTAATAAGTTTGCAATTCGCAAGAAACGTCTGCAATTTTTAGCAGGCAAGCACTGTTTTCCAATTAAAAAGAATTATCAAAAAGTACAATTACACAAGAACTAATATTACTTGATAACATTATTTCTGAATTATTAAATCGCTGGCATAAATAAAAGAATGAAATACTTGCTATGATTAATTAGAAGCACAAATTCTACTACTAAAAGTTTATAAAGATATATCAAATGCTCATATCAACATCAGGCTGATCAGTGACTATTGTTATAGATAGTTCTATCAGAACTTATGGAGACACAAGAGAATTTGGAATTTTCTACCTATTATTCAGAAAGCAGATAAAAAGCATACACGGTATGATCCGAAGCAGATAAATTAATATCATCTTCAAACTTCTAAGTTACGGCTATTTAATGTATTGTTGATTTTCGTACAGTTTCAACATAAAAAATGTAGCCGTGGCAGCAAATATGCAGTAAAAAAGCCATGAAGAAGAGTGAGAATTTTGGCGGTTATATTTTGTCTATACACTTAAACAGTAGTTATTGTGCTATTACCAAAAAATTGAAAAGGACTTCAAAAATAAACAATCTTGCTGTTAGTCTTTTAACTTGCACTTCACAGTAGCTTTGAAAACAACTTCTCCTAAATGATCAAATCATTACAAGTCACAAGAGTGTGACTCTGAGCAGCAGGGATGGGGAATATAAGTAACACAAATCCAATTTTACAGGTACTTATTTACAAGTATCTTAATTCTGGAGTACTGTACTCACGTGGAGTGCTGCATCCAGATGTGGAGTCCTCGGTACAGGAGAGATATAGACCTGTACCAGCACATCCAGAGGAGGGCCACAAAAATGATCGAAGTGATAGAACGCCTCCCCTATGAGGACAGGCTGAGAGCTGAGGCTATTCAGCCTGGAGAAGAGAAGGCTCCAGGAAGACCCAATAGTGGTCTTTCAGTATCTGGAGGGGGGCTATAAGAAAGAAGGGGACAGCTGGATCTGTTGTGACAGGACAAGAGGAAATGGTTTCGAACTAACAGGGAGATTTAGATTGGATATAAAAAAAAAGGTTTTTTATTATAAGAGTAGTAATGTGGGAATATATTTTTTAGTTTACCACTATGCCCCTTCAACAAGGTTTGTAGTTTCAGAGGGTAGGACAAATGTTTGTGCAGTGAAGGGTGAAGGCTATAACACAGAACTGTTGAAATACTGAAAAAATTACCTTTTCAGCTCTGAGCAACATTGGGTCAGACACAAACGAAATTACTTTAACCTTGATACATGTCAGCAGTCCTTGCTTATGGATGTTATATTTATAGGATGGCTATATATAAGTTATAAATATGTTACCACACAGAGTTAATAGTCAAAGAAAAAAAACACCATTTAATAATCAGTAAACACATAAAAGACGCAAAAATAAAGAATTTCAAATAATGCATTGCAGAAAAAAAGTAAAAGGATAAAATGAATCTACAGACTGCCATTGTTTTCTCCTTGGCCTGATTCTGAACTCCACCTATCTCTGTTTACATATATTCACAGAAACATAAAAGGGATTTTATGCAAAAGTAACTAAAGTCAAAGAAAGAGTTCAGGTGCCTATTTCAAACATCTATTTTACATTAAATCCACTCCCAAGTTATTTTCTAACTAACTGGCTAGTCCAATTAGTAATAGTGATGTCAATTAAATTCAGAATGACTTTAACTACAAGGATATTCTAAAACCTGAGAACTGAAACACGTATTTAGTAAGCAGTAGATGTGAATACCGTTAGGGTCATGTGGACATTCTGTATAATATTGCGGTACGCAGGACAATTCTTTCAGTCATGTATCTTCCTATTTCACATGAAAATTCTGGAATTGTGAATTTCTCAATACAGAAAGACACACAGGATACTGGACTCTAGGAATTTTTGAGGAAAATGCTTCTTCTAGATGATTTCAAATGCCTGGTTTGCCAGTGGACAGCTCATCCAGTTTTCATATGAGAACAGAAGATGCATTTCCTTGACCTTACTTAGCAGTGGCACTATTATTTTTGCTACTAAACAGAGAACATTACAGTGCTTTCCCATGCAGTGAAAGAGTTCTTTTGTGGTTCTAAATCTAAAGTACTTAAATGGGTTTTGCAAGTTGCTTCAATGCCTTAGGAATTATCCCTTCCTATATTCTTCATCTCCTATCTTTTGACATACAAAAACTAAAATAATAAAATAAAATTAGGTATTACCATCTGTAATAATAGTATTTTAATAAGCATGATCCACATGCCTACAGTCAGATTTTGGAGCGCGAGGTCATTTTTTAAATTTAAATATTTATTGTGGTATTTTGAAGGAGAAATATAGTACGTAAGTAGCTTGGGAGAAATTGTGTTTTAATCAGATGTGCTCTAAAAAGAGCGTAAGCACTTTTAAAAATTCCACCCTTAATCATTAATTTCTGAATCTTTTTCTTTACTAGCACACTCATTGTTTACTGAAGAGAACAGCAAGTCCCCTGATCTTACAAAAGCTGATGGCATGACGTTCTTGTCTATGGCTTTCCTTCAATTATGTTCCATGCTGACCTCTTGTGAGGAGCCAGTAGCAGAAAACGTAGCTTTGATAGCAGTGTTTACATGAATGTTTGATAAGCATCTGCCAGCCCTTAGCACTCTTCAAGACTGTGTAACACAAAAGACAGCCAGGGAACCCTGGAGCTTTTGCCACCTGAAAGCATAATCTGTGTGTCTTCCGAATTTCAAATGAGCTCAGATTGTTCTTTTGTAACTCAAAATGTAATTTATGTATTATTTACTATAAGAATACATTAATCAGAAAATACATTGTTATTTTTTATAAAATGTAGCTTTAAGGTGCAAGGTTAAAATGTCTTTTACTACATATTTGTCTTGTTAAATTTTCTTTGATCCTGCTGGATTAAAAAAAGTAGGCTGATAAAATTGAATAGTTGACTAGATTATTGACTACATCAAAATTAATAGCAAGCAATTACTTGCAAACATTTTGATGATTTCTGATTAGATTTTTCATCTGTGTTCTCAAATATTTTGCTTTCTGCAGAAATTATAAGTAGCAAAGTTTTTGGTTTTTTTTTTTGTGTGTGTTAGTTTCTAAAGCTTAATACTCTAGTTGACTCTTCAACTCTAAGTACATAAGTACAACTCTCAGTTCTACCAGTAACCAGCTGTGCAACCTTTATTTAGGTATTTTTCACAGTCTTTTGCTCATGCTGCACTGACCCAAACCACCTAGACTTAATGTAGTTTGGAAATCCAGAGTATGTGTATCCATATCACCTTGCCACCATATTCCCCACCACTCACAAACCACAGCTGTACATATGGATTCTGGTTAGGAAATGGCAAGTAACAAACCGGTAGAAAAAGGTCACATCCATTTACTTGTAAGTATACTGTGTACATGTACAGTGCTTCGTATTACCAAAAAACATTTGATTTATATCTAAGGAGAGCTTTAGATATAAGGCAACTAAAGAAGCACTCAGATTTCATACTGCTGAGGGCATCAGACTACGTTTCTGGTTTTGCTAGAAACTGGAATTGGTTTTCCAACGCCACAATCAGCCCAAACTGCCAATCTCTCAAGTCTGTAATCATTATATAGTAGCTGTCATTCTCATGCATAGATCTATGTCCTCTAACACCAAGGAGTAACAAGCTCAGCTTTCCAAGTCCCTTATCACAGATCTCTACCCTGTGCTGGCCTTTCCCCTCATCTTTCCTCTTTCCTTCATTGCTTAAACCAGTTCTACACATGCCCTTTAACTTTTCAGTGCATCTTGTTTCCTCTATATCCGTCAAGACTGAATATTAATGAAGAAAGAGAAAAGATTTCATTGATGTCGTGAACATGCTTGTTTCTTAGCAAATACATAATGTTCATTTGAGCAAACTGATAAAATTCATCTACGCTATGCATTATTTACGCAACTCTGTTCTTGATTTGTTTTTTAAATCAGCACATATCTGTTTACCTGTTTGCTGTGGAGGAAAGCTGGTAAAGGAGTTTTAAGGGATCATGCAAGTAAAGAATTTGTTGATTTATTCCTCATATATCTGTTTTACAATATAAACATAATAAAGTTAGTAACACCTATGGTGTAACACCACTGATTTCCACATGGAAAATAGAAAACTCAGTAGCTACATTAAGTGAAATTGTACTCAGGAAGATTTAGGGCATATTGAAGAAACTTGAATCAAGTCACATTATTTGGATGAACATCCAGAGTGTGATGTTAGATGAAATGAGATTCCATTTAATCTATATTGAGAGTCTATTTTACCATGAAATGATAGCTGCTTCTGTGTTTGTTCTTGTGAGAATTCATACTCGTATGCCACATCTTTCAAGGTCCAAGACAGAGGGATAGGTTAATTTATTGGACTTTTTTTGGACTTATACTTCAGGAAACAACACTGGCACTGATTTTGCCTATACTATGACAATGGTATCCTGGGTTCCATCAGAAGAGAGGCGGCCAGCAGAGACAAGGGAGGTGATTGTCCCTCTCTACTCTGCCTTCATGAGGCCCCATCTGGAGTACTGCATCCAGGCCTGAGGTCCTCAATACAGGAAAAACGTGGAGCTGTTGGAGAGGGTCCAGAGCAGGGCCACAAAGACGATTAGAGGGCTGGAGCACTTCCTGTACAAAGACAGGCTAAGGGAACTGGGCTTGTTCAGCCTGGAGAAGAAAAGGCTGTGAGGAGACCTCTTCGTAATATTTAAAAGGGTATTATAAACAGGAGGGGAATCAACTTTTTACTCTAGTAGATAGTGATAGGACAAAGGGGAATGGTTTTAAGCTCGAGGAGGGAAGGTTTTGATTAGATGTCAGGGGGAAATTCTTCACAGTGAGAGTGGTGAGGTACTGGAACAGGCTGCCCAGAGAGTCTGTGGATACCCCCTCCTTGGAGGTGTTTAAGACCAGGTTGAATGGGGCCCTGGGCAACCTAGTCTAGTACCAGATCCGGAGGTCAGTGGCCCTGCCTGTAGCAGGGGCACTGGAACTTCATGATTCTTGAGATCCCTTCCAACCCAAGTCATACTATGATTCTACAGTACTTTTTTGACTGCAAACACTCAAAAACCTTACCTTACATTTTCAGGTACTTAGGCAAGAAATTTGAGATAACACGCCTTTTCTCCCAACTACCAAGGGAAAGATTACTACAAACAAAATAAGCCAACAAAGAGGATGGAACAGACCCTAGTTAGCCTGAAATGGCAAACAAAGTAGCATTTGCTGGAGCAAAGATACCTAATTTCAGATTGCACAGGAACAGAAGCTACCAGTGCTCTACAAGATGCACCACATCACCTATTTTTAAGCCTTTACTCCATCAGAAATAAAATATGACTTCTGCTCTTATGTGTTAATGAATACATTCTAGGAAATTTTTTATTAAAGTAGATCAAAATGTGTTAGTACATTTATCAAGCAATAGTTGGCTCATTTGCACCATCCTCTCACTATGAGAGATTAATATAACCATACAAAAACAATGGTAATACACTTACGCCAATTAGAGAAGTAAATTCCAAAATACAAATGGGACAGAGAATGAAAAAGCAACATAATATTAATGAATATTTAAAAATTTCAGTTAGTGCTTGAGGTGCCATCGATTAGACTGCCTAGCAAGCAGTGTTTTAGTGTTCCCAGATGAAGGCCAACTGGCTTTTTCTTTCAGATCATGACTGTGTATGCTCAATTTTGCCCTCAATTACACTAGTATATATTAGGTGTAACTCTGCTATCTTCCAAGAAATTTCTTTCTGTTCACACCAATGTAACAGAGATTAAAATTTGCTACTCTCAATTCAGAAAAAGAGGTTGAAAGGTTTATGGGATTTCTATACACTGTGTGAATCAATTCTGTAGAAAACATGCTTTTAAGACATAGTTCCTTATACCATTAGAAACAGTATAAACCTATTTTAAGTTTATCACAGATTTTTTTAATTGACATATTCTTGTTGAAATATTCTGCTCTAAAATAAATTTTCTTTGAAGAATATTTCCCCAAATTTAATAATCAATTAAAAACATGCTAACTTATGTTCCCCAAGGCTAGATGCTTAATCTTTTCAATACTTTCTAATACTAATAGCAACTTTCCTCTACACATTGGAGTAACCTGGCAGCAGCTTTCACATAGTTTGCAATGCTTTTTCTAAAACAAACAAAAAGAAAATTGCTAATTAATATTTCCCATTTTTGTGCACAAGCTGTGAAATTGCATAACTAGCTGAAACTAATGAAACAGAAGCTCTCCATCTTGAGGGGAGTGAAATGCAACATTTAGTACTTGTAAGTCTCAACAATTTTCACAATGATCTCAGCAGAGACACAAATGTCCAGGCATACATCTGATGATACAAACTGCAGGTATAAAAAAAACAAGTGTACATTTTGCTAGTAGATTTTCAGAAAAATGTTCAATATATGCAGATGTACAACTGTAGGATTAATTGAATAGTGCTTTGTCAGAAGACATTCCTTGCAATCGCTGTTTCTTTCTGGTAAAGAATGATGTAACTGCATTTACAGTAGAATCATGCAGGGAATATTCCCAACAATTTGAACATAATTATATACATCGTTAAAAAGTCTCTGGTGCACTACTGGCTCAGGGTCAGAAATGACTCTCCCAGACAATTGCTGTGCACAGCTGGGAGCTACAACAGGCCAAGGACTGCTCCTATTAGGTAGTTTGGATGATGTCACCATTGTAGGAGGGGGAAATAGCATAATAGCATGGGTATGGGATGCTCCTTTCCAGCTGGCCTCGGTGCCAAGAGCAGCCCTGAGCATGTTTAATTTATGAGTATAGATCTAGTCTATAGTGCCAAGAAGAGGAATGAAAACAGCTGTCCCATGCTTTCAGTGTCCAAACTGCCAACCATGGATAGCACATAGAAGCAAGAAATTGCCAAAGAACCAAGAAGCAAAGTCTGAGACAGATGCTTTATTCCCAAGGTTGTTAGTGGAGGGAAATAATGAAATTTCCATAAGTCTGGAATGTTTTTTAGTGAAGAACAGAAACAACAATTATGACAGTAACTTTTGATATGCAGACAATTGAGGTTTAAATTAAAATTTATATTCTGCTTGATTCAGGCCAATTAATAGAGCTTCTCAACCACTATGCCAAGAGACGTTCTCTAGAAACTGCTTTCAGTTATTCTTGTTGATACTCTCCCACTTTGCACAAAAGACAAAATTTTAGCTGGGAAAGGAGAGGGAAGCACCTGGAGACAAGAGCAGGTGGTGCCAATTGCAGCCTGCTTAGCACTCTGCTATACCTATGCTAGGTATGACTATGCATCAGTCTAAGGGTTTAACTTCAAATTTTCAGTATTTTCCTGTATAATTGATAATACATCCTTCCTTACAAATAATTTGGGGACAAAGCTAAATTTGAATGGTTTGCATAGAAAAGTCTATACAAAAAAAACCATAAATTTAATACTTTTTCTACTCTGTCACATTGTCATTTTTTTTAGACTTCTGTACAGAGGACTTTCTTCAGCTTTTTCTGATATACAAATGGAATTATATTCAGTTATGTATGAGAGCTTTTTTTCATATACTTAGAAACTTTAACATCATTCTTCTTGACTCCAATATCTACAAGCAGTTTTGAAAACCTGTATCTGAATTCTGGGGACCAGCAAAAAGAAAGAGCAGCTCATTACTCATGAGTATTAATGCTCGTGTCTATTTTGACTACAAGTCAGTTAATCTTGAAATTAAAAATTAAAATAGTATATAAAGATAAAAATAAATCTTATATTTCTTTATCCTCTTCATTATTTTCAGCATTATTTTATGCCTTCATCAGATGGCTTTAACAAAAAAAACAACTTATGTCTATACGCATAGTGTTTGTACTGATGGAAAAATGCTCATGTTTGTCACAATTACAACGTTAGCCCAATTGAAATAAAAAAACATCTCTCTCTCAATTCTTTTTTTTTTTTTCCCTCCAGGCTTGCAGATTTTGTCCATCTTTTCCTCTAGTATGATAACCACTTGACAAATCTCTAGAAGTCAGCAAAAACATAGTCTGAGCCTGGCAGAGACTGACCTCAGAACTCATGCAGAAATTGCTTTCATAGCCCAAGTAGTAGTTATCAATGTTTTAGCTTAAGTCAATGAGTGAATACCTACCAACGGTTTACAGGCTGGTTCGGCCTGGTTCCGTGACTAGCACAAAAATCTACGCCTCTGGAAAAGGGAAACAGGGAACCCAAAATAACTTAAAACAGTGGAAACGATCTGAGGAGGAACAAACTAATTTACTAAATATGTTATTGGAATGCAAGATAACACACTATAATACAATATAATTAGAATTGAAGCTAATAAATCAAATATAATGAGAGAGAAAGATTGTCCGAAAGCTGGGTAGGCCTCACCATAATACTGAGGTGAGATGCGCAGTCCAGTTGAGCAGCAGGGAGAGAGACTGATGAAGAAGAGCTGGTCAGATGACCTCCCAAGGCCTTATATGTGTTCCCCCTCAGCAAATATGATAACAACACAGCGAACAGTCTTCTGGGGAATGTAGCTGTTCTTCTCTTCAGGGACAGGTCCCTGGAACTGGAGCATTAACACTCAAACTTCCAGCACACTACATGATGTTACGATGTGGAGTACCAAAACCAAAAATCATAAAACCATAACAATACCCATTGCAGAATTAATACTTTCTGAACTCCCAATGAAAAATCCCGAGGAAATAGAGACTGTTTTGAAAACCTTGTTTAAAACTTAGCAACACTGAAATAAGCAGGTAGGACTGCTCCTCCTTCCAAATACTACAGTTACTCTCAGCAAGGAAAGTGTCTACCCAGAATGGCATCCACAGAATACAGCAAACTGGGAAATCACACCTTGCAGTTACAGAGTCTTCAGATTGCTGGATGGAAAAAAAAATTGGAAAAAATAAAATCTATTGAAATTTCACAGAAAGAGATATTTGGGAGTAAGAATATGAAAAGTTCAACACTGATAAATTTTGCATCAACTTAAAGTGCACTTCACTTGAAAACTGAAATTTTTCTTTTCCTTTTCCCTTCTTCTAGCTACCTGTGTTTTGTTGAGGAAAATGTCATTTAAAAATGATATTTAAAGTAACATTTCAAAAATTTTAGAAAATGTCAAAATAATGTAGATAGACATTAAACCTTCAATTTTTTAAATGTCTAGAAAAAAATTTGTTTCTATCCATCTTTGGCTGAATTTAGTTTACTTCAACCTAATGTGTAATTTCCCCTCAAATTCTGTATTTCTTCACTGTAAAAAAAACTTTCAACTCTATGTCATATTTCTAATTCTCATCACAGTTTTAAGCTACTGAAATATTATTGAAATATTATAGCAGTAAGACAAGGAAATACAGAAATCTGCCAACTTCAGAATGGGACATGTGAGATGCTTAGTAGAGCTATTATTGTGTGAGGTTTTCAGAGCTATAAAAGTGTAAAAACAGCTGTTATTTTAATGATGGATGTAATACAACTAGCACACTCATTACACTGTTAGACTTATTTCAGTCTTTTTTTTCTCCTGCCTTTTTCAGGTATTTCTTAAAAGTCCAAGAACCCCTTTTAAAACTCCCTGTTTGTATGGAAAATGCTGATAGAAATACTCCCTAATGAGAATACCTTCTGAGTTCCAGCTGAGTAAAAACGGCATTTAAAACTGTTAAATGCAGTTAATGCACTTTTACATAAGCTTGCCTTTGATAACGGCCCTTAACAGAGTCTTAGAAATCATTAATAAGAGGGCAAGGGTGAGCTTTCTTCAGTATGTCTGCCTACTTCTAGAGAGCCCCTCCAATATCCTGATGCCTCTGTAATACAGCCTATAACACCACATCTCTTCTCTAGATTTCATATCTGCAAAGAGAAAAATTACCACAATTTCATAATTGTTGATAAAAAAAACATCAAACCTGTTCTTAAATAAAATCTCAGCCAGATCTCTGGTGGTTTGTGTTGCTGGATGGGCAGACTGGTAAATGAGTGGTAAAGCTCAAAAGTAATAGAAAATTCAAGATTTTATATATATATATATATATATATACACACACACACACACATATACACACATATATACATATATAGGCTACAACTTTTTTTTTTAATAGTTCTTCTACACTTTCTCATACTATCATGCAGTGTGCTGAAGCAGAACAACTGTTAGGTTTTACTCTGGAAGTAGAAGTATGAATAAGTAACTATGCGAGTCTGTACAGTACTGCATTCTGGAAGAATTCCTCAGAGTCTTTTGTGCTCCAGGTTACTGTACTGTAGGAATAAATACTCCTGAATTCCCTTCTTTCTGTCACTACATGCCTTCATGATATTCAGGGAGAACATGTTTTTCTTTTTCCTTAGTGAGTCAACAGAACGTCTGCTGAGAACAACGGAAACAGAACTATGTAAGCAAAGACTGAACACATGCCCTGGGAGTGCAAGAACGGACATTTTCTGACCCTCTCCATTTCAATCTTTGCATCCTGTAGTATTCAAAAATGTAGTGTAAAATCTAAATGGACATGGTATTTTAAGTGATACTGCTGGAGGGTCATCCCCTATACGTTCAGATATACAGTCTTGTGGACAGACAGTAAATACTTTCTAATTTAATACAACACAATAACAGACATTCTTTTCAAGCATGACTCTTGTGTAACTCTAGAACAAGGCTATACTACAGAGCATATTAAACCACTCATTAGCTTGAATTGAAAGGATAACTAAACGCCCTTTGACCAAATAAACTCAAAAAAAAAAGGTTCAAGCTCACTCTTTCTGAAGCAAGCTAGTTAAAAATATGAAAAGCATACTTTTCATGCAATATCATGATACATAAGATTTTGCCAGTAATTTCTCAGTTGCTCTCCATAGTGCAATTAATCAGAAGTAGCATAAAGCAGAGAAACAGGATGTAGAGCCTGGAAAAAGTGTGGTATTTTTTCAATCAGATTTTTCTTTATTTTAAGCACACTTCTACCAGTAATCTAAAGCTGAAGGTTCCCAATGTAGCAGCATATTACTGAAAGTATTCACATTACCTTTTTTGTTAAAAAAGTTGTCTTATATGTTCTCAGTGTGACAAAACTTCTTAACATAACTTTCCAGTTCTCACACCTCAAGGATGTGCAAAGCATTGCATTTGACAAGCAGTGCAATATGGAAATTATTCCATTGATTGCTATTAAAATTGTGATTCTTAACCACAGCAGCTAATTCTGAAATATACAAAAAGGACTATGCAATAAAATTACAAAATGACTCCTAGTTAAACCTTGAAATATGTACTACTGACCTCACTGGAGTCAAAATTTTCTCAAATAAATCCAGGTAATGATTTGATGACCATAACTTCTTATACAAGTCTCTCATTACCATATTTAAAATTATTCTTTTCAATAAGAGGCAGAAATATCCTGCTAACTCTATTCAAGCTTCTGAGGGGTGAGTGCCATTTGGCTGATCTCAAATGGGTTGAGTCCTACATATTTTTTACTCAATTTCAAACCTTGTGAGCAATTGGCAAATCTATCCAGCTGTCTTACAAGAGTTCCTTTGAGATTTGACTTGAACATGATGACCACATATTGACTTTGAATTCTAGCTTTTGAGAGATGCAAAATTCTTTTGTTAAACACTGAAATCCAAGTAGCTCACATTTAGCAGTTAGGTTATAGCAAAGTGTAAGCAAAGTTTAGCAACTAAAAAGTCATGATAATACCAAAAGTGATCCACTATATGTTTTCATATGTAGTTTTATTAGAACAATGTCAGCATTTGCTGGATTTATTACTCTTCTTGACCTTTTATTCAGATTTATAGCATACAGGCCATAAAGATCAGTACTGCTTAAAGAACAATATGAAAACCCATGGGAATGTGGACTGGCTTAGATATCTGCTGCCACAGCAGTAGCTGGCAATATTTATGAGCTCAGACTCTGTTTGCATTAGCTGTACAACATGCTGCTTTTCAATCACCTGAAGACCATTTCAGCTTCGCTATATGGCACTGTTTACACCAAGAAAAGCAAAGGAGAAGCAGTACTGGCTATGGCAGACAATGTGATGGGGTGATATTTAGTCCTCTGATGCATTAAGAGTCCAGGACAGTGTCTGTTAATTGCTTAGTAGTTTGCAACAGTTTCTTTTTTCCCAAGGAGCCATAAAAGTTTCTGATTTGTCTGGCTCAGCCAGGCTCCCAGGCCATAGCTGGGAGTGACAACAGAGGCAGAGACTTCCTTAGAACAAGCCTTCAAAAATCTGAAACAGAGCCCATATGTCATGCTGTAAAAAATTGCAAAATATGCTGGATCCGTAAAAGCGACACACCAGGCCATATGCTTCAGACAGAACAGCTTGTATACGTCTAGGCCTCTACACTAACTTCAGGAACCGAAAACAGTGGCTAGGCTATTCTACACTTTTCCACTTGTTAAATTTGTTTTGCTCAAGTTAGATTTATTGGAAACAAACAAAAAATTCTTTGTCAAAGCCTTGAAGATGATGACTGGCCAATTATTTTCTGTGCTGCTTTGAACTGTCAAGCTGTGATCAAGTGAACTGGAACAACTACAGGATTTTCCAGAATGGCTGCTCAAATCCAGAGGTTCATCTCACAGTTAGACTCAATGCTAAACACCAGGAGAGGTCAGCATACCAGTTCTGGTCTGTTCAGAAAGTAACACTTTCTATTTTTGCTATTATCCCAAACGCTTTCTGGGACTTCCACAAAGCTAAGAAACATTAATTCTTTTACTCAGACCTAATTCCCACACCATTATCTGTCACACAACAAAACCTGCATGAACACCTCTTTAAAGGTCTATTTTACTTTGGCAAATGCCAGGAAATCCTAGAATCAATAACATACCTTACCGAGCAATGGTACTATGGAAGTCTTCGAACAGCAGGATAGTTTAATGCTATCTTACGTGGTATAAGAACTAAAATACGCACAATTAAGCAGGTTAATCTTCAGCTTTAACCTCTATGCTTCAGTGATGAAATATCAACTGTGAAGCTGAAAAATCCTTTTTATATATGAACAGTGAAAATATTTGCACATTTTGAACTTTCTGCAAAAACTTTTTCAAAGGAAATATGAATTCAGAAAATGCTATAGTAAATCCTTAATAAAAAGGGACAGAATTTATGGTAAATTTTTCAGTTATGTGTCCCAGACTTCGCATAAAATCAAGTGAGCATTTTCAACAGTGTGCAAGTCAGATTTCCAGATAATATGTGAACTTGGAAGAGCTGTTTCCCTCAAATAATTACTATTAAAAGACATATTGCCTACAGGAAGTCAGGCTCAATCATATTTAACCTGGTTTTCTACCTTTAAAAAAAAAGTTGTTACTTAAATAAAATCCTTAACTCCCAGCTTATGGTGACAAACTTCATTTTTGCATAGTATCTTCATGAGACACCAAATGAAGGTGGCTTGTTTGCCAGAAAGAATAAAGCAGATTCAGCTTTGTCTGATTTGCCACATTGACTTTCTTACGCTCAAGGCTAGATCACACATTTTCTCCTGCTGCAGCTGTGTCAGTGGAAGCTTTCACCATGCCAGCTGTTTATCACTGTGTCCCCTGGGAGGTTTCCATCCCTCCCAAACTATCTCCTAAGCTGCATTGCAAATACTCGCTTATTTGTTTCTGTCAAAATGAACAGTGTTAGCAAAACTGTTCATTAGACTAACTTTGCAATTTTTAACTGAAATAGGTCATTCAAACAAGTCTCATAGCAAATCTGAGGAAAAACTAATGTCGTTTGAAGGAAGGAGTTGCAGACTGGAGCAGGAAATCCCTTCAGCAGGATATATTGTCAAACTCTTACTCCATAAAATCCATTTAGTGTCATATTGCATTAAAGTTTGAAAGGAAGCATTCAGAGTGAAGTTCACCTAAACTATCAGAGACTAAGCATACTGATCACAAGACTGTCCTGAACATCTTTACATGTCCAGACTGTATCTTCAGTGTAATACCAGTTAATTTCATATATATTTTACACGTAGTTTTGGAATAATAATAATACTCAATAAATATATAAGAAATATATTAAATAAATATATTGTGAATACAGTTATGAGAGTCCTGCCAGGAGATTTAATGAAACATCTCTTCCATTTCTCTAACAGCATTCTGATAGTCTATATTACTGGATGTGTATTTAGCTATTAGATGTCTCTATAGATTTTATTTTCCTCAGAAATAGACACACATTTACAGTAGTGGAAGTTCATAGCTAGATATCAAATGTTTTCTATTTTAGTTTTTTAAATAAGACAAAACAGATCTTTGTTTTATTTACTTGTAGTTGTGCAGTAGCATGCATTTTGTTTGATGAATAAACAAATAAAAGGAAATTATTTCAAAGAAAATATCTTATTTTCATTGCCATTTCAGATGGAATTCAAACAATATTTTCAAAGTTCAGACCAGATATGGACACTAAATCTATCATTTCTATCATAAGACTAGAAAAATTTCCTTCTTACTAATACTTACTAACTTGCCATGCCTTAGGGATGTCAATTCTATTTCAAGAGGTCTTATGATCTTCAATACATCCAAAAAGTCAGCAGATCGGTACCTTACACATGTACTTACATATTCTAATGGTGTCAATAGAGTTGTACGTCAGTCATGGAACATAAGCATTTTTTTCTTCAGGTCATTTTACTTAATATTTGATAAAACAGCAGGAAGCTTATTTTGATTGGATTTAAGTTTTCTTAAAATACATTCGTATCTCCAAATCTCTATCTTGTTTTATGAACCAAAAATAGTGACACATATTTTGGTAAGTGTATTTCATGCACCATTTATTATATTCATTCCAAAAAAATATATTTAACTTTTTCTGACACAGATAACTGGTTTTTAACTCTTCAAACTTTCACTGAGAAAACAGATGAAACAAATTCTATTTGCCTGTTCTTATGTTGGAAGCAGTGTCTCAGCTCTGTTCTCAGGAAGCAGCAATTCACAATAGAGAACTCAATCTCTGAACATTTGTTTTTATTATATTCTTACTTACTGGTTCATCATTCTTATTTCATCTTTTAAGAATTTTCTATTAGTAGTCTATGAAGTTTTGCTTTTCCTTCACTTACATCTCTACTGAATGCCTAGATGGGAACTGAAATTAAATTCAAGAATTAGCAGAAGAAAAAGAAAAACATGACATGAGCAAGTCAGTGGCTCTAGCTAAACTTGTATGCACTGAAGTTCAAGAATATAAAGCAATGCATGCACTGCACTATTGTTGAATATAGCTATCTATCCCTGTTACATCTACTGAAAAAAACTCTACCAGGCATCATCTGTTTTCTGAACAAAACACACCAGTTAGAGTGAAGTTTAGGAAGTGTTCTGTTCTAGCTATAAATGTTGACTCATTTACAACTTTGGCTTGATTTTTTCTAGCTGCAGTGGTTACCATCCCTGGTTCTGCATCCCACTTCTCTGTCATAAATTTACACTTCCACAGCAGGCATGTCTGATCTGACTGTGAGAGGCATGGATGCTGATGAACCATCATAGTTTATAGACTGCTATGCAAACATAAATTGGCACTAACTTTAATATACAACGTACTTGGCAGGAGGAAGAAAGGCACACTGCAGGAATGGAAACCAGTTAGACCGTCCCAAATCAATTTATTCTATATATGAGTCAAAGTCTTGGATGTCTACAAACTATGCAGACAGAAGTGGTGGACAGGGTAGTCTCTTCCTCTCCATCTCAGATGGAGAGATGGAAAGATACAAAGTAATAAAGCAACATTTCTGAAAATGCATCTCTAATGAAAGTTTTTGCAAACATTTTACTAGTTTTTGAGAGGAAAGATCATAATATTAGAGAAGATTCAGTTACAAAGAAGTCTTTCTCTCTTTAAATATAGAGGTACACCAAATGTTTGAAAATGTCTCTCAGACAAGGAAATTAATATTATTTGGTTTCTAAGACTGTTTCTGTAATTAGCCAGGAGATTTTCAATTTTTTTCTTCAAATTTGTTCTTACAACAGTTTCCTCCTTTCACACTAAGAGATAAAATTAGTGCTGGCAAACATTGCAGCTCCTTGAAGCCAAAACAGAGTATAAGAGCAGACAAGAGGTATGATAATTTTAGAAGATTTCTCCCGTGCATCTCCTCATATAATGTTTAGGCTGCTAATGTAGTTCTGTGAGACTTTAAAAATATAGTTTTAGATCTCCAGAACCTACAAAGTCTGGATACAACTTTGCTCACAGATTCCTCCTTTTCTCAAATGTTTCTGGGCAGGATACAGATGATTCTCTAGCAAGCATACAGTCTTTTTGTTCTAGAAACAAATTCACGCATCAATCACTCTGCAATTTTTCTAGCTGTACATTTAAAAAAAAATAACCAAGGGCATTCTCCTTTCTCTTTAGATCTCTCTGCATGCATGCTTATATTGTTGTATGTCACATGCACTGAAAGAAAAAGAAAGTGCAGAAGGAACTGTGTGAGGAGAAAAAAAGGTTTATTAGGAATTGAGGTGGACAGCTGTGAAGAAACTCTTTGCACTGTGCTTATTTATGACTTGCTTTGGGGCTTTTTTATTTTTTTTCTTTTTAATTATTCATTAAGGACATACAGCAACAGAGTAAGACACTCTGAAAAAAACATGAGTGTCCCATGGCTGAGCTTTGCCAGGTGCATTCTAGGTACATAGGAACCAATGATATTAATTCCTCTTCATTTTATAAAAAAAAAGTGAGACAGAACAAGGAGCATTCATTCTCAAATACAAGCTCCCACACAGATCTAAAATTGAATGTATCAGCTAATCCAAAAAATCTAAATAAGACATTTGCTCAAAATCGCTTTCAAAAAAGATGAGTTATGAAACCACTAGTTTTTATTAACAGCTGAGACATAACTGAATTTGTAAGCTCATTGTTTAAACTATGCAGAGCTCAGTGCAGGAATGGCAGGGCACTACCTTGCAAAGCTTGAAACAATCCAGAATTTCAGTAGTTTATTAGTCTGGAAAGTTCAAGGACTAATATTCACAGATTTCCTCCATGTTCCTTTCAAGTCTCATACACCAAGGCACAAAGTATAAACTGGATGGAGCAGAGAGTCTCTGATGAAATACAATATAATGTAGCCTCTCTGCATTTACTAAGAAGCACAAACAGAAGGGGTTCTAAGTCAGTCCTCTGCCCTTAGTTTGGTACAATATAATTCAGAGAAGCGAAATGCCAGGTAAATTTAGTTGAAAAGGCTACACAAGCAGACAGTATATTAGTGAAATGTGTTCACCCAGTACAAAACTGACAGAGGTATGATGTCCTGATGTTTCATCTGAATGAATACTGCATACAAAACTGCTGCCAGGACACATACTGTTCTCATAGCAATGAAGGCACAATAATATAGAGTCTTTAGGAAAATGTAGTGCATGTACAGATTGCTTGCGCTCAGGGGTCATATGACCCAATGGAAGACATCTGTCACTACAATGAGATACAACTGTTTTCAATTTAAAATAACACGTTTAGGGAAGTAAAACGAATGCAAAATTTGTCTTGTCCGAGAAAAAACAGTAATTTTTCATATTAACTGTTTGTCACAAAGAAAGACAAATGATGTTCATTTATTTCCCTGCACTGTTCATTTGGCGTTAAAGCCAATATATTGAGTGAAAAATAATGCTATTTACAAAATTTTTATAGCGTTTACATCTTACAATGTTTTACAAAATATGATTTTGTAAATAATGTTATTTACAAAATAGGAAATCTCTCCCAGAAAAAAAGAGAACTGAAAAAAATATTTGTTTACACATACCGAACACTCTAATGGAAATAGAGAGCAGAATACTAAAAAAAACCCACAAATAAAAATGAGAATCTTTTACTCATCTTTAAAAATAAAAACAGAATAATAAAAATAGATACTTCATTAGTAATTAAAATAGATGAATAAAGAAAGCCTAGTCCAAATCTCAGTGAAACACTATAGAAATTTTCACTTTTCAATTCATTCACAACGATGACTAAATAAGTTGATGTATTTTAAAATAATTCAGTTGTTTAAAATAGTTATAAACCTATTAGTAGATCTCAACGCCTTCTACATTTCAAAACGTATGAAAACCCAGAAGAGCAAGTAAGCATGTATGTATGTTTATATGTATACAGTGAATAAGTGGTACTGTTTTATTATTACATTTATTATACAAGAAGCAGAAAACAACGTACTATTGTAACATTTGTATTTGATCTCAATTAAGATAAAGAAAACTAATCAACTGGAATAGTCTAATTTTTAGCAGAGGTATCAGTTTTTTTGTTTGTTTGTTTATTTTTTAAGACTCCAAGGATTTCCTTCCTGGGAGGAGGAATATTTTTTCCCCCAAAGATCTCTTATTTTGTACAATCTAGTTGACCCCTATTCTGGTTTTGGCTGGGATGGGATTGAGTTAGTTCTCTTCACAGCAACTTACACAATGCTATACTTTGTATTTGCAATGGACAACAGTGCTAATAACACACCTATTCCCAAGCAATGTTCACACACCACCAATTCCTTTTCTGCTTTGCACACTACCCTCCCCAGGGAGTAGGATAGGAGTGTACTAGAAGCTGGCAGAGGACACAGAACATCTGGGCTTGACTGTGTAAATGGATAATTTTATTATGTTTCACAAAATAAATTCAAATAGAAAGAAATGAGTTTAAATATTAACAAGTTCACATATGCAGTTATTTTGATGTCTATTTGAAGTTAATTCTATTTCTAAGATGCAAAGGCAGTCCCCAAGTTTTACAGAAGAGAGATTTTTACAACCTCAGAGAAAGTATCTATTCTCATCATAAAACAATCATGAGGAGGCTCAGGCTTTCCTTTTCAGTCCTGCTACTGCCTTACCATATAAGCAGAAATAAGTTATGTAATCTCAACACATAAATTAACCTTCTCTTTGAATGAGGATAATCCTAACCTCCTTTGAGAAGTGATTTCATAATCACTATAGAATGTTACGTAATGTGTAAGTAAGTATGCTTGAAGCATTAGAAATATATTTGCCAACTCCAAGTGATACACAGGTAATTTCTACTGAAAATATTATTGCTTTGTGTAATGCTATAACACAATGGAAAGCGCAGCAAAGACAACAGAGAAGCAAAGCCCCAGGCTACAGCAACTGAAGACATACTCAAATGCAGCAGCCAGGGCACAAGAACAAAGAAAAGAAGTTGCTTACCTTTGGAGTGCCTCAGGCACACAGGAATCTCCAACAAGATACCCTTACCTCCACTGCAAAACCATAAATGAAATCTGGGAAGGGGTGGATCCTGACTCCACTCCTCCCAGTAACTCAAGTGCATTGCATGCACCTGACCTCCCCTGGGTTGGCCCTGCCTTTCCACCAGGTGTTCAATCACTGTTTCAAGCTATGACTTTGCATTTCCGCTACACTTTGATTGAGACTCTAAATTCTCATAGAGAAAACAGCAATAGGAGCAAAATTATTTACTATATCAAAGAAATGTTTCCTTTTCATAGCTTGCTCCCAGTTGATGTTACTGTGTTCTGTCATGCTTATATACCACATTTGCATGAAATGGCACATAATCCTAAAGGAAGATTTCAGAAAATGCTAATTTTCCATTCTTGCTTTTGTGTATGTGCTAGTTATCATTTCAGAGAAATAAGAAGAATTTAGTTGACATGATGTAGTTTCCTCATTTCCTGTCCTGTTCATTTCAAATGTCTAAGTGCATGTAAGAAATGTAAGATGTAATCTTACATCTTCTAAGTGCATGTAAGAAATACATCTATACAGAAATAACTTCTCATACAACTACTATAGGTACAAGGACATTTAACCCATTGTATTGTCACCATTGTGATAAGGTAAGATACTTACCTGGCAGGGGAGACACCATGATCAGGCAGGTGGTTTTCCCAAGGTGAGGCTCGTCCCCTGCACTCTGGGTGTGATGACCACTGTGATTTCCCCAGATGTGGGAAACTCAACTGCATAATTTGTTGTAATATATTTATATAGACTGCGGGAAGAACTCCTTGAGAGCAGCCCTGTGGAGAAGGACCTGGGAGTTCTGGTGGATGAGAAGCTGGACACAAGCCAGCAGTGTCTGCTTGCAGCCCAGGTGGTCAACTATATCCTGGGCTGCATTAAAAAAGGGGTGGCCAGCAGGGAGAGGGAGGTGATTGTCTCCATCTGCTCAGCTCTTGTGAGGTCCCATCTGGAGTACTGCGTCCAGGCCTGGGACCTCCAGCACAAGAGAGATGCAGTGCTATTGGAATGTGTCCAGAGGAGGGCCACTGAGATGATCAGAGGGCTGGAGCACCTCCTCTATGAAGAAAGGTTGAGAGAACTGGGCTTGTTTACCTTGAAGATGAGAAGGCTCTGGGGAGACCTCATTGTGGCCTTCTAGTACTTGAATGAAGCATATAAACAGGAGAAGGAATGACTGTTTACATGGGTTGATAGTGATAGAATGAGGGGGAATAGTTTTAAACTAAGACAGGGGAGATTTAGGTTAGAGATTAGGAGGAAGTTTTTCACTCAGAGAGTGGTGATGGGAACAGGTTGCCCAGAGAGGTTGTGGATGCCCCATCCCTGGAGGCATTCAAGGCAAAGCTGGATGTGGCTCTGAGCAGCCTGGTCTAGTGGTTGGCACCCCTGCACATAGCAGGGGGATTGGAACTAGATGATCTTTGAGGTCACAGAATCACTCAGGCCATTCTATGATTCTACGATATTTCTATAACTAAGATTTCCACAGTGGCAATAAGGTGACCTAGTTTAAGTCCTCAGTGTGTACTTATAGAATATCTGGAACAATCCTTAGGTGTTTATGGAGACAGTCATCTTGCAAACTAATGATGAAATTAAAGTACACTGCTGTACAACAGTCCCACTAGAAAAAAAAATCAATATTCTTTTATATATCTTTGTTTGTTTGTTTTCAACAAGTAAGCAAAGAGCAAAAAAGTTGTTATTTCCAGTTTATCCAAGACTCTCTATTCTGACTCAAATTAATGATTCATATATAAATATATTTACATTTTTTCTACTACAGTAAATAATACTTTGTTTTTGAATCATGCCCTTGAATGTTTCAATTATAATCCAAGACTAATGGGTACAAAATACGCATGCATTAGTAAATTTCAGCACAATTATCTCTAGGAATGTTTTATATGCAAAACAGAGATCAATTTTATCAACTAAATGTTGCCATATTATGTATTAAATAATAGAATCTTGAGTACAAGAGGAGGATGAAATTTGCATAAAACTTACTATGGTGTCAGTTCTTTGTAGTATAGAAAGAAAATTGCAGTGCAAAGTTTCTTTTAGTGGATATTCACTTCGAAATTCATGAATTTGATTTTGTTTGCTTTAGTTTTAAGGGAATAAATAAAATATTTTACTTTTGTTTCCTTATAGAGACTCAGGAAATATTTCATATTTGAGATTAGGGAGATAGCAAAATGCTGAAACTTCAGAGATCATTTTGCCATTTGCAAAGGCTGGATTTTTTTCATGCCTTTTTCTCACAGGTTCTAATATTTCAGAATAACACCTGAAATCAAGTCTTTAGCATCTCTACACGCAAAAATTTCATTAAATTAAACAAGAAATGAAAAACTTCCCCTCAGTACAGAAATTCAAACTCTGATACCAAACAAGGGGGGCTCATGGATGTGGCCTTCTTGCTTCAGCTACAAGAAGCATCACAATCTCAGGCTCTCATCCTGATCAGGGATCAACCACCCCGATGTATGCTGCAAGCAGTCCAGGAGATTCCTAGTGTCCACTGAGGATAACGTTCTGGTCCAGATATTAGACAAACAGATAAGAGGAGAAGTTTTACTGGACCTGGTGCTCACTATTGCAGAGAAAATCATTAAAGAGGTTAAGACTGGAGTAAGTCTGGACTGTACCAACCCTGCCCTGGTTGAGTTCATGATCTCTAGGAATGTAGGCCTGGCAAAAAGCATTATTAGGACCCTGAAATTCAGGAGAGCAAACTTCTGGCTGTTAAAGGAATTATTGAATGACATCTCCTGGGAAACTGTCTTTAGGGACAAAGGAATGGAACAAAAAATAAAAAAAAAATCTTCCTGACACCTAACCCAAATCCACCCTCTTTTAGTTTAAAGCCATTCCTCCTTGTTCTATTGCTATCAGACCAAGTAAAAAGTTCATCCCCCACCTGCTTGTAAGCTCTCTTCAAGTACTAGAAGACTGCCATGAGGTCTCCCTTCAGCTTTCTCTTCTCCAAGCTAAACCAGCCCAACTCCCTCAACTTATCTTCATAGGAGATGTGCTCCAGCCCTTTGATTGTCTTCATGGCCTTCCTCTGGACTCATTTCAACAGCTTCACATCCTTCCTGTACTGAAGCCATCCTGGGTATCCCATATCACCTCCTTCCCTTCCATATGCCTTAGCTTAGCTTCCAGGATTTGTTCCATGATCTTTCCCAGCAAATAAGTGAGGCTGACAGGTTGATAGTTCCCTGGGTAATACTTTCTACCATTTTTAAAACGGGTGCTATATTGCCTTTTTTCCAGAAATCAAGGACTTCACCTAATCACCATGACTTTTCAAATATCATTGCGAGTGGTTTGGCAACTATGTCAGCAAATTCCCTCAGGACTCTGGGATGCCTCTCATCAGGATCCATAGACTTATGGATGTTCAGGTTTCCCAGGTGGTTGCAAAACTGATCTTCACTTACAGTGTGAAGGACAATGCTCCCCCAGTTCCCATCTTCTGAACTATCTGCTCAAGGACTGCATGTAGAGAAATTGTTAGTAAACACTGAGGCAAAAAAATTGTTGAATACCTCGGCCTTCTTGTCTGCTGTTACTAGCCTGCCTCTGTTGCTCATTAGGGAGGATACATCCTCCTGGACTTTCATTTTCTGGTTGATCTACCTATAGAGCCCTTTCTTATCCTTCTTTGCACTCCTTGTCAACTGCAGTTCCAGTCTGGCCTTGGCTTTCCTGACCCCATCTCTACACAACCTAGCAGCATCCCTATACTCCTCCCAGATTGCCTGTCCCTGCTTCCACTGCCTGTGCATTCTTTTCTTGCTCTTCAGTTTGACCAAGCAGGTCCTGGTTCATCCACCACAGTCTCTTGCTTTTCTTTCCTGACTTGCTACAGCTGGGGATGGAGAGCTCTTGTGTCCTAAGGAAGGCTTCCTTAAAGATTTGCCAGCTCTGCTCCACTCTTGTCCTTGAGGACAGATTCCCAGGGGGTTCTGTTGACTAGCTTCCTGAAGAGCTGGAAGTTGGCTTTCCTGAAATCAAGCTTCCTGGTTTTACTCTTTGCCTGTCTGAAGTTCCTCAAGAGTTTGAACTCCACCATCACATGTTCATTACAGCTCAGGCAGCCTCCAGTCCTGATGTCACTAATCAGTTCACTAGTGTTGGTGAGCAGCAGGTCCAGCATTGCATCCTCCCCAGCGGGGCTGTCTATTACCTGGCTCAGGGAGTTATCCTTGATTCATTCTAGGAGCATCTTGGATTGCCTACAACTTGGCGCTCTTCTTTTCCAGCAGATGTCAGGGTGCTTGAAGTCCACCAGAAGGATGAGAGCCTGCAATCATAATACCTCTTGTAGCTACAGGAAGAAGGATTCATCAACAGATTCCACTTGATCAGGTGGCCTGTAGTAGGCCAACCAACCATAAGGCTCCCTTTTTTTCCTCAGACTCTAATATCTTTATATCTACAAAATAAGTGATGCACAAGCAATTGCTTACCACTCACCCACTGATGCTGAGCCAGGCCCCGTGAAGCAACCGCCCACCTAGCGAACTCCCCCTGTCATTGGCAGAACAGCATGAGAAGCTAAAAATCTGAAATGTCCCCAGCTCTGTACAGCACTACTCAGCAACAACTAAAACATCAGTGTGTTATTAATATTACTTTTCCTCTTGAAGCCAAAACATAGCATCATACCAGACACTATGAAGGAAAAATCAACTTAATCCCAGATGTAACCACTACATACATTTATCTAACCCATGCTTCCTCAGTTTATAAGTGGGAATAGAAATGGGAGACTGAGTCACAAGCCTTTATTAAAGGAATTTTCAAGGTGCTTTACAGTGATTGTTTTCCACTTGTATTCAAAGCCAGTCATTTAAACATAAATGGAAATTGGGTGGATCAAGTTCAGGCTAACTTGGGTAAATTCAACGGGATGTTTTGGACACTTTCTCATCCGTAGCACGTTTATAAAAGGTGGAAATATATACTTTACAATTTTTAGACTGAAAGTCCTCGGTTCCTGGATGTTGCATTTGCACTGTGGGAGAAAGAATATAACATTAGATTTTGCAACTATCAGAAATCTCTCCTCATAACCATTACCTTAATATGACAGTCCAGCACCATCCAGGTTGAGCATCATCCAACATCATCCTGGATTTCAGTACATCCAGGTTTACTGGGAGATCTCCAAATGGTTGTAGTCCATACTACTAGTTACAGTTCTCCTTTCCAAAACAGTCTAGCATGCATGGGAATCTGCAAGATTTTGCTACTGAAATGTGAAGCAAAAAGGCATAAAGTGTTTCAGTCTTAATGTTTTCAACCTTTGCTAGAAGTTCTCTGGCTGCCAGCCCTCATCTTCTGAATCCTGTTGATGAGGTGATTGGTAACAAACCATCAGGAGCACAACAGCAGTGTTCTTTCCAGAGTTTTGACAGCCATGTCTTTGGCTGTATGCTGGAACTCTGTTAAAAAGTAGTTAAAAAGTTACTCGTATATAGCATAAACATCTCCTCTTCTTTCATTTCTGTCCTTTATGTACACTCTATACTCATCCTGATATCCTACATTAAAATAGTAAAACAAATTAAAATGGCAAAAACTGCACAAATCAGCACTGTGAACTGGATTAATATAACATTTCGTGTTTTCCCATGAAATTCTATGTAATTTGTTTCATTTCAGTTTCTGAGATTTGTTTGAAAGATTCATTGTATGTATATATAAATGCTTAGAACAGCAAAAAGCAATTGGTTTCATGTCTTTCATTTGTTTAGATGGCTGTAGGTAAGAGTGAACAGATGGTAAGTTGAGCACTGAAAGATGGAAGTGACTTGGATGGAATTAGTTGATCATGCTGTCAGCTAAGAAAATTTTTACAAACTACATTTTTTTTTTCCAGGGGATAAAGTAAAAGGCAGTAGTTCAGTGGAAGAACTAGTGGAGTTTACAGGCATTTCCATACCACCATATTTACAAATAGATGCCATCTTTAGATTTATTTAGTGAAACCCTTTGTCTCTTTTGGATCTGAGACAACTGCAGACGACTATTCCCTGAAATAGAATGATTTTCTGAGTTATCTACCTGGCGAAGTAAGTTCAAGAAATGTTTTCTATATGTCTTGTCTGGTATTACTATCAGTAATTATTTATTCATGTATATCTATGCAATTTGAACGTTTAAGTGATCTTTATGGTCTCAGAACCAAGCTGCTTTTTAATAACTTTCTAATTCATTGCATAACTACACAGGAACAAGAGCCACACACACCTAGCCACATGCTATTCAGCAAGTATGGGCCAGGAAGTAACAATATTTGCATTTACAACTACAAGCCCACAAGATATACAGATTAAAACAAATATTCATGTCTCTTTGTCATCTTTTTTTATAAGTGTCATTTGATTTACTTTTGTACAACGATTCCTATTTTACTTTGCTCTAACTGAAAGAAAATGACGCTATAATTCGGGGTCAACATACTACAAAGGGTAAGAAAATAACTTCACAGAAGATACTTCCAACTACTAGTTACATTATAACTGCGCAGATATTCATGTCTGTGTAAACCACAATTTAATAGGTTACTAAGAAAGAGAGCGGCAAATTCATTATAAAAATACAATCAGAAGGATCTGTTCTTCCTTACAGAGATTAAAATTTTAGAAGACATGATCTAATATCTTTAGTAAACAAATACAAATACATATACATCTTCATGCATTTTATTTCCATGGAATAACAAACTAAACTTTGTATAAAAACTTCTCTCAGTTCACAATTTACTGTATTTCCCAAGAACTGCAACAAGTGTGCCATCAAAATCCCGTATTTCCTAACTCAGCATTGTCATATCTTCCATCTACTTAAGAAATCTACTTATGTAAAACTAAGACTTTTTTTATGATATCTTCTGTTCTGAACTGAAAAAACTGAAAGGGGTAACACTTGCCTAGGGCAGTGCCATTGCAGTCTGGATGTCTGAGTCATTTTTGTACCACTACATTTGGCCTCCTGGATTCACAGATGTCAGAACCACAGGGGAAAAAGTACACACATATATATATACACACATATAAAAGCATGCATGCGGTTGGCTCACAGACTGGGAGACTGTGACAAGTGCAGATGATATGAGTCTTCTCTGCTTAGGGTCCAATTGAGCTCAATGAATATGTTCAAGTAATATAACATAGCTTGCCCTGCATATATTGCTTAGGAACAATGGAAAAGCATTTCACTTTATTGTATCACCAGCTGTAGACAAAGCCTTGTCATTTCTGTCTGTCACACATTTTCTTTGCCATTTTTGAAATCACACTTTAGTTTCATCTCCATCTAGGATACAAGCAGGAGTGCTGTAATGTAAGAAAAACTTGTGGTTTTGGGTTTGGTTTTTGTTGTTGTTGTTGGTTGTTTTTTTTGTTTGTTTGTTTGTTTGTTTTTGTTTGTTTTTGTATTTGTATTTTTAGCTTGATTGGACGATGAGAGCCTTGAAAATGCCATGACATAGGCTAGTCTTTTGATGGTTATAGAAAAAGTTTGCAGGTGCAGTAGGCTGACCAACTGCACAGCAAAAAGAAGCTTGGGATGACAAGTACTACATTAGCATGGCTCATATGGGAAATGACATCTTTCCAGCAGAGATAGATATGCCCTGCTTAGTTCAGCCAAACAGAGATTCTTCAGATCTGTTCTTCGGCTTTTTTAATATGTGTTCATAAATTTTATACATGTCATTAGCACATTTTGTGGAAAACAGAAGAAATGGTAAATCAAATTATGTCCCAACATACAAATATAAATGAAGAGTTTGGCTTTGAATATGAAACTCAGCAGTTAAACTGTTTATACCAAATTAGTGGGAGATAATATTTCAATGTCAATTATAGTGCATTAGACTGCCTTTAGAACAGAAACAATTTTACTTTTGCGAAGTGTTAAACTGCAACCCTATAATATCATTAACCATTTGACCTTCTGATAATTTGATAAATTTACACTGATGAACATACATTTTCTCGTCCTTCCATGAGCATAGAAACAGAGCAAGTAAAACAATTTCTGCTGTTCTTCAACATGGGCACAGTTAATTATTATCAAATTCAAGAAATGAATGACAGTAATCTCAAAACAGAGTTACTAGTTTTAGTAGAACTGAAAGATTATGGAATCATAGAATGGTTTGGGTTGGAAGGAATTTTTAAAACATCTTGTTCCATCTTCATTTCGGTAAAAATTTGTTGGCTTCCTGCAAACGAACGTATTGGTCTTCTTAGTCCCTGTCCAAGCTCTATTGAAAGTGCTCTGAATTGGTTTCTTTTGTTGGACCTTTCTCTTGCAGTACTGGAAAACAGTAACCACATGTTGAGGAACAAGACAATGTCTCATAATATATAATCTATAGTTTAATTTTTTATTTTGTTTTTGAAACTATGAGTTTAATGATCATTAAAGATGTGTCAGAAAAGGTCAGAAATTGAGAGTGAAATAAAATCCAAGAACTGTATTCTGAAATCTTTTCAAATACTCTGAAATACTCCTTATCTCCTTTACATATTAAAAAATAAAACAGTAATTAAATCACTGACAAATGCAAAATATTTACAACCTTCTTACAATGTATTATTTGCCTCTGTGACATCCTGTCTATATCCATATACCATTCTATGGTTCTCTGACATTTTCCAGGATAAAACCCTTAAAATAGTCCTCCCTTTCTTCTTCCATTCTAGGATTTAAATCTGCTGTTTAGTCCATTTTTTATGTCTCTGAAATCACAATTTTGTAAAACCTCTCACTATATTGGTGTACCAGATCTGGCTAGGATGGAGTTGACTTTCCCCACAGGAATCCATATAGAGCTGTGCACTTATAGCTAGAGCAGCATTAATGTTGTTTCTTTAATCCTCTACAAAGCCAGTAGGCTGGCGGTGAAAAAGAGTTGAGGAGGTGACATTGCCAGGACAGTTGATCTATACCAACCAAAAGAATATTACATACCATATGACATCACATACAGCAAGAAAAGATCACAGAATCACAGAATTGTAGGGGTTGGAAGAGAGCTCCAGCGATCACCGAGTCCAACCCCCTGCCAAAGCAGGCTCTTAAAAAAAGATGGGGAATATTAAAAGAGGACTCTCGCTATGAAAATGTGTCGACGGTTTATGGGCTGGTTCGGCCCGGTTCCATGACTAGTGGGGCAGAGGGACTTCACAAAATCCACGCCTCTGGAAAAGGGAAACAGGGGACCCCAAAATAACTTAAAACAGTGGAAACGATCTGAGGAGGAACAAACTAATTTACTAAATATGGTATTGGAATGCAAGATAACACACTATAATACAATATAATTAGAATTGAAGCTAATAAATCAAATAAAATGAGAGAGAAAGATTGTCCGAAAGCTGGGTAGGCCTCACCATAATACTGAGATGAGATGCGCAGTCCAGTCGAGCAGCAGGAAGAGAGTCTGATGAAGAAGAGCCAGTCAGATGATCTCCCAAGGCCTTATATCTGTTCCCCCTGAACAGAATGATAACAGCACAGCAAACAGTCTTCTGGGGAATGTAGTTCTTCTTTTCTTCGGGGATAAGTACCCAGAACACTTTAACTCCCAGTGCACTACATGATGTTATGATGTGGAATACTGATAACCAAAAATCATAAAACCATGACAAAATGTTTGTCTTCAACTTATTAAAAATAAGTTGAATAAGTTCAATAATTAAAAATTCACTTTAAAGTAAATAAATAAGTAAATAAACAGGCAAATCTGAAAGAGATATCACTTGGCTCTTGAATCACAAGGCAGCAATTACAATACTGTTCCAACCACTGAGAGTCTGATTTGTAATCTGCCTGAGGGATTACAGCCCCACAACTTTCATCACATCCAATTATAGCAGTTAGGGTAATTGTCATCCATTCTGTAAAAGCTTACTTATGTCCAGTTGTCTTCTATAATGTCACTTGTGTCCAGAGAGAAAATCTGAGTTCTGACTTCATGATTTGTAAGTATTTCTTTCTGTAGAAATCTAATGTCAAATGCAAAAAAAAAAAAAAAAAAAAAAAAAAAAAAAAAAAAAAAAAAAAAAAAAAAAAACCCATAATAGGAAGAAGCACAAATCACCATTCTCACATTCTTACTGTAAGAATACTGACATAGATACAAATCATAGCTTCAGACTCTAATGTTTAATTAGCTCTCTATACCCATGAGAAAATCAAGAAATATCTGTTGTGATCCCTTTAGGATTGCGGATTTTAGTTTCTACAATACATCTGATTGTAACTTCAGTTATAAGTTTGTTTTACTTTCAAGAGTCTGAAAGACTGTACAAAATTTATTGGACTGGAAATGCCACAGGTTTTACCACAGAGTCCATCTATGCACTTAAGAACATTTGAATCAAAAAAATATATTGGATGCAAAATTTAGTTGTTTTTTTTTTAATTATTAGTATTTTTCATTTTAGAATAATATATTTCAAAAACATAATAAAGAAAGAAACACACATTATGTAAAAGAGTGTGGGCAAGGCTATGAAAAAGCTATTAATGCATTTAAATGCATCAGGCATTTTAAGAACAGTATTCTTTGCTGAGTGAAATATACTAGCAAATCCTTCTGTTGTATGGCATTGAGTGTCCAAGATGGAACATCAGTGAGAAAGAAAAAGATTTAATATCCAGAGTAACAAATAATAATTTATTTCAAAATAGTTTGAAAATGTTTTTATTTTTAATAGAAAAGTGAGCGATTTGAAATTTATAAGCAAACAACTCTCCTGCCATAATTTTACATAATTGGGGTATACGATCATATTTAGAAATAACACAGAAATCTGAGGACATAATTCTGCGACATTTTGGAGCCCAGGGCAACTTGCTTTAGATCTCCCCTTTTTAGTCAGAACTAATTTTTCCCTTCTTGAGAAAGTCTTCAGAACACTTCTCCTAGTATCACAGTGCTCCTCTTTTCCTAGGTCTCTAAGACTGCAGTTGGCACCAAGTGATATATGTGGAAACCTGATTTTGACACCTAGAAACCTATTCACTGTGCAATATAATGGTAGAATAATATAAAGTATGACTACTATCCATCATTAAATTTAAGCAATAAATATTTTTAATGTAGCACTTTCTACGTCAAGATCATAAAGAGATCTATGAAAATTTTGTCAATAGTTATAAACAAAAAGATAGAGAACCAAAGAGTCTTGCTTGAAGTGATGTCCAGTTTATTTTCTTTTTTTCTGGAAAAAAAATTATCTAAGTGTTCCACTTCCTTTGAAAAAATTTTGTATATGTGAGAGTTAGATGCTTTAACTCCTGAAGACACAGAAATAACATTTCTATTTCTATCTCTTAAAATAGAAACGTGGAAGAAAGACAGAAGAGCAACAGTGACAAAAGAACTCTAATGAATTCCATCAAAGTGATATAGAAGTGCAAATGTTTCAGTTACACAATTTAGTCTTAGTCTGTGTCTTCATAATCAAAGGGAAGTTTTTCTAATCAAAGAAAGGAAAATGAACTTGAGTGGAGAGAAAAAATAAATACAATGTTTATTTTATTAGAGAAATAAATACTGCTGTAAAGTAAAGCTATGTTTAAGCATTATCACTGTATTTTTCTAAAATAAATACCTTCTTCGCAAGAGATAGAATAGGAAGTGTTACAAACCCAACAATTAACTTAAAAATACATTTTTCCTAGACTGTGAATAGAATGTGCCACTCTGAGCAGTGTAAATCTATTGATGAGATCAATGACTCATGGAGCAGAAGTGTTCTGGTTTTACTTCGTTTTAGACAGGAATGCAATTATTTTCTTTTTTTAGAGTGCAGTAATCAAGTTACTGTTATCTTGGGAGAAATTGAAATTGTTTGTTGCATACAGTGAGTACTTCCAAAAAGTCTTATTAGTGTAGTTCTAACTTTTATTTTTATTACATAATGTATCAACTTAAACATGGGAATGACTTAATGTTTTGATAAGTAAATTGTAAATATATTTAATAGATACTCCTGTGTAAGGTTAACAGGTATACAGAGAAGTTAGGCTGGTAAGAATACTTAAATATACAGAAAAGGTGCTCGCTGGCATTGCAGGCTTCCAAAGGAAGCCCACAAGGAGCAATCTCCAGGAAGTGATCCTTCCTCGGTGGAAGTCAGCCCTTAAATGGGGTCTAGGAGAGGTGGAGCCTGGCTCCACCCCTTCCAGGCACACAGGTGAATTGCCTTCACCTGGGCTCCCATGGCTGACTCAGTGCTTGCCTCAGGTGGTTAATCAGAGGTTCAGGCCATGATTCAACAGTTCCCATACACTCCACCCCTTCACGGCATGAACCAATGATTAACTAAGGGTGAGTCTTCCCTATTACAGAGATTGAAGACATCACGACACTTATACAATTCCCCATCGCAATGTATGTTATCATAATTTTAAGGCGAGTGATGATTGATGAATGTTCCTGTTCTTTCCTGGGCCAGTGCTCAATGATGTTACTGGAGGCATGCAGTTGTGAGGTGCAGGTCCATCTTATGCTCCATCAGTCCCATGTAAATCATCACCGGGTGTCACACATGGTCTGGCAGCAACACTGGAACATTTCAATGATATTTTGTTCCTTCCGGTGGTCCTGGAGGCTAAAAGACTCATGGAGAGTAATACAGATGCTTCAAGGGTACCAGGAGGGGAAGGTCTGCCCTCCAGGGCAAGATACAGGCCGTATTTTTATCCTGGGTCAAACCTTCAGCTTGTACTGGGGCATGCCCCGGCCGCCTGTACCACACCTTCTGGCCAGATGTACGTGGCTGCATAACTATATCAGGCACCAACGGGTGTGTCCTGATCTGCCACAGGGACATGATGGGGGTCCCTTTAGCAATAAAGATTGGAGTGTTGACCACAATATCTGTAGGCCATGTACCTATTACCGGAGGGACTACTGAGCCTCCCACCTCCAATAATCTCCCCCAAGGTGCAAGTAGGCCATACCATTTAGGTCCTACCTGCACCTTCCAAGGCCATTTTATTCTATGGGCACCTTGATCTAGATTCTCAGGGGCAGGGAGCAGAAGATTATTTTCATTGCCAATCTGGGGTCTTACCTGATTATCAGTGCCCGTAATTTGGATCCTAAGCGGGGAGGCCCATGTTGTTTGTAGCATTTTCAGGGCACTGGGTCTGCCGTCTCGAGGTCTTTCATTCAGGTCCCGCAGGGTTTCATACAGTCTCTTTGTCCACCCCTGCAGGGACTGGGAGTCTGTCTTCAGGGCAGCCTTGAGAATACCATTATAACATTCAGTAAGACCTGCTCCTGTTGGATTATATGGCAGGTGGAATTGCCATTCAATGTTATTTTCTTCTGCCCAGCGCTGTATCATTGCACCAGTAAAATGGGTCCCTTGGTCACTCTTGATGACTTGAGGTGTCCCGTAGGCAAACATCAGTTTAGCAAGTGCCTTGATGGTATATGTCTGATTTGCTTTTGGTACCGGTTAGGCCTGCAGTAGCCCACTTGCAGTATCAACACAGGTCAGAGCATATCTCACCCCCTCAGACAGAGGGAAGGGCCCAATGTAATCAACCTGCCATAGCTGGAGAGGATTGTGTCCTCTAGCAAGATGGGCTGTTGTTTCGGGCAACGATCTCGGTCTTGTCTTAGAGCAAGCGTCGCAGTCTCAACATGCCTGGGTGATGTCAGATAGCTGTATGGGCAGCCCCCATGCTTTAGCAGCTGCCCACATTGTCTTTTGACCAGCATGCCATAGCTTCTGATGTAACCAACGGGCGATGTTCTCAGATGGTGAATTCTCAATCCATCGAACTCGGGCCAGTGTGTCGGCTTCATCATTTCCCAGTGATTGTAAGGGTTGGTGGCCAGAGACATGGTAGACAAGTACAGTTCTGTGTTTTACTGTATTCCATATGTCTAACCACATATCTTTGCCCCAGATTGGTCGGGCGTGGATAGTCCATTCCTGGGCAGCCCACTGTGCAATCCAAAGAGTGAGCCCCCGGTACACAGCCCAACTATCTGTGCAGATGTTCAGAATGCCATCACTGGGTTCCTTGGTTATAACCATCCACACGGCTCGCAGTTCTGCCCATTGGCTGCTCTGATCATCCCCCTTGTCAAACCAGATTGTCTCACTGGAGGGATGGTATGCTATTGCTCTCCACTTGCTCGGGTTGCCCCTGCTGGACCCATCTGTGTACCAGGCATCTTCAGGAATAGGATATTTTCCCTCCTGAACGGGACTCTTCTCTGGTGGAGTAACCAGTGTTTTTTCTGGTGCATCACTGTGATACGTCACTGGGCCTAGGATCTTCTGAAGTTCTTCTTTTAATGGTGATGAAGACAGACTACTCCTCTGGCTGAGATAGGCGACCCATCGTGCCACCGTTTGTGCTTGGGCCACCCCTGTCTTAGGAAGGTGGGTCAGATCTTTTACCCACCCCTGAATCAGAGTGGTCTTAACTATGATTTCTGCTGTTTGAGTTATTGGCTCTACTGCCTGTAATGCGGAGTAAGCAGCCAATAATTGTTTTTCAATCATACTACATCTTTCTTCTGCTCCATGCCAGACCTGAGACCAGAATCCAATGGGAGTCCGAACAGAACTCTGGCGTTGCCACAGGCCCCAGCCAAAGCCATCCTGATTGTCATTAATATCCATTTCAGCTGGGAGGGTAGGATTTATTATACCCAATGCCTGGGCTTGTTTAACTGCCAGTTTTGCCTGTTGGAAAGCATCTTGTTCTGTTCTCCCCCAGTCCCATAGCTGCCCCTTTTTCATGAGTCTATACAGTGGCCTCAGCAGCTGTGCTAAATGAGGTATAAAGGAGCGCCAGTACCCCAGTATACCTAGAAACTCCTGCAGCTGCTTCGGTGTTATAGGGACTTGGAACACCTGAACCTTATCTATGATGGCACTGGGTAGTACTTTGGTCTTTCCTGACCAAACCACCCCCAGGAATTTTACGGACAGGCCCGGACCTTGCACCTTTTGAGGATTTATAGCCCATCCTCTCTGTTGTAAATAGGCAGTTAATGAATCTGCCGCCTGTCCTACTGCCTCCAGCGAGTCGGATGTCAACAGAAGATCATCAATGTAATGATAGAAATTAACTTTATCAGGTTTTTTCCAATTAGCCAGGTCACACACCACTAGATTATGACAATAAGTTGGTGAGTGCACGTACCCCTGTGGCAGGACCTGAAAGGTCCACTGCCTGCCTCCCCATGTAAATGCAAACTGATCTTGCGATTCTTTAGCAATTGGAATACTAAAGAATGCATTTGCCAAATCTAGGACACAATGGTAAGTTTTTATTTCTCTACTCAACATGTCCATTAGGGAGGCAACATTGGGTACGGCCGCACGAATAGGCGGCGTGACCTTATTTAACTCTCTATAATGCACTGTCATTCTCCATGTTCCATCCGACTTCCACACTGGCCATATGGGGGAATTATATGGGCTATGTGCAGGTCTTACAATACCTACTTTCTCTAATTCCTGCACTGTTCTTGTTATTCCATCTTGCCCACCCGGGAGTCTATACATTAGTATAGGGAGTCTGACATTAGTAATCTGATGTCGTTTCAGCAGGCAAATAGGCTCATGCTTTGCATGGCCTCTCAATATTCCTGCACTTGTCAGACACTAATACACCTTTGTCGAAGTCTGAACTCTCCCACAGTTGTCTGGAGAGCCAGACCCCACAGAATATCTATGCCCAGGATGTATTCTTGGACTGGGGCAATAGATACCTTATACACCTGGGGTGAGAGACATCCAACCCCCAGTTTCAACCAGGTCTGGGTGACTGGAATGGTCTGTCCCCCAAAACCCCCAATCATCACTCTGTCACCTTCAAATTCAGTTGGATCTCCGTAAATTATTGTTGTCTCCACCCCTGTATCAGCTAGTGCCATAACTCTCTGAATATTCCTTCGGGACCAGTAAATTGTCAATTCCAATCCGGTCCCATCTGGAGGCCCTAGGAGGACTAATGTCCCTCATCACGCCATGAATTGAGCTAAGGCCAAATCTTTTTCCTCCAGTGGCTCAGGCATCGTGGCCCGAGACACCTGAGGAGGTTTCTTTTTCCTATTAGGGATTATAAAATCCTCTGAATTCCATGTTGTTGTCAGCATTCTTTCTATAACCCTTACCGTTGGTTTTCTGGAGTAATTTTGAAATTTTTGATTATCCTTCAGCTGTTTCCACAGCTGAAGGAGGACATGGTTGGGCTGGTGATCAATCTTAGCAAATTGGACCCCAGCCCGAATTAGATCATTAAACGTTTGTTTTTGGGAAACCCTTATGGGTCCTTATTGAGGAGCTCGTGTAGCCAGCCCCTTGGTTTTAATTACTGCCAGGACCTCAGCTTCTTCTAATGTTCGAATGTTGCACCTAGTTCTCAGGTTCTGTTTCTCCTAGGTCAGCTACTAACTGGGCAGCCTGCTGGACTACCGCTTCTGAGGCCATCAGGGGATTTAATATAGAGACCAGAGTGGCATATAGATGGGAGGGGGCCTGCTGTAGAATCAGGTCCCTCATCCCTGCTGAAAATTTAACCATATCAGGGCTATCAAACACATCCACAAATTGCTTCCCTTATACCTAGTTCTCGAATATAATTTTGAAGGTCCTCCATGGAGGACCACAACCCTGCATGTAGGGGTATATCGGATTTATTAGGCCAGACCATACGGCATGCTGCCATCAACCAATCTATTATAGAGTGATTTTCATTGATATATTGGATACCAGCATATAGCCTCTGCCTAAGGGCAGAATAGACAGCCATGGTGGCCAACTTGGATATTTCCGGGCCATTCACCATAACACTCTCTGCCCCAGAGTCCCACAGTCTTAATAACCAGGCTGGCACACTTTCTCTAGGCTTTTGTCTAAATCGTTGGACTAAATCCACCAATTCCATTGCCATGTATGGCCAGGCCTTACATGAAAGTGAGTCTGGGCAGGGGGCATTGATCAGGCATCACCCCTGCCGATCTATCCTGTACTTTCTTTGTTTTTTGAGTTATAACAGGACGGACCTCTAGCAGGTCTGTCGTAATTGGAGCTTCAAGATCTGATTTAGAATTCTTATTTTCCTGATCAACGAAGTCCGTTGATTTAGGAGTCTGGTCTTTGTCTATTGAAATGTTGCAAACTTGGCCTATTGGAAAATGCAGAATTGGTTTCTTCCCTGTTAATACGCCATGTTCTTGCTCCAACTTTTCAATGCAGTCTCTCAAAAGTTGGTTTTCACTTTCTAAAGTATTATTCCTCATTTCAGCCTGATTTAGAGCATTTAATAATGACCATGCCACTGTGGAGGCAGCCAACTGTCTTTCTTTCATGATTAATGTATCTTTACTAAGTCCCTGAAAGTAGTCTTCCATATTATATGGGGAGATATTCCCCATAACACACAGGAGACCCCATTTTTCAATGGTAACTGCTAGTTCATAATAGGGAGATCCCACAAATCCTGGGATCTATTCCAGAATCTTTTTATCTAGAGAGGTAACGTCCTCCCCCCTGACCCTTTTATAGAAATTCCTTTAAAAAGACACAATGTAAATATTTTAGTATATTTAGCCTGCCTGGCTCACCAAATGCAAGGTTAACAGGTATACAGAGAAGTTAGACTGGCAAGAATAGTAAAATATAAAGAAAAGGTACTCACCAGTGTTGTAGACTTGCAAAGGAACTCCAGAAGGAGCGATCTCCAGGAAGAGATCCTTCCTCAGTGGAAGTCAGCCCTTAAATGGGATAGGAGAGGTGGAGCCTGGCTCCACCCCTTCCGGGCACACAGGTGAATTGCCTTCACCTGTGCTCCCATGGCTGACTCAGCGCTTGCCTCAGGCAGTTAATCAGAGGTTCAGGCCATGATTCAACAGTTCCCATACATCCTGTTTTGTTAAAATGTAGTGTTATTAAATATTGTGAGATACAGAGAACCAATTACTGAATGATAATTTTAATAAACTTTACCTCTACTGGTGCTTAACTTTTTTTTCTCAGTCTTAAATCTTCATTCTTTAAACAAAAAGAGAGAGAGAGAGGGAAAGTAGTCAAAGAGGAAAGAAATGGTGGCTGATGGGTGTGTCTTTAAATAGATGTCTCCTGTGTAAGTTATATCAGTCCTGACAAAGGCTTATGAACTTGAATATTGGCAGCTTTCCACTAAACAACGGAATAAAGACAAAATTTGACCTTAAAGTATCAAGAGAATGACGTGCCTATTACTACTTTACATAATCGTAACAACAATACACTCAAAAACAGCTCATAGCCACTCTATAACTAGCTCTTTTCCTTTACAGTTTTTGCATGATATTGTTAAGATTTTTTAATATATATAAAATCTATTATAAGATAGATTGCACTATATTAAAAAAAAATCTTAACATTTTAAACAAGTTTTGTTTTACATTAAAACAAGTATTTGAAAGCAATTGCGTTGACAAGCAATAATGTTATTATCCAAAATATTTAGCAAAATAAATATTTACCAACTTGGAAATCACAAAGTACAGATTAGAAGAGGGTATATATTGTGACCCACAGAACTCAACAACCACAACTACTTATAATTGATAAATCTAGTATATAATCTAAAATTCATTCTCAAAAGCAAATCATCAATAACAAATTAATATTTCCTCTTAATACTGCCCTAGCCTCTAAAAAGTGACTCCAAAAAATGAGATCTAATACACATAAAACTTTAAAAAATAGCTCAGTGAAATTTTTATCATTAACATAAAATAGTGATCCGAGAAACAAAGACAGTATTTTGTTTCTGGTGAGAGAAAATAAGTATACTCAAAAATGTTTTAAAACAGAATCTGACTTAAATTTTTACTGTAACAAGTTCAGAAAGGCAAGACAGATTGCCAGCTTCATCATGCAATAGCATATGTTAAGAAATAATATAATTACAAGTATAATGAATAGCAAATGGTATGTACATGCTATATTTTGTGTTATGAAGGAGGGATGGCAGTTTAACAAAGAACTTACCAAAGACTATTAGAAAATCCTGTAGTGTCCCTCATATTTTTAAATCACAGTTTTAGCATGTAATTTTATCTTTAATCTCCCATACTGGAACAGTAAGGATACAGTGGTATATTCTTTTACTGGTGTGCTACGAGCTAGAATCATAAACACAGAGAGTAGAACTGTAATTATAGTTGAAAATAAATTCTTTTTCCACAGTTGCTAAGGGTCTTTTAAATGTTCCAGTGCTTCTTCCCACACACAACATTCTGGAGCTTTCATTTATTTTTCCTGGTAGAGATTGCCAGCTCCTCAGAAGAACCCACTGCAGGGTGATTTGACAGATGTGAATGGTACAGCAAGAGAAACATCTTCCTGTTCCTCCTACATTAAGAAAACCTTTAATTTCATCTGCACTGGAGAGATGCCCATATTAGTTGCCCACACAATCTGCCATTTTAAGGATTACATGGAAAGGATAGGATATAGTAAAGAAGACAACTGAGGCCTTGTACATCCTGCTGTTTCTTTAGCTACTGTATTAGGCAGCTAAGATGCCTTAACAGACCAAACAACCATAGGCAATATATGAGTATTCCACCTACTACATGTATTTCTTTAGAAACTATTCTAACGTTTCATTTTACATGTGGGAATAAGTTAGCAATCTGACTCAGCATGTTAAAAATCTACAGCAGTCATGGCTGCTGTTTGGAATCCAGCAGGCAAGAAAGTATTTGTGGAATCCTACATAACCCAGTGTTTATAGGAGGACAATGTGGCAATGTGCACCCCAGGTATGGTCTTTCATGAATATTTGTTTTTGACCAGTAATGTAGTCCAGCTCTGTACATCCCCGAAATAATTGGTAATAATATAATCAGATCAAATTTTTAAAAGTTATTTTCATGTGAACTTTTTTTTAACGTTATTATAGTATATAGATTAAATCATTCATCCAGGGAGTTGCAGAAGACCATTATCTCCCTAGCTAATGGAGCATTAACTCTTTAATTCTCAGTGTGCTACATGATGCTATGATGTGGAATACCGATAACCAAAAATCATAAAACCATGACAGGTATACATTGTCTGACAGAGCCTTCCCAGTTGTTTCAGAAATAAAGTTGCAGAAGAACAAAGTGGGAAAATCTGCCACAAAAAGGCAGCTTATTCCTGTTTCATTTCTTTAGTTGTTTTTTCTCCCGAAGCAAGCACATTTACATCACATCCATAAATCTTTCTCTTTGATGTAGGAATAAATGTTCCAATTAATCATCAATATAGCTACGCCTTTCTTAAATTCTATCCTGTCCTCACCAATAGCCCCTGTAGGAAATAAGAACTCAATTACCAATGCAATTGCTGTTAAGCAGACATCAACAGATTAAGCTGCAGATTGGGTTCCAATGATTTCACAACATATTAATGCTCTGATATGACAGTAGGGCTAAGTAAGTCTTAGGAATCCTATTGGGGTTTAACAGTTAACCATCAGGATGGCTTTAGGGAAATAGCAGCTTCCAAATTAATCTTTTTCTACCAGGTGTAGTATTAAAAACAATTATTTTTTCATAAATTCTTGAGCTAGCGGTGAAAAGAAGCTAATGTTGTGGTACTCTTGTGCCTGTAACTTTTCTTTGAGCATTTTTAGCAGCAGTATGCATTCTCTGTTGACGTGGTGAACATATTTAGTGCTAGCAGGGACAAAAGGCACCAAAGCAAAGCATGGTTGGACATAGTAGTAGCTGGTTAATGGCTACCTATTTCTAGGATCAGTGTCGTCTTGGTTTTTTGCCCTAAGCTTATTTAGTTGTCTGACAACCTGGGGAAGCCAACTGTGAGTCCACTGTGAGTCCACTCTGATGAGAAACCTGATTTTCAGTTCGGTTGATCAAAGTTTGATCATTCATTTTTTTTTTTCACAGAATATTAGAATAGGATTAGAGACCTCTGGAGATGATTTAGTTCACTCTTCCTTCTCAGAGCAGCAGAAAGATCATATCCAATTAGGTTTCAGATATCTCCAGGAACTCACCAGTTTCTTTAGCAACTTTCTCCATTTTGATCACATATACAGTAAAAAATAAATAGTTATTTCTACATAGAATTTCTTGCATTTCAGTTTCTTTCCATTGCTGCTTGGCCTTGGTACCACTGACAAAAGTCAGTCCCTTCTAGTAGAACATGGTACTAACCCTTATCATCTTACTGGCCCTTTACTGAACTTGTTCCAGTATGTCAGTGGCTGACTCATACTAAGGAGACACACACACTGGACATGGCATTCCAGGTGTGGCCTAGAACCAATGATGAGCATTACTGCTGGTAATGCTCTTCTTAATGCAAATCAGCATACCATTGGACTTTTTTGTCTAGCAGAAACCCCAGTTCCTTTTTTGCAAAGCTACTTTCCACACTTTCAGTACAGCGTGTACTAGTGCATGGAAACGTTCCTCTCCAGATGCAGGGTTTTGTGTTCCCCTTCAATCTTCATGAGGTTCATGCTGGTCCATCCTACAGCCTGCTGAGGTCCCTCTGAACAGCAGAATCATCATCTGCCTTAGACAATCCTCTCAGTTTTCCATCGCTTGCAAGCATGCTGAGGATTTGCTCTGTCCAACCAATATAAGTCACTAATGAAAATGATAAATAGTATTGGCCCAAGCATCAGCCTAGGGCAAGCTACTAGTGACTGCCCTTCAGGTGAAGTTTGTGCTGCAGACATACAGTCTTATCCAACTGTGATTCTCTGATCTCAATGAAATTATAGCCCTGCAACTGCAAACAGACCTCTGATTGACAGAGACATGTAATTATATTGTTTTTCCAGAAAATATATGAGATCCTCTCTCAGAGAGCTATCCACTGTAAGAAGTTCCATATTTGTGTTCCTACACTTGAGATGGGCCCACTAAATGCTTTTTATTTGGTTTCAGGGACTCTCTCATCCACATGTGCCTGCACCTTACCAAACCTGCTGGTTTACCTCTTGATTGTGGGCTGTTCCCTATCTTTCCTAGGTAAAAGTTCTTCTCACAAATTTGGCCCAGCTCTTGGCAAAGATAGTTTTGCCTCAGATAAAGACAGTAGCTCAAGATTTTGCGGATAGGTTTTTAGTTTTGTGTGTTTTGACAAGTGTACCATTTACCACTGAATAAGTTATCTATAGCAGAAAAACTCTTTTTGGCTGAATTTTCAGACTATTTTACATGTCTTACTTCTGGAAATCTGGAATGAAACAGTAAATGAAACATCCTCTTCTATGAAAATGTCATATTTTCTTCTCATTAATATCTAGAACATATTTTCAATTACATAGTAGAGAAATGATGACTGCAGCTTTTCCTTGTTTACATGGAATATTGTATGTGGTATATGTAACTTGCAAAAGTTTGGCATTTAATGAAACATTTCTCTGAACTGTATTACTATATGATTAGAAATAAGCTTGCATCATAGTACAGTGACTCACTGCACTGGAAAGTTATCTTCAGAAATAATATATATGCTCATTGATACTTTCAGGAACACTTTTACAGTTATAAACATTGGTTTTTCTTTCTAATATGTCTGCAGACACTTAAGCATTTCCTCTTGACATAAATGAAAGGACAAGTCAGAAAATATTCTTTTCTTTTTTCTTAACTGCTTTTTACATACAACAGTCAATCACTTGCTGATATTAAGAAGGGCGCTGTGAAAGTAATGTCTCCTTTATTCTGTTGGTCCATGATGTCAGAGGCTGATGGCAGTGGTACTGCAGTAGAAGCTGAACCTTCCCAATATCCTGCTACATTTTGTTGCTGTGTGACAGATGGCAGCAGAGGGGCAATCTGATGGAACGGTGTCTGACATGGAAGTATGCATGAAGCAAAGGTGTGGAATTCAATTTCTCCATGCAGAAAAAAAACAGCATCCACTGACATTCACAGACGCTTGCTGAATGTTGATGGAGACTGCACAGTGGATGTGAGCACAATGAGGTGGTGGGTGGTGCATTTCAGCAGTGGCAACAGTTGACAGTGGGTCACCTCTGTTGTTGCACAGTCTTACAAGTGCAGCACGCAGGCTCTTGTTCACTGTTGTTGAAAACGCATTGCTAATGGCGGTGACTAAGTTGAAAAACTGTTTTGTTGCTGAGACTATCAAATAGCATTATTGTGCTCTTCGTATCTCTTGTAGTTTCTATGGAAACAAATAAGAGGCATTACTTTCAAGCTGGCCTTTGTATATCAAAATCTTAGACTGCTGGAGACATCTCTATGAAAGTTAATACTTCCCTCAAAGTATAATATCAGAGAGCCCTAGGCAATACTATGCAATCCCCTGAAGCTTCTTGTTATCAATCTGTGTATTATGCAGGCTTACATTTTCATAGATATCTTAATAAGAGAAAGAGACATTGCTACCTCACATCTAGTTTTGCACACCATCAGAATAGCTTTAAGTGTTTTGGCTTAGACTTTAAACTCCCTGTATCCAATATCATTTGCAAGTATTTGGCCCCTAGGACTCTCCTTGAATCTGTCCTCCACTGTCTTTTCCTGTGCTTGTTCCCAGTGACATTTTCTACACCATAGCTTCCAGCTATCCCTCAACCACAAAGGTAGTAGAAGCAGCTTCCAAAAATATCGACTCCCAGGAGCAGTTGTTTGGTCTTGGAGTATGAAATGGTCTCCGCTCTGTTCAGTAAATGAATTCATGATTTTGAATTCCCAGCTGACATCAATAGCAGGAAGGAGCAAGAAGAGAGCTAATGTTAATTTCTGCAGGTAATGCGTGAAAGCAGATAGGGAAAGCTTGAAAGGTCAACATCTGCTGTCATACCAGAAAGTTTCAAAATTTGATTGGCTAGTAAATGTCAACACAATGTTCTAAAATCTACATGCTATCCTTTCAATTTAATCTTAGTTTGCAGCTCAGCTAGAGATCATGCAGCATGTATCAAAAACCCCTGAGTTTGAAAACAGTTGTATGATTGCCTTCCCATGGCAGTACAGCACTTGTAAATTACAAACTTGTCATTTAATCAGCATAGTAGGCAGTATACTCCTGCAACTTCTTTATATCAATTTTCAGGGAATGCTGAAGAGTCCATAATGATTATATACCATAAAGAACTGCAGCTCCAACTGTTGCCATGGTATCATGCACTCCTCTTCTTTAAAAGCAGTGACTAGAATGTAAAACAGATAATGAATCTAATTGATTGTTCCCTGCACCTCACAGAGATGCTTTATTTTGGTCTCTTGCTTTGTTCCCTGTTTTGCCTCACAATATATCAGACTCAAGACTACATTGTTTAGTGCATCGATTTACATTAATTTAGAGAGCAGATGCACTTTCTAAAGTAGAAATATGATGACCAGCTCTAAGCAATGAAGGTGAAAATTACATCTCCTTTCTCTAGATGGAAAATAACAGTCGCTGTTGGAAAACATATTTTCAGCCTCTGTTTATGTAAAAGTTTCTTGTAAGGTATATTGAACTAGTGAAAGCTAGAGACAGAGGGGGAGAGAGAGTGTATGTGTCTGCATCCAGATAATATAAGTTATTATGCATCGCACCAGTAAAATGCAACTGCAAGACTATGGTCCTAAATGTACATAATCATGTATGGTGTTGTACTGAACTAATTGTAGAGCTGCACAATATGGATGATTACGAGCGCAGGAAGTTTCACACTGTCTGATGAAATTTTGTGTTCTGTTCTGCCTAGTCTTTGTGGGCTTTACTTTACATCACTTAGCCCTGATGTATCTTTCAATCTGTGGTTTGACTCAAGAGCACTGTGATATAACGTGCTTAATTCATCTGATGCAGTAGTATCAGGAGGGAGAGATAGAAGAAAGATGCATATCCTCCTTAGTGAGCTGGAAATGAATTGCTGCATGAGTCAATGAAGAGAGAGTAGAAGAGAGGGCTAGCAAATCTCACACACTTACATGAGAGGATGGTGGTGCCATCTCCATAGTGGTCATGTTTTCAATTGGAAGCCCTATGTTTTTGAATTTCCCAGTAAGTACAGGTAAGCTGGAAAAAAGCAGCAGAGTGAAGTAAAAGAATCACAATAATGCTTCCAGAAATTTGAGAGCTTTCAGTAATTCTGCCAAAACACCCTACTTATGTAGGTATTTCAGCACCTTCACAAGTTCATTAGGAGACAGTTGTGCAAGATTCACTGTATGAGACAAAGCATTTGCTAACTCCATTGTACATTAACAGCATATGGCAATTGATTAAGGAAAGGAATTATGTCTTTTATTCCGCTAACACTAAAAAAACCACAAATATTGTTTTGCTGCATACACATGTAGCAAAAAGCAGATGAGAGAATGAGACCATAGAGCTGGTAATGTCAGCACAATGGCCTGTATAGAAAAAGTGGTAAAAATCTCAGAACATGTGACAAAAATCTCAGGTTTCGAGTAATTTTTAAAGACAGCTAGCTAAATAATCATACTTTCCTCACCAAAAGACCTGTGAAAATTCAAATGACAGAAAATAGTATTTGAGAGTTATAGGAAGTAGTAGAATCATTTAACTTGTTCCACCTATTTATTTACTCCTTCATTGCCCACTGCTACTCCATGTAGGATACGATGGTTTGCAAGAAGATGCAGAAGGTCAGAAAGTTACAAGGCTTTTAGAATTCTAGTACTAATACTTAAGGCTCATTCCCAGAGTTTCTTGCTTCTTTCTAAATAACTGCTTAATGACTACTATTCACATATTATATGAAAAAAATTAAATCAGGAAAGTAAAAGGAGAATCACGTAAATAATTTTGCAGGTACACTCTTGGGGGAAAAAAAAAGTGGTCCTCCACACACCCTCAGTGCCACAGTGGTCTGAGCCAAAAAATATTCCCCATCACACTATGGCTCTCTATCTTGGTCAGTATAACAACACGACAAAGATTCTTTCAGCTTCCAAAAAAAATCATTTTTCACAGAGAGCATATACCCAGGCAAGACCAGTAATTATCTTGAGGATTACAGAAATTACACCATTCCTGTCACTACTTAATAGGACAACAGATTTTCCTACTCTTTTACGCCCCTATAGTTATTTTACTTATTCCCTTAATTTAAATGCACATTTCCTCTGGCCCTAGTGAAATGCACCAAGAAGAGCAAGACTGAGGTTTTGGAACAAGTTTCTCTTATCCTGCCAGTTACTTTGCCTCTTATTGATCTGGTATATATGTCCCAAGTCAATTGTGCATGGTTGTTCTAATACCTCCTCTTATAATTTGTCCTCCTTATCTCAATCACAGTTACTGAAGCAAAGAACCTTGCTCTACCTTTTGAACATAATTAGATGAGTAATTTATACATGGATCTACTCATTATTGATTTTCTTTAAAACTCCCTCTCCCCCAAAGTTATGTGTAGTAGAAATGGTACATCTGCTCACACATACATTTAGATTGTTAATGATTCTTTCGAACATCTGTTTTACTGCTTCTGAACAGTTGTGGTTTCTTTAAGAAGGCACAAGGGACTGGACCCATGCCACTTCAATCTTGGCTATTTTTTTCTTTTGGCTATTTTCACTTCTTTTCCCATTGCGTTATTGCGTCAGTCTGTGCAGTTATTCATTACTGCAGCACAAACTTACTTTACATTTTTGTTTCATTGCTTACCACTCAGATATACAGACTCTGAAAATGTCATTACTATTAAGGTCCTTAGTCAAATAGGATATGCTGCTGAACAACAGCCAGTATAAGAACATTTTAGTAGTGGGCCACAGTAGGACAAGTAACAACAGGCAGAAAGTGGAGCACAGGAAGTTCCATATTAACACAAGGAAGAACTTATTTACTGTCCAAATATTGGAGCACTGGAACAGGCTAACCAGAGAGGTTGTGGAGTCTCTGTCTCTGGAGATATTCCAGACTTATCTAGATGTCTACCTGTGTGATCTGCTGTAGGGAACCTGCTTTGGCAGGAGGTTTGGACTCAATCTCTAGAGGTCCCTTCCAACCCCTGCAATTCTGTGATTCTCATATCAGAATATTCATCTAGACAGCAATTTAGATGATAATGTGTGAGAAGCAGCTAAAGTTAACCTAGAATTTTTGTGTGTGGGAGGACACATAATAATATCATGCATTCACAAGCAAAGGTGAAACATCTTTAAAATAAAATAATTTAAACTAAAGTCAGTCAGGCCAGCAGCTACTGCACTGTAAGAGATTTGGGGTCCATCACCCTACAATTGAAAGTATGATGAGGCAAAACACCGCAGAATTTCTTAATTCTCAAATAAATTATCTGTATTTCAAATACAAAATAGCCCCTAAACTGATTACAAGTTTGCTTTCTTGCTGGTTGTACCATGTAAGCAAACAATACAGTGATTTATTTAGAAGAATCAACATAGGCAAAATTACCACTGATTTGTAGGATAGTGGTAATTGACCATTAGCATAGTTTTCACTGTATTTGCGCCCTGCAGCTACTGTTCAACACAGGTGTCAAAATTGAAAGATATAGATGGGGGACAAAAACCCTAACTATGTGTAATAATGTGTAAAACACTATGTATAATACCTAACCTAGCTCCACATTGATTTGATTTTTAAAAATTAAATAAAATCTAGCCAACTTCAAAATCATCTGTCAGATGTTGATAATTTAGACTTCTAAGCCTCCCTTCTTGTGCCTGAAGAGGGAAAACAGACGAGCTCTACTTGGATAAAGCTTATCTCTAGCAAGAGAAAAAGTGCAAGGTTAAAAAGTTAATAGTACTGAGTTTTCTAGTCAGTTTACTGCTAGCCATCATTGAGGATCCATCTAATTCTGATACAACATCACCTGACCAAAAACATCTCCTTCTACTTTAGTAAGCATCGTAGATTTTCATAAATTTTAATTCAGTTTGCAGCCAACTCTTTCCGCAGCAATATAACTGAAGCTGTACATCATATCTATTCTCTGCTTTAGTTTCATATTCAATGAACTTTGATGTGATACTGGCAGAACACACTATTCTGAGAGAGGATTCAATGAAACTTTTGGATCCATGAGATTCATACTCCAAACTTGTCAAGTCTGAATCTCACGGATTATTTCCAGTAAAGGGGAAAGTTTTTTTTTTGGCTTGGAAAGTCATCCAAAGATCTTGAAGAGACAGTTTACTTGTATATAAATAATGTTCTTTTGTTTATTATCTTAATTCCTCTTGGATAAAACATACAGCAATTACTGATATTTGATACTGTTGTCAGTTCTGCAATAATTATACAAAGACTACCAAAATATAGCAGAAATGAATTGATTAAAGCCAGCTGCAGCTGAAAGTTCCATGTACCCTTAACTAGTATTTCTTAATCTCATACAGATTACCATTTACAGGGGATTTAACACTACATTACTATATAACTACATGTGGTCCTTCAAAACTCACAATATATAGTGAAATATTAGGAATGAAATCATAAGAGCATTTTAACAAAAATCCCAAGCCAAAAATCAAAAGAAATACAAAGAACATTGTTAAGTGGATCAACTAAGTAAATCTCAGTTAATATAATTTTGACAATTTCTGTTTCCTTATATACCTTTGGACCTAAAATTGTCAAGTGTCTCTTACATGAAAGTCATGGAGAACTGTTATCCTAAATCCTAGAATCTCTGCACATGTTGTTTGTTTATTTGTTAAATATTCCTAAGCCTAAAATTACTAAGCATACTACATAAACAGCAAGGCACAATTGTTATCCAGACCAACTCTTGAAAACCACAGAATTTCATCTAATTCAATACCATATCTTTGGCGTGCAATTGAACTGAAGCAAAATTTATTTCTGGTTTAAAACTACCTAGCTTTAGTTTCCAAGCAATGGATCTTTTAGCTTTGTGCACTGAATTAGATATATTCGCACTACATGGGCATTAATATTCTTAACTCTAACTTGTGCACTACTGAAATAGTTTAGATGTAGTTTATATGTCTTGTTCCTATCTTTCATCAGTATTTGCTGGAGGATAAGAGCAAGTACCTCCTACTTCAGTAATATATATGAAATTTTCATAGCTTTGTAATCTAAATTCCAAGTATCAGGAGTTGAATATTGCAATATTCAACTTCCTGTCATTTATGAAACCAGTTCCTGTTGTGAGAGACAGCACAATAACGTGTGAAAATTCTTGCATGTGTAGCCACAAAAATTTCAAGTAGATCCGGATGGCTGAATTTTGATTCATGTAATAAATGCAATGATGTTGCAGCTGTTTTCTTTCGCAAATGAATTGGAGAGAAGCCTGATCAAACATAAATGGTGATTCAACAGCTGCTATGTATATTTGTTTCCTATTCTACCAGCAAGTTTTCAACTTTGAGAATAGTATTGCTCTTCATGTTTAACAGCATTCCCAGTGGCCAAGCCATCTTCTGTTCCAGAAGGAATTACATGAAATTCTGGTGAATATAATGTCTTCAAGGGAAGAAAGAATATAGCAAGAAACTGATTACATTTGTCAGTATCTTTCGTACAGAATTTTAACTTAGAATCTGTCTAAAGTACTTCCTATACCAAATTTATTTCTATACCTGGTAGTTTTTACCATGTGTATATCTGAAACATCAATATGCCTCAAGCCATAGTATTCATATAAATAGCTCATATTTATGTGGCACCTTTCAGCTGTGAAAGTAGAATTGCAGCCTCTGGTGGATGAATGAGTTATGAAAATGCCAGCTTACTGCGTGAAGTTATAAATAAAAATGTGCTTTATATCTTCATAAAAATAAGTCTATTAAAAAAAATCTTAACCATTATGAATTCCCATACATATCACTCAATTTATTGTTTACTTTCTCATGCTACACATATTATTTTCCAGTTGCTTACAAAAGCATTGACCAATATTTTTGCTAAAGTAGCCAAGTTCCTATTTTGCAATGTTCTCTACAGATGCTGGTTAATTTAGTCCTAGAAAAAGCATCTCAGCAAGTCTTAATACGGAAGTACTTCACCTGTAATTTTTAACTAAATTAAATGGCAGTCATTCTAGTTGCTGCCTTTTTCTGCTGTACATATGTTAATAGTGAGATAAATAATACTTGAGGTAATTTTTCCCCTTCCATCACATTTCTCAGCAAAAGCAGTATTAAACTTTATTTGAATAGGGAAATTGCATACATACAGTTGTTTTGAACTGAAAGACAAAAGGGAAAAACTAAGCCTCCCTCCATTACATATGCTTTTTCCAGTCATTCTTGCTATCTAGAATGGCATGAGTGAGGACTGTCCATTTATTTGTTTGTTGGCTGCTGGTTTTGTGTGTATTTGTGATTCATGATAAAAGTTCAATCAGACAGAATTTGAAAGTACTTTCAAGGAAATTTAAGTTTTAGAAAATTTATTTTGTTAAGCTTAGGAGATTTATTAAGAGATTATTACAACTTCACAATAAAACATGTTTTCTTTTTAACTGTGCTACAGCTGTTAGAACTCAAATATTGCACTACACTATACTTAAAAGTGAATCTGGCTTAATTTTAATTGCCTGAGATAAGAGAACAGAAAAGTAGCAAAGAAGCTACAAGGAAATCAAATTCCAAGAATTCTATTTGTTTGAACATCCTGCAACACCAGAAGTGCCATACAAACTTGAGGAAGAGCTGCTGAGAGAGGTTGTGAGGTCTCCTCTGGAAATACTCAAAATCTGCCAGGACACTTTTTTGTGCAACCTATCATAGGGAGACTGCTTTAGTGGAGGGGTGGAACTGAATCTCCAGAGGTACCTTCCAGCTCCAACAAGTCTGTGATTCAGTGATTTTGTGAATAGATGAAGTACTGGTAAGTGACAAAGTCAGAAAGAAATGTGTTTGTTTACAGTGTACATTTGATATAACAGTCTCCTACAGAAACACTTAGATTTGACACTGTTCTTAAAATTACCTGTTCAGACCAAACGATAATTGTTTTTAGTTACCTACCATCACCAGAACTACACTTGGAGTTTTAGTAGCTGATGCAATAAATACTATTTTGCTAATATGTATTAAACACATATAGGTTAATTTTTAAAGATTTTTTTTTTTTATTGCAGANTTTTTATAATTAGAAGTTAATCTTTTACTCTATAATCCTACTATATTATAGAAAAAATGGAAATTGGTATATATCTGTACAGATATAAAAGACTATGTAACTTAACATATTTTGTACAATTTTGGTCCCTGAGCAGAGATCCTTTCTCAAGTATGCCCTCTTTACCACATTACTCTTAAAATAAATGATAATATCAATTGTAAAACACATTTTCATTTAACATGTTTGAAAGAAATGCCTTGAAGTTCTGAAGAGAGCATTGAAAGCTATATTCTGCTAAACTGTTTCCTTAGACATATTTAATATCTCATGTAAGTGACAGGTTCCTGCCTTTACTATGCAGCTATAACTTCATCTAACATCAAGGCATACTGCTTGTGCTCACTGTTTCTTAAAGTCAGACTACTTAGCAAGTTACTTATTCACTTAAGGACCTCCAAAAACTCTTAAAGCACAGCAGTGCAGAACATTTCCTGTTCACAGTAAATACTTCTGAAGACATAATGAATAATTATTCTTTCTTCTTACCTGCAGAAGGCCTTCTATTTGTCTTTCTAAATTCATTGCTCCTACTTAAGTAGGCTAGAAAAAGTAAGAAGAATTTGAATTCAGCCACTCAGATTTGATTACTTAATTCGCCATAGACATAACAATTCCTGTTACAGACCCAGGGGAAAGATTTAAACTTCTATTTTCATGGCAAACACTGTTATTTCTCTCCAGCTGTAGCAAGGTTCATTGTGAAATTTATCTCAACAGACAACTTATATTCTGCTAAAAGCTGATAAAAACTGATTATGTCCAAACAAGCCTTTTAGATTGTCTCTACAAATAGGGGAAAAAAAAAAAAAGGTTTTACAAAAGATGACTGATCCCAGATATTTTTAAGTTTATTTCCTTAAATAAGTACTTCTTTCTCCTCATTCTCTAGAAAGCTTCTTGACTAGTTTAAGAAAACAGCTATAATGCTTAGACAGCTCAAGATAAGGTGAATCTCACCTTAACCTTTCTGGCTGTGAGAATGCTTCTTTGTTTTTCTGAGGTGTTTCTTGTGATAAGACCCTAACTGATTTATTGAGAAGGCAAGTGATGGGTGCCACTGTGTGAAAATCAGCATCTCTTTGTGGACATTTGAAAGCACCTTCCTCCAGAGCCGTTTGCCTCCGGAAGAGAGTGCTCAGGAGTGGTCACTGGTGGAAGATCTGGCCTGTGACAAAATAGCTCCAGCTTGGTATGGGGAAAACTGGGAAATGATACCATCGTGTCCTGTGAGAACCGGATGCAGATGGGCATCCCTGCTCTCTCTTATCTGAGACCCCAGAGCCAGGAGCTGCCACTCCAAGGACAGCTGACTCAACCACTTTGGACTTATAAATACATTTGTACTACCATCAAAAAGTCGTCGTCATCAACAGAACAACAATGCCTGACGACCCACCACTACTGAAGATCAATGACCGAGCTACGAACCTCGCTGGATCCATGGTGGTGACTATCTCCCTCTTGCTTCCTATAAAGACTCCTTGCTTCTATTTCCTATCTTTCCTATCGCCCGCCTTCCCTTCCCCATCACCTTAATTCGTAATAGCGTCCGTCCTCCTCTTTCCCATCTCCCTGACTAAGATTTGTAATAAACTGGTCGGACCAACATTTGAACCGTTGTTTCTTAATCTCACGTCGGGTGTACATACATTAAAAGAACCTCATCTCCCTCCTATAAATTGGAGTGAGACACTGGCCTATGAGATTAAGAACATTTATAACATACTGGACTGCACTAGGAAACTAAAACAGAATTTTCAAAAGCATCAGTTTGACTAATAATAAAAAGAACAGTCATTAAGTTTTATCACATTGATTAAGATCAATATTGTAATGCTATAATTGGATGTAAAGTATCACAAAAAGAGCGGGATGGTAAAGTCTTTAGCTACAACAAATGAGAACAAGCCCAAAAGCAGCAGCCACAGAAATGAAGGAAAAGAGCTACTTACCTTTGGATAGCCACAAGTAGGCAGAAATCTCCAGCAAGAGATACCCTCACTGCCACTGCCAACCCTCAAATGAGGTCTGGGAAGGGGTGGATCCTGGCTCCATCCCTTCCAGTCACTCAGGTGCATTGCATGTGCCTGAGCTCCCCTGCGCTGGCCCTGCCTTCCCACCAGGTGCTCAATCACTGTTTCAAGCCATGACTTACCATTTCCACTACAGATACAAATAAATTTTTCAATATTGTGTTTCATTTCAAAAGTTTGCATGTGTGAGAAATGACAAAAATTTCCTGGGAAATAGTCCACCTTCCATAATATTCTCATCTAATATTGAGAAAAGATCTACTGGTCAAGAGAATGACCTGCAGGATAAAAATGCTTCAAAAAAGTCTTCCTTAAGATTATGAAGAATAGCAGTAACAGAACAAAACTTTCCACCTGACTTATCAGAGACTATTTAAACTGGAAATGGTTGAAAAAGCGCTTGCTTGCTCACTCTTTCACTCACTTTGCACTAAGATATACCCAAGTGGATATTACCATAGAGGTCATAACACAGGGTGAGTAGCAAAATATCCACTAAATAAATATGACTTACTTGGACTTTCAAGATGCCTTTGATAAAGTCTTTCAGAGGAGGATAAGGAATCAGAAGCCACAGAATGAATGATAAAAGTTCTGCTTTAGAAAATGGCTGAGATAAGAAAATAAAGGCTAAATGTAAGTGTTAATTTTCAACATGGAAGAAGGTTAATCATGAGATGCCTCTGGACTCTTATCAAGTCGTGGTACTTGATACATATATTATACACTTAATATCCCAAAGAAAAGGATAAACAAAATAACCAGACTACAGTATTTTATGGAAAATTACATAGCTTAAGAATAAGAAAAGAAGCAAAGAATTCTATGCATAAAAAGGCTAGGTAATTAGCTGGTGTAAGACCAAGGAAATTCCTATGGTAGAAGCAAAGATAGATGTCATATACAGTCACTTTACATTAATTTATGCAAGTTGATACCTCAGAAATCAACAGAAATCAGTAAGTAAAAGAATAGATGCTATGAAGGACTATTTATTTAATATAATTCTTCAGTGAAGTTAGGAAAAGGAAAACAAAAGAACTGCAAACAAATAAGATGTTAATTTCCATTGAAGAAACATAGAGCATTGAAAACGCATACTACATTTTAATGGATTCTTAGTATGCCATTACAAGTTTTATTACAGGATGCAAAGGAATATGAAGGAAGATAAGATAAAAGAGAAGATTTAAAAGATTAGTTTTAAGATGTAAATGAAAGAGAAGGAGTACTTTATAATCATTGTAAATATTGGAAAAGTTAAGTGACTCATAATAATCTATGAGGGCTGCACTGAAAGCAATGCCTCCTATTTTATTCTGTTGGCCCACAACATCAGATGCAGATGGTGGTGGAACAGCAGTAGAGGTTGAATATGTATTAGGTTCCCACCAATATTCTGTTGCATTTTGTTGCTGTGTGATAGATGGCAAAAGGACAGCCTGACAAAACGGTATCTGACACAGAAGTGCATATGAAGCAAAGGTGCGGCACTGGATTTTTCCACATGGAAAAAGTGGCACCCACTGACATTCATCAACACTTGCTGAACATTTCTGGAGAACAAACAGTGCATGTGGGCACATGTGAAGTGGTGAGAGGTATATTTCAGCAGTGGCAACAGCAATATGAAGTACAAGCCATGTACTGGGAAGCCATGCAGAATTTTACAGGTATGGAATGCAGGCTCTTGTTCATCACTGAAAATGCATAGCTAATGGTGGTGACTATGCTGGCAAAGAGCGTTTTCTAGCTAAAAATTTGCTCAATTATATTGTGTTATTGTGCCCTTTTATCTGTTGCAGTTTACATGGAAACAAACAGGAAGCTTTACTTTCAGAGTGACAATTTCACCCAATAATGCTACAAGGCAAAAATTTTAAGTCATATCAAGAAATTCCTTGTTTCTTTGTATGTCCTCCAAATGACCCGTGGAACTCGTTGTCACATTGCAGTTACTATTGGGATTAGGCCAGAAGAACATATAGATAAACTGCTTCATTTGCAGAAAGAAATACATTCACTATAAACTAAGAAAATCTTTCTAACACTGAGAATAATGATTCCATGGAAAACGTTGCTGAGGATGACTATAGACTCTGAATCACAGTGGGTCTCATAAATAGGCTATACAAACATTTATCAACAATAAAACATTTTTCCTTTCTGCAGGTGTGCAAAGATTAAATAACATACTCCTTTTTCCTTCAGTTTTACCAATTTGGTCTACTATTTGACACTAAAATGATAAAAATAAATAAAAACAAGAAGCTTATAGTCAACGACTGCAGATTCTTTTAGTCTAGTAGAGCACATATACACAGACTGCACTTTTAAAACAATCACAAATAAGTTTTATTAAAACTCATCAAATAGGATTAAAATTGGAGGGGAATAGTGTAAGGAGATAACTATGGTTAAGAGGGAAATCTGGGAAAAGGAAAGCTACTTCAGGAGAGAAGTCAGTTTATATGTTTATTGATGGATTAATAAAGGGAATTTATTAAGACATTTTTTACTATCTCAGTCAGCTTCATCTTATCATGCTGACTAAAGAGTAAAGAAATGTTCTTATGAAGAGGAAAAACTGCAGTGAAATTCAGTGAGAATTTGTTCTGCATCGAAATTCAGTATCCCTGCAATGCAGAGGTATTTTTGTTTTCTGTCACTGGGCTGTGTTTGTTTTTTAATACTGCAAATTTTGAAAACTCTAGTGTTCAAGTACGATCAATGCTGTTCTAACTCAAAAGCATTTCTGTATGAAATTTCACATTTGCTCTTTACAGATACTTAAGGAAGTCCATGTTTTAATTGAGGTTAAAATGTTGCTGCTTCCACCAGAAGAATACATTTTGAGATCTGAAATTTCAACTAATTTTCAAAAAGCTGTTATGATTCAGCTTGAATCTCTATTTGCATATTTTCCCAGTGGCCTTCTGAGTACCACTGATACAGATGATTCCTAGGTTTTGTTTGTCTGAATTCAGGAAAGTTCAATCTTCTCAATTACTGATGCTCAACGCTGCATGTTAACATTAAAAGTCCAACTGAATGTGAGTAGTTTGAATAGCTGCATCTCAGAATATCTGGTTAGTGCAAGAGTAAGACAAACTACATCTTGCGATGAAAAGAATTTTTCCTAGCCAATTTATTAAGTAATTGAACAGGTAACTATGAATCAATATACCTCTTTTTTAAAGAACTCTTCAGAAATTGTAAGGAAACTGCTGAAAAGAATAATAAAAAGAAAATTAACTTTTTTCATTCTGTAATATTTCATTGCAGAAATATTTGGTTATGAAAAACATAAAATCTTAGGTGGTTTTAATATATTTATTTTTCAGCAAACCTGTATTTTCTTGGTCCCTGTTTATATTTTTTTTTCCCACAGTGAGCAAAAGCTAAAATTTTTAATCTAGGGTACCTAATACATATTCAAATGAGTCTATATTTTAGAAACAGAATAGAGGACTTGATTTGCAAAGATGAAAAAAAATTATAACATTGATTTCCTTATTGGTAGCAAGTTTTGTGTTATCGTTATTCTATGAACCAACTCTGAATTGTATGACTCAGCTTCTCAGTATTTTCTGTTGCTATTACTTTTAGATGGATCTACTCCCCAGTTCCTTCAAAAGTTTATTCCTTTAGTAACTATTCCTTTAGTAACTATTTCTAAAATTTACCATCATTCTGGGTTGATGCTAATTTCAATTCAGTGTTACACAAGTTATCATTTTTGCCCTGGGAACAGAGAATGTAGCAGTATCTGACAGTTCAGAATCATGGATGGCAATCTAGGCCAGGAAATAAAAGTGAAGAAACTATATTTCAAGCTTAGCATTCTGTTTTACTCCATCTTCCCTCACACTCTGCTGCTCCCAATAATAATATACAAGAAGAGTTGTATCTAGTGTGGGCTCAAATTCTACATTTAAATGCTAAAACTTGAACAATCAGAACATTTTCTGAGTTTCCCGATGTTTATCCTAGAGATTTTTAGCTGTAAAAATGTAGATTCCTGATTCTGTGAGTGAAGGTATTCAGAGGACCACAAAGATGAGGGTGGTTCAGAGTGACCACACTAATGTGCACCCTCATAAATTTGTTTGAAGGTCTGGAGGCTAAAGTTTGCAGTTCTTTCCATGGGATACTACTCATCTTCCACTAAAATCAAAAGGAGAAAATTACTTCCAAAGTTGCAACTTGCAGAATGTTACCCCAACATATACAAAAAGTACTTGGCTTCAGTCTCTTCAGTTTCTATTATGTTACTAACAAATAATGTAACAGGGAGAATAATAATTCAGGAACATATTTTTGAGTAAAGATATCAAAATTATTTTTGAGTTTTTCTGTCACATAGCTGAGGGCAGAGTTTGTCATTAAATTTACCTTTTTCCTTTTCTTTCAGAAAAGGAAAAAATATTTTATCATAAAAATATTTTATCATACAGTTCTCCATTATAATTTGACTCTGCTTAAAAACAATGAATCAAATTCTTCTCTACAAACACAACTACCGAAGTCAGTGGACTTCTTGCCAAGGACGAATTTTACCCCATATTGTTTTCAAACTCGGATTAGAGAGCAAGTAAACCAGCAAAAACAATTAAATCAGTGATGCACTTACTGTCTTGAGTATGCAAGCAATCTGAAAGTTAATATAATGTAGTTCGTATTCACCAGGCATGCAAATAAATCAACTTTAATATCAATAAAGTCAGTAATGACAGATTTTATCACTAAGATATAACTAAGTAATAATGACTGGGAAAAAAGATAAGTAGCTCACAGCAACTGAAGTCATTTTTTATTTTGTCCTAGGTGAAGCCAAGGGTAACCGAAAAGACTGGCCTTTACCCCTTCTATTATTAACTGCAAATCATTCTTGTCACGTTAGGAAGCAGATCATTTTTTTCCCCTAGTATTACTGTTATGCTGTGCCTCACACCACGACCTCCTTCAGAGGTGATACCATCCATTTCCAATTAGCCTCAATGTATTAGTGAAGTGCAGTTTCATGTTAAAGAAATCAGGGCCAAAATTTTATTTCTATTTCTTTGTAAAACTAGTTACTGGTTTAATTTTTTCATCAGCTGTGATAACAGAAATTAGAGAACGAATAAAAAGTCAACCTGAGAATGATTTATTTACAAGTAATCCTACGCTAAATACTGTCAGACAGCTGCAGCATTCCATCTGCAGTGGCTGCATTTTAGTGAGGAGTAAAATAAATTTTAGAGGGGAGAAGTGGCTTATTATAAATGTTTCTTAACTATTTGAATGAGAGGCATTACAAAAATACCTATTATTTTTCTTGATATGCAGAACAGAGAAAATGATATAAATATTTTTAAAACAGTATTAAATTAAATAGGTAGATGATCTACTGATAATTTTAACTCAAACAGCCACTTTAAAAGCAAATGAGCTTTTTCAGCTGTTTTCAAAATGGGATTAGTATGAGTTTGTGCAATTATTTTTCTGTCTCTGAATCTTAAACAAAATAATACAAATTTTTTGTTACATATGTTGTTGTTCTCTCTATGGGATATGTTTAACAATGGTCAGTTGCCATGTTTCAGTAGTTCTGGCTGACGTTCAACAAATGTCTGAGCAGCTAATAATACATTTAGTTCTGTTAGTCCACCCATCTGTCCATCACGTCTGCCTGTCCTCATAAACACTGTCATTAAGCAATATAGCATTTCTCTAACATCCTCTCTGCATTCACTATCTTCCTGAATGCCTCGAAGGTAAATAGTATGTGCTCACAGTTATTTAAATATTTTCCGAAGGTAAAGATAAATAAACACTTCTATACAAATAAGCAACAAACAAACAATTGCTAATGGAACTTTGGGTTTTCAAATTTGCATAGCTGTTAGTCAGCACTGAATTGAAATACACTGAAAACGAAAGGAGATACCTTTCTATTGTCCATAAAAATTACACATAACCTCCAAAGACACTGTTTTAAGGAAAATAACATTAATTAAGCTCAACATTTGTTATCTGCTTGGTACCATATATTTTGACTGTCTGTTACAGTCTTAATGTCAGCACTGACATGTCAGCCTCTACAAACTCTTTTACCCTCTGAGTAACTTGTTCAACATGGAGAGACCCAGAGATGTGACTTGTAAAAGAAAAGATGCTATTGGACCAGTGCGTCCTTGTTCATGCTACATTTGAAACTGACTGTATTCACAAAGGAAATATTAAATATTTGGCAAAAAATGTTTTATTCATTAGTACAAGGAGGAGGAAGAAAAGAGCATGGAAGGAAGATCCATGATATCAAATTTAGCCATTCCTACATTAGGAAGGATATAATTATGTAAGTTTAAAGACTTAACGTGTTGTCACACTCTTTTATGTGATACTGTAAATTGCTATTCATTGTGCCTTCTTTGTAACTCCATGTTCTGGAGAGTTAATAATACTGAAGGTAAACCAAAAATCTTTACATACCTATAAGAATTCTTTATAAGAATAACTAGCTTATAGAAACATTGGACATACTATCAAAAAAGCTAGGTGGGGACTATTACTAATACTGTTTTCCATTTACTTTGATTTGCTATCATTAGGAGTATTTTGAAAGCATTTTAAAGCACCAAGTACCTAATTCTCGGGATTCTAAGCTTCATAGTCTACATCATTTTAAATCGTGACAGGTGACAACGATGAAAATACAATGTGGAAATAAAATGATACACTTCAGAAGGCAGCACTGCTTAAAGCTTAGTCAGTAGATGTTTCAGGAAAATCAAATATTCATAAGATCTAATTATGTTTTTCTTGCATCTTTCTCCTAAGACACTTGCTCTTCAACACTGATCCCAACATACCTGTTCAAAGACAATCCTGCCTTTAGGCAGTGTCTACTTTTACAGCTGTAACGGAACATACAGACTTGTTATGGAAGAATACTTTTAGGTACGTACCCTGTAAGAGTGCTACCTAAGACATATAGCAAAACATACGTTGTGCTATAAAATATAATTTCATATGCCCACTGGTGAAAGTATCATGGACATGTGCTGTTGACACTGCGTGAACAGCCATTCAATACTGTCTCATGATCTGTGCAGTCTGCATAAGCATCCCCCCACTAACTGACTTTTCTTAGACTTTATGCCCTATTCTGTGTGTGCCTGCATGAGATGAATAACAGACTTGTAGAATACAGGAGGACACAATTTGCGTGTAGCTTTGTATAGTTATAGCTAAGAAAGGCTCAACAATGTATATAGTGCTGCTGATTGCATGAGAAGTGCTTGCAAATGTGTTTCACAAAATGTTCACAAAAACGCAAAAACACACTCAGCCACAGAAAGGAAAAAAAACCTATATATTTTATATATTTTCCTAGAAGTTATGAAAGAGATCCATTGTGACAGAAAACTAGGCAACAGCTGACAAAGTCAACCTTATGTGTAGCCTAGCAGTCTACCAACAGAGAAAAAAGCAGCAGAAAGGGCATTTCTGACTTAGAGTCCACAACTCAAAAGTGTTGTATGTTCTATTACTCTGGGAAAAAATCTGTAATGTGGGTTACCACTATTTCAGTGGGTAACTGCAGGGAATTCTGATACCAATCAGATGTGGGACAGTTGATTGCCAAGCAAGCTTCCTTGTCAAAACCCTCCCATTTCACTACAACTGTAGCATTCTTTCTCTTTTCCCTTCATCTGATTTATTTCTTGCTCTAAGACAAAGGCAGTAGTTATATTGTACACCATTATACAATGTAAAATGAAATGCTTTTTACCAAGTTGACAACACTAACCTTTACAATTGTTTTTTTTAATTCAGCGCTTGTGGAGAAAATGGGCCTAATAAACAGAATGAATCACTTCATTATTGAATATTATGTGGGGAGTAGTAGAGATAAGCGGAATGTTCAGCATTGTTATTACTTGTTATTTGTTTTGGTTAAAGTCATTATCCACAAAGTACTTGGTACTAAACAAACACAAAGAGCTGTGTATTTGATCATTTCTTGGTCACATTCATCTGAGATGTTTATTTGAAGGGCTCACTTTGAAAAAAATATGTATCACAGTGATAAGTATGCCAGGAAAATATCAGCTTAGCAGGAGACAAGCAAGAATGAGAATACTGTAACAAACAGAAAACCTAACATAATTTTCCCAACAGAATCTAGTAACTGTGGGAGATTGAAAACAGAATGTACCCGATGGTGATTCACACAGATATTTTAAGGTTCACTGTTCATTATCTCTGTATTGTATTTCAGAGTTTAAATTTTAGGCAACATGGGTTTTACAAGTCTCTGTATCTAAGAAGGCATAACTGTAGTACATCTAACTCTATGGGACTTCAGATGTTACATGGCATTTGTATCCCGGTGGCACATATTATTCTGGATCCACTAGCTGGTAATCTTTGCTCTGACAGCACTACATTAGAAAGTGTTACTTATAGAAAAAAAGTTATTAAAAAAATCAGTGGATAAAGAAAACAATACTTTTTAGATCAATCAAAAGCTGATTCCAAAGTGAATATTAAGTTATATTAAAATAGTAATCAGCTTCGAATGCAATTGGAAGGCAATAAAATTTTGGGTATTGAAGAGTCGGTCAGAGACCAATTAGGTCAGTGGAAAAGAAAAGCTCAGTATAACTAGAATCAGATCTGAAGAAATTCTTGTAGTTTACCAGCTCTAGGTTCCTGTTTGTTCACTTCTAATTATTCCACTGGCATCTTTATAAAGTCTCTTGAGAATAATACAGGCTTAACTCTATTGTTTCCCTCCACATGATACTTTATCCAAGCATAAACAGAAGAACTCTAAATGTAGTCTTTACACTTTATCTTGAAAATGTCAGCTTGTAGATGTTTTAATAGAAATTTGCCTCATACTCTTAGTGGAAGATAATAATTTATGTACTTGCTGCAGTTTAACTGGTAAGGAGCTAAGGCTTTTTTACCTCACTCCCCCCACCTCTCCCAGTGCGGTAGGGGAAAGAATTGGAAAAAAAAAAATGGTAGAACTCATAGGTTGAGATAAAAACTATTTACTAAAGCATAAAAGGAACAGAAAAATAATAGTGATTATATATGTGTGTGTGTGTGCTTGTAAATATATATAGATAAATATATTTACAAAACAAGTGATACAACATAAAATTGCTCACCACCCACTAACTGATGTCCAGCCAGTCCCCAAGCAGTGCCTGCACCCTCAGCTTACTTCCCTGATTTTTTATTTTTTCACATAATGTCTCTTCGGCCAGTTTGGGTCGGCTGTCTTGATTCTGTAACCTCCCGGTTCTTTGTGCCCACTCAATCCCATTGCTAGAAAGACAGTATGAGAATCTGGAAAACTGGAGCGTCCTTGGCTCTGTACGGCACTGCTCAGTAACATCCAAAACATTGGTGTGTTATCAACATTGTTTTTTTCCTTAAGCCAAAACAGCATCATACCAGACATTATGAAGAAAATCAACACTGTCCCAGCTGAAATCAGAACAGCATTATGCAATATTAAATAATTGTATCATGAATGTCTATAATTTGCCATAGAGAGCAATAAACTGTGGCAGAAAGAAGGAGCCACATTCGCTCAAACATTTTTCACTCTAATTTCTGTCAGTTATTTCAGGGAAATTATCCCTGTGTGAAATTAATCACACAGTTTTTTGCAATGAGTGAATATTAGGTGAAACAAACCATGGATTTAGGCCCAAGGTCAGCAGGATCTAAGACGGGGAAGACAAGTACAAACGCATGCATAAAAGGAATAAACATTTAATTTTCTCAACTGTCTCAGTGCTTTACAGGACAAGAAATGACTGTGCTTATGTGTTCAAATTCATCTCCAGCTGCACAAGATAGTAAGACTATTACATACAAACTGTAATTCAACTGATTTTCAATGATTGTGTTTGTTTTTACCCAGGTTGAGATGGCTAGAAAACTACAAGACTCATTTATGCATAGAGACTTCTTTCTCAATATTTCTCTTTCTTTTCTTTGTATTCTATAGATTAGTTGCATTAGTGTTACAGACTGGACAATATGTTCGAAAGTATATTCAATTTCAGAGATATTTTTTCATATATTTTCATTATTTTAACCTATTGATTTTAAATCTGCATTCAAAGTAAAATACAAGTTTTATCCTGACTGTAGTATTTGTGGAATAGATCAGAAAAGAGAGAGCACAGAAGTTTCTATGTCTCATGATATAAAAGTCAAAAGAAGGATATGAAAAGGATATATCCTACACTTCAGCAGCCCTTGTGACATTCACTTCTTCAGCATGCAAAATTGGCAAAAGCTTAGTTACAGCACTTGATTTAATTACATAGACTCCCTCTACAAAATTAGACCCTTCCACAGAATATTTATATCACTGAGAGAAAATTCTATTCTCTATCTCAGGTGCAGTTAAAATGACTAACACTGCAAAGAGAGGCAGTGATTTTCTCAGACTCATCAACACTTCTAAGGTAGAAGCCATCAATTAGAAGTATTAATAACAGTTTAGGTAACCACTTTTCTCCCTTCTCTCTATCCTCTTTAAACTTTGTTTTTATTTTCCTCTTAATGAAACAGCGTTTCCTTTTTGCAGTTCCATTGAAGGAATACAGAAACCCTTGACTGTATTTTTTATTTCCAAACCTATTCCCAATATCTGTAACAAAACTGAGCTGCAATAACCATGAATTTATTGAATTTCTTCTGGGATCTTCTCATACTAACATGAAGCACCTCTTAAGATGCATCATGGCCCAAAATTTTTCTTTTCATCTTAAAAAACGCCTTGAAGGAAAACAGATTTTATTATTTGAACCAATGAAAGAGCGATTTGTCTCATTTTTGCAGGACGAAACCTGTAGAAAGAAGAGCTCCTTTAGAAGTGGTGTGAGCTAAAGAAATAGCAGCATATGTTATGCATGATAGCAGCAGCAGTGCTGGTGAGAATCCAAATTTTGAATGCCCCAAAAATAAATTAAGTAAACTGTTACCAGAAATGAAAGCCTGTGCTAGTATGTCATTTACTCCTCTAAGAAAGTTATGTAAATGAAGTCTAGAACCCCTAGACTGTAAAGTAACTACAGTGCCTTCTGCTCATTTTCTGCAGTTTTCAATAATCTTTATGTTTCTTGCCCACTAAAAGGGTTTAAAACTTTTGCAAAAGGCTAAGAAACACGACTAATTTTGTCAGCTGTAGTTATGTCAGGCTCTGACTCTTTTCAATCATGTAATTATGTAAGGAAAGTCTGTATACTTTATACTGAGTGGGATCTAGATGGCTGTTCAATTCTAAATTATAAATTTAACATTACAACTTCTCAAAAAGAAAATCTTCCAGAAAAAAAATGATTAATTTTGCAATTAAAACTGATTAAAACACTGAGAAGATTTAGTTTCACATACTCTGTCATTAATTGTGTAATTCCACCTGTATCTGAAAAGCAAACTCAGAGCACTTTACATAAGGTTGCAATCTTCTTAATCTATGGCTTCTGAGAACAAATGCAAAACTTCCCATACATTTCCTACTTTAAAGTTCTAGTTCCCCAGAAGGAATATGTTTGGACTGTCATTTTTGCCTGTAAAGCGCTCAGAAATAACACCAGTGGCTGGCAGCATAAAATTGAAAAATACAGACAGGGAGACAATCTCTGCTGTAAGCTTTTTGTGATGATAAGGACTATAATTGTGTTGGGGAGTTAGAGAGAGAGAAAAGGGGAGAGAGAAAGAAGTTGGGAAGGCAAGAATGAGAGTGGGAAAGAGGAAGAGAAGGATGGAAGGAAGGACACGTGTATTTGAATTAGGTTACAGTCATCTTGAAGAATTCTTATTTCACAGTCATACCAGTAAATTTCTTCCAAAATTTGAGATAGGTATCCCACATGCTCTCTGAAATTTTGAATGAACAAGACTTTTGATAATAGAAATTTCCATTTTCTGTTACTAGTTTATGTAGAATTGAACACATAAATCAGTTTGCATTAAAAATAGTTATTCTATTCAAGGAGAAATGAAAAACAAGCCTAAGACAGACCAGTTAGCATTTCAGGTTCATTTGTTATTTTATTTCCGTAAAGCTTGTTGATTATGATAATTGATCACTTCAATAATTTAAAAGATATAATTAATAGGTAAAAGTAATTTAGTTGCCTTTTATGTGAAATACTCTTAATTATCCAAGAACATTTAAATAAATTACCATAATACTGAAGGTCATACAAATATTAGGTCCTGTTGTGCTTACTGTTGCATATATATGTCATATTACCTAGAGACAGAAGGAATAAAAGAAATGAATTTTATTAAATTGAGAATAATATGTTTCTTTCACTTAAATTTCTCAGCAATCGTCATATTTTCCTGGCCACTGCCACTTAGCAAAAAACAAAACAACAAAATGTCAGGTTAATATTAAGTGTGACAGTGAATTCAATTTACTTTCTACTTTGGCAAAGCTGGAACAACAATTTGATTGGGCTGTTCTTTCCTCAAATACTATAATTACTTTTTGCAGTAAAATCAAGAAAATGTGATGAGAAGGAGACATACAGAAGTGTAATTTAAGCCTTTGATAGATATTGCAAAACAAATGTATTATCATTGCCTTGTATGTCATAGATCCTCCAGCCCTAGGACTAATTATGAAAAAGGTATGCAATACATTCTATTTTTCTGTCCTAGGCCTCCAGAATGATATCCATTAAGTGTTTGGACTTTCTATATGAGGACGAGAAAAACTGTAAGTTTTAGTATAACAACTGAAATGGCCATGACGTTTCATATAGCTCCCAAAATCAACTAAGTCATAAGCCAGAAATTCTGAGCAGAAGAGCAGAAAAAGCACCTCACTTTTCTTCAAAGAGTATTTCAACGTAAAAAAAAAGAGTTCTTGGAAAGGCAGATAAGCTTTCAAGAAACTTTCTTCAAGATCATTAACCACTGAGTGAGATATTCAATGTTGATTTTCTACCTCATTTTCCTGCTGAAACCTGACCTGTGCTGTACACAAGGAGACAGTCACAGATTATTTTCCTGCCACCACCTCCTTGCCGAATTTCCTGGGCACGAGGGTGATATTAAAAGTACCTCCAGCAGCATAGGGCAATTTTTTCCACTTTCCAAATAAGCGCCATCATTACTGTGTGACAGCAGAAAAGATGCAGGGGCAATCATCTACTTCTCCATTATATACTGAGAGGAAGTTGTAGTTCTCACAGCAGTTTGGATGGAGCTAACCAACTATCATGCTAAAACATCTCCTAAAACTCCTTTAATAAAATTTAGGTGAAATATTAGCATCAGGATTCTAAAGTCAAAATGTCAAAATGGTGTAAATCAAAAGCAGCAGTCTAGAGATCTTTTTGTCTAACATCTTTTCTATACACATTAAATATTAGACTTTCAAATCAAGGTTAGATTCAATTTTCACTGAAGTTCTGACCTTCTTCAGCTGAATAAAAAAGTGTTAAGTTGATGACAAGATTAATGATATTTACATGCCAAATGACAGAACTAAAGCTGGAGTACTGATTAAAGATAATTAGTCAGTGTAATGCCATTTTGAACCTATGGAAAATTTGATAAAATCAACAAATAGTGTTTGGATATGTTCTGAATCCATAAACAGCGAGGACTTACTTGTGAAGGGTCATCATTTTTGCTTGTTTGTTTGCTCATGAGGACCATTTTTAGTTCTGCTCTTTCGGTTATTCCTTCGTGCCACAATGACTTATATTACAGCTGAGGAGAAAAGATATTTTAAAAGTTTACTCTTGTACAATATGTCCTCTTGACAGAAAAACAAGCAAACAAGGAAAAAGAGACCCAACAGTTCTGAGAGATCTAGAACTAATGAAGTTGTATTTCACTTGGATTACTATCTTGACTTTGACAAAACTTGGAATTTGAGATACAAAGTCTGACTGAAGTTTTTTTTAATTATATCAGTGCTACCTATTCCAGGGTGTCAGAAAATTTTTCTTCAGACACCAAAACGACAGGATCTACCTAATCTCCTTAGACACATACTTCCAAAAATGATAAAAAATGATTAAGAACATAATTATCTTTGACTCCTTAAACATCCTGTTAAAAATTGAAGAAAATCCATCAGTAAGTTCAAAAGAAGACTCATTCATGGAGTTTGCCTAGCTATAGAGATTCTTAGGTGATAACCATCAGTAATGAAGGTATGGTATTAAAACTGTACAGATAAATTTCATTAATCTTCTACAAATAAGATTGGGTTAGGAACAAAAAAAGAAAATAAAAATTAGCCTAAAAAAATAAAATAAGAAGCTATATATATTAGACTTTGGCATAAGGCTGTTTTGAACAGAGCCAAATAAAATTTACTCGGACTACAGAAACAACAACAAAAATATTTAACAGAAAGAAACCTCTATGCATTCTTAGCTTGCTAGTCTCACAGGAAATTAATGGTACTGGTAACTAAATAATTAGAAATGGGAATTCGTGAACATCTTTATTAACCTTATATTAATTTGCAAAATGAGAAAAGAAAATAAAAAGAAAATTTTTCTCCCAAAAGTTAGTATGTATAATATACAGAATAAATTGCAGCTGTAATAAAAAGAGATGTTTCTCTCTTTTATAAAAGACAGAGTTACAGTCCCATTAAACCAAAAGTATTAAATCAGCTAAAATACTACCTTCAAATGAAACATTTCACTTTCAGTAATGAACAGTTAAACCAATAAAATTATATCTCTGTTGACTAGTAAAAAAAAGTCTATTTTATTTTCAATTTTTACAGTAATAAGCGATTAGGAAGGAAAACATATCATCATATGAGGAGATATCTCATTGCAGTTCTACTTTTCAAAGTCTCCTTAAAGCAGGCTTCTCTGTTTTCTGTGAGAGAAAGTGTCCTGACTGCTTTAGCCAAAGGGGCAAGCTGTTTAAGCTTTTCTATAAGAAGTACAGAAAGTCAAATAAGCAACGCTGAACACTTGGGGCAGGCTGTGAAACGTCTTGTCATACTAGTAAGCAATTAGATGACATGATAAGGCTAACGTTGGCTCCTGTTTGTTTGGGAAAAACATTTGTGCATGTGTTCAGGTTGAAGCCAGTGAAGCTTAAAGACGCCCAACAGGATTTCACTAGAGTGAGACCCATAAGAAAATATAAATCTTAGCAAAAGTAGATGCACAGTTTGGTATTCACTGCTTAATAATTTGGTGGGGTATGAAGCTTCAATAAAGTGAGAGGAACTAGGATAGTGCTAAGTAATGCAAATAAAGTTCTATAACTTTGCAAAATGAATGAGACTGGGGAAGAAAAGTCTGTATGGCTGAGGGATAGATACAATCTGGAGTACGTATACTTAAAAGACTTACAGGGAATGTATATGTACAGGGACCATTTTTACGGTTTTCAGCTATTTCTATTCTCACCAGAGTAAGAGGTGTTCTTGATTATGCTGAAGAAAATTGAAGTAAGGGCAGCTATGCAAAGCAGTCTCTAAAAGAAATGCTTTCAAGGCTTCTGTTGAAAACACTGCTTCCCAAAAGCAGCTGCTTGTTGCCTCATGATGTATTCACAGCACAGCCTCTTTGCTTGGCCTGTCACCCTGCTGCACCTGCTCCTCTCAGTTTACTTCACCTGAGGTAATCGTGAGAAGCATAACAAAGTGCTGTGGTCTGGCTCCTGGCAGAAAGCTCACCAATGCTTTCCTGCCTCCTCAGCTGTACCACTGCAGAGCCAAGCTGCTGGTTATATGCTGTATTTGCTCAGAGCATCAGGTACTAGCTATCTGTTTACCTTCCTTTTGTTCCTCCCTGTTGCAATTTCTCCTTACTGCTAAGTGGTTCTTGTGTGAAAAGTGCTCAGAATTTTAACACAGTGTACAAGATCCTTCTTCCATTACAACTCTCAGAGGACAGTATTAGTATCTCACTAATTGGAAAGATACTACCAGGCAAATTACAAGTGTATTTACTGTCAAATGGCAACATTTATCATTGTGATCTATAGAAAGATGTCCAGAACAGGAGTTTACCACAGTCATATGATTTGGAGCCCTGTGCCATCTCTATCAGTTTCCTGAGCTCAGGTCTAGTTTTCACTTTTAAAGTGCCCTCTTTCAGTCAAGTTACTTTCCTCTCTGCATAGCGGGTATCACAGACTGGAAGATGCGCCCTTAGACTTCCAAAACATTAGTAATCTTTATTCTGTTCAACTGACAAGTCCTCTTTCACTTGACCTTGCTTCCAGAGCACTATATTACACTTTTGAAATACAATGATTTAAAATGTTTCAAAATAGTAAGTATAATGGTAAATTAGAAAAGCAAAAACTATAAACATGTAACTCTCCAAAAACAATATTGCTGCAAATTTTTTACTGAGCTTCAAACCCTGAAGTCTTCTTTTCTAAATATTCATCAAGATGTAGGCTGACTAAGGAAGGCTATTTATTTTTTGTCACTGAAGTGGAATCGTTTGGAGCTGGTTCCCTTTGTTCATTATAAAAATGGAGGAGCTTTCTTGGTAGTGTTATTAGTATATCTCAAGCAATTAGAATGAAAAGGCTGCAAAAGTTCAAAAAAGAAGATTTCTTGGATTTAGCACATTTCTGATTATAATAGATACTGAAAGGTTAAAAAGGAACTTTAATTAGATACAAAAATATCTGGCAATATAATTTTCATGGGATTTGCTATACGGAATGCAGACGTATAGCTTGTATCATTGCACAGCTTCAAGTATTAATTTTCTGTGGTTTGAATAAACCAAAACAAAAGTTCAATAAAAACTGACTTACTACTTGCATGTGTGTTTTTACTGCATCACAGGGCTCATTAGACTTGTTTAGAGAAGTGCTGAGTGTTATTGAGAATAATTTGGGCAGTAAGCAAACTGCAGACAGATCAAGACAGATTGAGAATTTTAGATGCTAAACAAATCTTAAACTTGCAAATTCATAATTTGCAGTAGATTAATTATTCCCTAGGATGCAGTTCAGAACCTCTCTGACAAAGAAAGCTCATGTTGTGACATTCAGAAAATGATCACACTATGCTTGTATCCTGTTTCTCTTAGGCACGTACAGAGGAGATTCAGGCAAGTAGAGTTTATTTTTCTCATTAAGAGACCAAGAAGGTTATTTTAGATCCACTCTGTACCAAGAAACAACACTGGAGCTTTCACTGGGGCTTCAAATCACTAGGTTAATGTATCTGAACTTTCCAGAACCTGATGCAAGCAACCAACCTACCTAGCTACTTTCCTGGTGCACACGCCATTTCACTAGAGTGTAGTGGCAAATCTACATGTTTACTATGGTATTTTATTTCATCTCCCAAAGGAAATCTTAAACTGGAGGATTTGTGAAAGGAAAAAATAATTAGCAGTGAGAGTACTCTATTTGTGACTACACAGAAGACATTTAAAAAGGATGAGATTATTTTCTCTCACAAATAAAAAAGAACTAGAGAAATCTTTCATATACCCTCTCCTCTCCGCTGTCTGCAGTTTTTCATCTTTAATCTTGCCAAGATACACTGTTTCCATTCCCCAGATATGGAGTTTATATTAATGGAGATTCTGCAGTGCCAAAAGAAAAATATACAGAAATAACAGAATTCATTCTTCTAGGAGGAAAAACAATCAGCCTGAAGGGCCTTGCAGAAATTCTCCCCACAGCAGGGACACAATTTCTGCTGAACATATATATGAAGCACAATTTTTTTATACTAAATTTTTTTTTTTTTAAGAAGACAAAATTAAAAATCATTGAATGCATGTAGCAGCAGGGGTTCAATTATAAAGATAATCCTCTCTCTACAGACTCTGGGATAGTTGCAATTGCCCTTATAGTGTCTCAGAGCAAATATATGCAGACTCCTATAATAGATGTCTTATTTTTCGTTATCAATATTTTCCTGTATTTTTTGCAATGGTCTGTTACCCAGTATCTTTCTGGCAAAGCTGCAGAGGACTGTCCATTGACTTTGAAACAACTTCATTGACTAATCTGGAATGACTCAGAGAATTAGGTTCAACTACCAGGCAGGGGCAAGTGGTCAAAATTGATGTTGCAGAAAATTATAATCCGACTTTGATTAATCCTGTTTTATTTTTTTACCACCAAGCTCCAGTTATCAAAAGGTATCAAACATACAGAGTCAGTATTAACAGTCTAAGGTATTGTCAGAAGTTACATTATGAGTGCAAGTATGTGAGTCAAAAGTATTTGAGAATATTTTTGGGGAGAAAGTTTTTCATAAAATCCCCCTCTATTCGCGTAGCTGCTGGAAAATACAGATCTGTTTCTAAATATGCTGCATAGGTCTTTTTTAATACATAATTTCTGGACTGCACAGGTTTCACTGCTCATTTTCAAAGCAGCTATCACATGACAAAAAGTTGGAATAAAAAATTGGATAAGTTAACAGTAAGCATGTTCTAGCAGTTGAGTAAGGGAGATTAAAAACTAGCATAGTTCAGATTAAAGGCTTTATTCTTGTATCAGTGATAGAAGCAACAAAAACACCAGGATCAAAATTGGAAGTAAAGTTTGATTGAGGATTACCTCAGCTATTTCTTTTTTCAGAATGACTAGGTATTCTCACTACCTCACTATATATTAGTTTGACTTCATAAAGTAACATGATTTTAAGAAAATTCAGTGTTTCCATCCTGAGAAATCAGATTCCTTCCCAAAAGCTCACCGTATTTTAACAAACAAATGTTTGATCTGTAGTCAGTATTCCATTGTGTAAGCACAATGTTATAATATTTTTTTCTACTTGCTTTACTTGTAAATAACACTTTATTTTAAGATTAATCTTGAGTTTTTCCCCTTATGCTGGAAGAGATACAGAAAAGTTTATCAGATATGAAAATTAAAGATCAGTTTTTTTCCTATATGTTATAATTTTTAATTTTTAGAGTCCTATGTTAATAAATCATAGAACTACCCATGCTTATAATTTGTGTTTTATAACTGAAAATCTGCAATTTCCAGCCAAACACCCAAACTGCAAATGGTGAGTACAAAAGTCTGGACACTACAAATAAGACTGCTAATGGAAGAAACCAAAATATGCTTCATTTTACAATTTCCAAGCACTTCATCCAGGGGATTCTGGACCTTTGAAAAGTTATATATTCTAAGTGAACCTACCTCATTTAATTTGCCTTACAATATTCATTCAGATAAGCAAACAATGTTCAGAGTGATTACAGCCTGTTTTTCAGTGGTTTTAGACAACTGCAATTCCAACTAACATCATGAGAATTAAACTTTCTCCTTGAGAAAGTTTATCTACCTGTAATTATAGACAGAAAAGGACCTGCCTCACTCCCAAGTTAGGCAGAAATCAGAATTGAATGTTAAACATGCATGTAACTGGGAAGCACCAAGCAGTGGGAGTGTTCTCCCTTCTGGCACAAGACATTTTTTTGAGGTAAACTCCTCGATGATCAATATCATCGATGTCTGTAGATCTGACTCTGAGACTTGTGATCATACACTCTTGGCAGCTTTGCATTTTAATTACATATATTTACTTATTTTAGTGGCTAACAGCTTTTTTTGGCAACATGCACAACAGTTATCCAGACGGTCATCTGTTGTAAGGTCAAGAAAAATAAACAAAAGGACTTTTATATATTCCTTCCCTGAAAGCTAAATGCTCCCAGTACTATTGTCTGTCCTTTTATATTTAAAAAAGAAAAAGAAAAAAAAAGAATATTTTAGAATTGAAATGGTAAAACAAGAGCAAAAGACTCAGTTACTCATGGGGAAGATCCACCTATTCTGAGGCAATTTTATCTCTTTTTGCTGCTTGAAAAGCTATGATCTAATTATACGTTATATTTGGATGGTGTATGATTCTCTGAAACTGAAAAACAAGGACTTTTTTCTACTGAACTGATTTGCTCATATTATTAGCATTACAAAATAAATTGATGTTGTACTGGTAATGTACTAGTCAACTCCCCCTGACAGAGAAGAAATTTTAAAATTATATTACCTACTTCAGCTGTCCAAAATGAAAATAATTAGAATTATGTACTATTAATACTCAGGTCATTTCTTTATTCATGAATAAGCAGAGAGTGCAGAGGAACTTTGTTAATTACTCTTTATCAAGTTATATTAAGATCTTCCAATTATCTTCTATACTTGGTCCCATATCCAGCAGATTATTGAAGCTACTTTTTTTGAAGAAATCTGTATATAATTATTTCATATTGGAGAAGCGATTTATGAGATGTGAAGTATTCAGGCCAGGACTTTAAACATCTGGCTGAGGCTGATTCTTTTCAGCTCAAAAACATGAACCCACATGAGAGGTAAAAAAATAAATAAATAATTATCTTCCTCTCCCCTGGTTCTCAGCTAACAGATGCACAGGGCTAAAAGCTGCTTCTAATGCTGCAAATATTTCTCTTCCGAACAGAAGGAAAAAGTACTGTATAGTAGATAAAAACTATAAAACTCATTGTTATCTATAATCTACACTTCGAAATAGTAAATTGCCTTCATATCCTGTGTGTTGACCTGGAATCAGAGATGAGCTCTATCAAGTACAGGAAATTAAGCGTGTAATTCCATCTCCTCCTAATGTCATCTATATCCAATGTGCTGTGATACAACTTTCTTTCACTGCCCTCAGCCTCTTTGGTTCCTCCCTCTCCCGTCTGTCAACATCAACACATTTCAGACTAAGTGGCGAGTTATTTTAGAAAGTTGATCCAGCACAAAACTAACTGCCAAACATAAATGAATAATACCAAAGGAAAGGAAATACTATATTTTAATGGTGAATTACCACAACAATATCATAATGACGTCAATATTTAAACTGAGTATTTTTTGCCTTAGGAATCATAAGTTACAAATTAATATGTACTTCATGCGACTAACAGGAGGAAGCACACTGCGAAGTCCACTACTCATGTAAATACACAAATATACTCTGCTTCACTGCTTTTTAAGAATAGAAGTTGTGAAATATATTAAGTTTCCTTAGTCTACTGACAATACTACAGTTGAATTTAAAGTTCTTATGCAGATTTTAAATGTGTCTTCTAATCAGTGTTACAAGCCAGACTAAAAGCCGTTGATGAATCACACGTTCTGTTGAAGACTCTTCATGGAATCAATTGGTATCAAAATACTTTTGTAGAATGATTTTCAAAATGCAAGTTAAAAAATCTTTTTTACAAGCATATGTAAGCTTATCTTTAAAGATTTTACCAGACATTAGGACTGCATTTGCTTTAGAATATGATCTACCTATATTTCCCTGAATGCCTTCTAACTTTACTGTAGCGATGAAGGAATATCTCTTTTGTTGCTGTTCTTTCTTGTTTGTTCTCTGTCTAGCTTTCCTGTTTTCCAGAGGAAGGAATTTAAATGGAGACAGAAATCTTTTCAAATAATTTCCTTGTATCTGTTAAAGTAAATGTATATTTTTTTAAAACTGCATCTGTGATGGGATGTAGATAGATTATATTACAGAAAAGAACCTACAAGACTGCAAGTAGGGTAGGAGTTTTACAAGAAATCGACAAGGAGTAACTAAAAAATTCATCTTTTCCTGTTTCAAGAAGAACTGCTATACAATCCTATCAGCAAAATAGTGTAAAGAATAATCAGTACTGGTGTTTGCCTTCCCTGAAACAAAAGTACATAACTTTTGGATTTATTTAATAAGTTCTTTGTGGATTTAATAAGTTCTTTGTGGATTTTTTGCATCAATTTAGGAACTGATATTTCTTCAGGACCAAGATAAGGAGACCTTAGGAGCTCTATTAAAATATCTATGTATGCTAAATTTTTAAATATAATTTAGTGACAGCTTCAATAAAAAATATGCCAACCACTTTTTTAAATAAGTAACAGAGTCATATGTAATTGGACTTGGACATTTTCTACTAGCAGATGCTATACATGCAAATTTTATACAGTTCTCTGCTATTCCTACATATTATCCCATATAGTTGAAACTGTTTTGGTTTCTATTGAAAAATGGAAAAAGAAATAAAGTATGTAGAAAAATGTTCTATGCGCATATATATATATATATATATATTTTACGCGCATATATGTGCAGTTAAACATACATAGCCAAACTGGACAATCTAAAGACTCTTTGCAGGTAATTCTACTGGTTCCTCAAAATCATTCTATCTATCTGGAACTAGGATTGGCATAGCCTGCTGTTATATGCCTAGTACAAACACAGTGGTCATGAAATCATTCATATATATGATGGCTGCTCCAAAAGTAATGCCTCTTGTTTTATTATGTTGGCCCACAACATCAGAGGTAAATGGTGGTAGTACGGCAGTAGGGGCTGAACCTTCCTGCCAATATTCCATTACGTTTCGTTGCTGTGCGACAAATGGCAGCAGAGGGGCAGTCTGACAAAATGGCATCTGACACGGAAGTGCCAATGAAGAAAAGGTGGGTCACTGAATTCCTTCATGTGTGCTACGGGTTTGTCGCGGTTAATCAATTGAGACACTTGCTCTTGCACTTTATTCAGTTGGTCTGTTACTTTTGAGATGGCGGAAACAAAAGCGTGAGTTGGAGGCAGCAGCTGTTCATAGTTTTGATGCATAATAACCAATTCAAGAATTAAGGGTCTTCTCAGTTGTTCTTCGTATCTCTTAAACGTTGATGCCAGTGTACTGGCGTATCTTACTGGTGCTGTTGTTGTGAGTTGCCGCCATATTTCAGGCATCGTTCCCACTCTCTCCGGATCATGGTCTTGGCGTGGATCATTAGGAACAAAATTAGGGTTATACAACATTTCCACCACGGCTATTTCCCTTAAATACTGGATACCTTTTTCGACTGTATCCCACTGTATTATCACAGGCTTCAAACTGTCTTTGTAGGGATAGCTTTCCTTCACAGCTATTAACAGTCGTTCCCAGAGGGTGATAGCTCCATCCCAACATCTACTAATCCCTCTGTCGATAGCTGCGTCTCCGGCGATACCTCCTAGTTGGCGAGCTTCATTACCATCTAGAGACAAGCTATTGGCTCCTTTGTCCCAGCAGCGAAGCAACCAGGAAACAAGAGTTTCTTTCGATTGCCGTGTAAACTCCTTTCTTGAGCCTTGGATTTCAGTCAACTTCAGAGGTCGACGAACAGTAATAGAGACCTCCTCTTCATCACTCTCTTCTTCATGGCTCTTAGTTTTTTCTTTTGCCTTCCTCGATACTGGTTCTGGGGAGGGCCCCTCGCCTGGATCTTTCTCTGCCTCCTCCTCCGCTTCTTCCTTCTTTCGTTCTAGACGCGAGGACACTCGTTTCCATTTCTTGCCTTCCACAGGGGCAACTGACATTGTTACTGGTGTTTCCTGTGGTTGACCCGATTTAACTTGGGGATTTCCCCCTTTGGCTAAAACCTCAGCTCGAAAACTCTCTCTCTCCAGAACAGTATTATACAGGGCACGGTAAGCACAAGCCAAGCCCCAAATAAGTTGTACCTCCCTAGATTTGCGCAAGCCGCACCGTCCCTGACTCAAATACTGACTTAGTTTCTCGGGATCCCACAGGTGTTCAAGAGTGAAATCCCATGACATTGCGGGTCCCCACGCTTCTAAGATCTTTCCTAAACCTCTCCATCTTCCCTGCCAGTCAGTATTCTCTGGTTTCGGAGGAGATTCCTTCCGCACAACACGAATGTATAAGAACACATTCAGGGGAATTGATATCATGCACACGAGTGCACCCACGAGCATGATCACTAGCTCGGTATTCGAATAACGTGAGAAGAACCAAAAAGGAAGCCTGGAAACCGGTTTGAACATCGTGGTGTTTGTGAAATTAGCTATTCCATCTGGGATGTAATTGCTTGTGAAGTTAGCTACCCCATCTGGGATACAAGTGTCAAAATTCAAATTATACCACATGGCATATAAGTACCAGACAGGTGTCTCCATCAGGGCCCTTATTTGGTTATATATGAACATGAGTCCACAACAAGAAAGCGCGATGTTAATAATGGGCCAATAATTTGTAAAGAACATGATCGCATTCAATGCTTTAAACAGCGTCCCCACAATCGAGAGCGGATTCATAGTTGGTGGCTGTGACAGACACTCTGTACAATGTCCAGAGTGTGGCAGACTACCTTAAGGTTAAACTAGCAATGCTCCTCTGCCTCTGCCTATCCTTTTTAAAAACAAGATAATAAAGTTTACAAATATCCCAGAATACTGGCTGTCCGCCTAGACTTTCAAGGTCAGGGTGTTCAGTGAGCACTCGTGAGAGTCCTTCTTTTCTAAAAGAAGGAAAATAAAACTAGTGAACACACTCCAAAAGCAGAGAATCGTTTTAAAAAAAAACTAAAAATCTAGGAAGCTTTTGCCCGCATTCTCCACCAAAAACTGTCACGGGGTTACCTGGACCAGTCTATGCCCGTGACAGGGACAGTGGGCCCAAGGGCCCCCTTCCCAGCCTCCCCCCCCAAAGAGGAAGGGGAAGGGAAAAGGAAAGGAAAGAAAACAAACAGACCTCTAGGGAGGTAAACTTATTTTACTAACTATAATATAATATAATACAATCTAATTGAGATGGATAAATCAAACAAAGTGGAGAGAGAGAGTTAACGGAGCACTTGCCTCTTCGTTGGGAGTCCAAAGAAGCCGCACCCACCCCCAGCCCACCCCTCCATGACGTGTAGGGGCAGGTAGCTGGATTAGAGTGTTAACACTTTAACTCCCAATGCACTACATGATGTTATGATGTGGAATACTGAAAAACCAAAATCACAAAACCGTGACAATGTGGAAAAAATTGCTCCCACTGACATTCATTAACACATGTGAATGTTTATGGAGACCAAACAGTGCATGTGAGCACTGTGAGGCAGTGGGTGGTGCATTTTAGCAGTAGCAACAGTGGTTGCCTCCGGTGATACAGATTCTTACAAGTGCGGCATGCAGGCTTTTGTTCATTGCTGTTGAAAAAGGTGGTTGAAAAAGAGTGTTCTGTAGCCGAGAACTTGCTCTATCAAATAATGTTATTGTGTTCTTTGTATCTCTTGTAGTTTCAGTAGAAATAAGTAGGACGCATTACTTTCAAAGCAACCTTCCTGTTATAGCAAGGACTGAAGTCTTATTTCAAGGCAAATAAAATTAAAATAAGTGAAACAGCAAGCACAGCAGATAAACATAGAAAAATATTATTCTCTGTTGCTTCCTCTGACATTATGCCAACTAACCACTAGCATTATGAAATTGGACTGTTTTCTATTTATTCCAAGAATGCGCGAAGAAGCATTTTCTACCAAAAGCAATACAATTCAGATACTGCATACTACAGACTGGACAATGAGCTTGTGGCTGGAAGGAAACCATCTCACAAGCCACCACTCCAAACTCAGTAGTTTAACTCCATCTTTTGAATTGTGTCTAAAAAATTTCATCATATGTGTGTTTGTTCAGCATTTTGTTTCAAAACTGGAAATATATAAGTCTTCTGAAAAACGTGTTCTCCTTGCTCACTGTACTCTCCCAGGCTTCCCATTTGTTTCAACTACAGTATTCAATCTGCTCTTTTGGGATCTAGTTATCTCTGAACTGCTTCCATCCCATTTTATATGAAAAGGACTCCAGCTGATAGGTGGCAGATTTAACTAGTGAAGTTTTGAAAGATGGGCACTCGTAATAGTGGAAACTTCCCTCGGCCTATCACATTCTCTCACTCAGTATCCAGAAGATCAAACTGTAGAATTCAGTATAAGAAACAACTTTTTTGACAAGTTACCTTTTCCTCTTATGATACAATGGCACAGTCAGAAGCTATGAAGTTCCCTCTAAGAGGCCAGTGAATTCTAAAACACATCATTCTCCATTATGAAGGGATTCCAGTCACACAATTATAAAGACTGCTTGTCTCACCTTTTGTGAAGGATTAAGTCAGCAGTGAGATGAAACACTGGGTCGAAATTTAAAGCTGTGCCTCTCAGGACTACAATGCCTTTTTTTTTTTCTTTTAATATGAGTAGGGTAGCTAACTCTTTATAGTGTTATATGAGTAACATAGCAATTCCTAATATTCAGCTATATATCGTATACTGGAATAAAAGTGAGGTTGATCTGATAATAGATACACACAGGAACAGAATTAGAAAAATAAGAGTGTATAGTTTTATTATAAAATTGTTCCTAGAGGATGCTAAAACAGATTCACAACAAATTAATAGAAAAGTGCAACCGCTGCTGGCTTTTTCCAAACACCAGAATAATCACTAAAATTGTCTGCAATCATACAAATACCTCAGAAATGCTAGAGAATATAGGTTACCATCTAAGTGTAAATCATCACTGAAATTGCACCCATACTGAACCCCAGGAACTCAAGGAGTTCACATGAACATTCGTCAAGATAAGAAGCAGTTAATTCAAACTGGGCATTCCTATCCTTTGCATTAGATCAGCTTAGTTGGATTCATAGATTCACTGAGTATAAAGCCAGAACAAACTTTTTTGATCATATAATCTGATTTACCATGAATAACAGAGATTCTCAAATTTCTTCTTATAGTACAGTAATATGGTCTTGAATGGAAATCATCAAGAGACACTGAAGTCATTATTCACTTTGGTAGTTAGTTCCAGGAGCTAATCAGTGTTGCTCCTTTTTAGTTTCCATTTCTTTGGCATGATCTATTAAAAATTGCTGTTTTCTCTAGTCAAACTAGAAGGTCTTTCAGTATTCTACTTTCTCACCCACACTTACATACTGTAATCATGTCACATCTCAAAATTCTTTTTGAGACTGGTTTCTTTGCATTTCTTAGTGTCAAATATTTCTTTAATTCTCTGTACTTCTGCAAGTGTCCACATTCAAATGCAAATATCTGTGCTATATAAAGTGTTTTACTGTAAGCTTCCCAATCAACCATAATAAATGCTCCTATCCTTACTCACAGGTCTCTGTTTGCACCAACAATATGTTGTTACGCCTTTTTATTAGAGATTGAATTGTTATTTGCTGGGTGGTTTTTTTTCATACTGAATTGGATCACTGTTTTTCAGAAGTAGTAAATGTGACATTTATTTCAGTCCATCAAATTTTTCAGGTTTTGTATGCCATGTTTTATCATTGCTCTGCTTGCCATTGCATGAATCTATGACCCAGTCATAGAAGTTAGCATTATGGTTTAATACAAACCCAAATTTTAGCTGCATTTGGAAAAATCTCTGTGTGACACTTGTATTTTGAGATCTATCGACTGATTCTTAATCTGTTTAACCTGTATGGGTATGTACAAGAATGTACAAAGAATCACAGATTCATAGAATTACTAAGATTAGAAAAGACCTCCAAGATAATCTAGTCCAACCATTCACCTACCACCAGTATTTCTCCATTAAAAAATATTCCTTACATGTACATGTTTCTTGAACATCTCCAGGGACAGTGACTCAACCATTTCCCTGGGCAGCCCATTCTAGCTCCTGACCGCTCTTTCAGAGAAGAAATTTTTCCAAATATTCAACCTGGACCTCCCATGGCACAACATGAGGCCATTCCCTCTAGTCCTAACACTACTTATGCAGAAGAAGAGGCTGACAACCACCTCGCCACAACCTCCTTTCAGGGAGCTGCTGAGAGCTATAAGGTCTTCCCTGACTCTCCTTCTTCTCCAGACTAAACAATTCCAGTTCCCTTAGCTGCTCCCCATAAGACTTGTGCTTCAGATCCTGAACTAGCTTTGTTCCCCTTCTCTGGAAAGGGCAGAATTAATTAAATGTATTGCAAAGACAAATGCCTGCTTGCACACGTGGCATGAGACATTTAATATTACTTGTCTTTGGAGTTGTCAATTCCCTAGTTTTGCTTTGGTACATGCCTAGTATTGTGTCCGTATGAGCAGCTTAGTACTACTTCTAGATAAGCTTCCATGAGATCTGGAAATTAGGATAGATATATTTTACTGGCTGTCATGGAGTTATCTAGATCAATGTTTGCCTGTGACAAGGGGGCAGTAGGCCCATGGGCCCTCTGGCCCCAAAAAAGGAAAGGGAAAAAGGAAAGGGTAGGGAGATGGGAGCTGGGCTCAAAAAAAAAAAAGAAAAAAAACCAGAACAGCGGCAATGATCTAAGGAAGAATACTTATTTTACTAACTAGAATATCGGAATACAAGATAACACAATATAATACCATCTAATTGAAATTGAGGCTAATAAATAAAATAAGAGTGAGAGAGAGTTTTCCGAAACCGAAAAAGCCTACTTTGAACTGAAGGCGTGCAGCTTGGAAGCACGCCCACCCCCTCTGCCAGGCAGCAAGCCAGAGAGAGCAAGATCCCGTGACTTACTTCCTTCCGTGACTTATCTTCCTCTCTGACCATGAGGTCTCCTGGCATATGTAGTTCTTCTTCTCTTCTGAGAGCCAGGTATCCGGAAAGTTGTCAGTCCGTGAAACTGGAGTATTAACTCTTTAATTACCCATGCTTTACATGATGTTATGATGCGGAATATCGATAGCAAAAAATTACAAAACCATGACACCGGCTTTTAGATTTCTGTGATACAGATGTTTTATCCAAGCTAGTTACCCTCTGCTTAAAGAACAAAATTAGGAAGTGTAGAAACAGGTTATTTAACCTACTTCAGATGTCTACTCTAGGATGAGATATTCATTTTTCCATTCAACAATGATTCAGTCATACACAGTTACCTCAATCAACACCTACAGTTTGTTGAGAGGAATTGCCCTCTTACTGCTACAATGCCTAAAATCCTTGACACCTCTGCTGCAGTACTTAAGTATGTTTACCATAGAGTGATGAAAATGGGTACTTAAAAACCATGTTCTCATATATACGTTTGACATAATAGTTCATAATATCAAGTATTACAAAAGCAAGGAAAGTTGTTTCACTCCCACTCTGAGCTTGATAGAAGGTATACCCCTCCACACCTAAGAACTTTCGCTCAAAATGGGGAAAAGCAGGAAAAGTGATTTCTTCCAATTGTAGACTTCTTGGACAATTAATAGTATTTTAATAAGTTTGTGTACTTTCTTTCTATTTGCCAGTTCTTGACAGTCCAGCAAATAGAGATGTGGATATATTCTCATTTATGATGGCAAAGATAATTATGCCTAGTAAATGCAAATCCGCAACTTGCAAGTAACCTAACAAAGTAATTAGAGCTAAACAAAGGGCAGAAAAAAAATGCCAATCAAACAGAAAAAACACACGTACAAGTCCAGTTCACCATAGTTCCAAACTTAATTGTTCAAGCTGTTAAAACACTTACAAAATATTGGTAAACTAAACTCTATTTTACTTTTGATAGCCTGTTTTGCTGTGCACATGTTTGTTAGTTCATTTACATAGTAATGAGTCTCAGCGACTTAAAGCTTTTCATTTTCACTGAATACAACTTGCAAGCATTATGCATGCTAAATTGGAAAGAGAAAGACTTCTGAAAAGAGAAAAAGAAAGTTTTATAACTATGTGATATGCTGAAAGGGAATTTCAATTAACTGAAATTTTCTAGGTATATGTTGGAATAAAAGGAATTCATTTTTCACTGTAGTTAAAGATACCCTTTGCTGACATGGTAGTTTTGCAAATTATGATTTTCAGAGTGCAGATAATTACCACACTGTTTAAAATCTAGAAATGTACACCTTGATTCTGTTTCAGGTGTGCTTTTCATGGAGAAGATATTTTCATACATGCTGCCTCAGAGAAAATATCCCAAAACATTTTAATCTTCTTTAGGATTTATGTGATTCCTCTGTGAGAAAGGAAGACATCCAGTACAGGGTCTCCTTATGTTTTTCTCCAGTGAGGCCATCCTGATGGTGTGAGAACAAAAGCAGAAACACATGAACAGGAATTTCATCAGCTGTTTTTATGCCCTTAGACAAGTAAACCAAAGGAAGCACAAACAAAAAGTTAAATCTGTGAAATTAGGAGTTCTTTTGATACCAGTATTGTTATTTTTATAATTTCTGTCTTTCAACATTTCTTCTCTATTTTCTTGTGTATGTTATCGATAAATTATAAAATTTAGATTACGGGTCAATAAATTTCTACAGATGAAGACAGGAAATGTTCTATCCTGCATCTATTTATTAGTCTGAGTTTACAACTGTACTGCTGTAAACTGTATTGGCCAAAACAAAGCATCATACCAGACACTACCAAGGAAAAATCAACTCTGTCTCAGCTGAAAGCAGGACAAGTATATATATATTTACTATTGAAACAGTGATGTAGAACTACAGTTTGTGTTCCTAGATTGGTCAAGTAGATTAAATTTATTTTATCCAGGCACTGAAAATCTATTCAGTGTAAGTATTGGTATGGATTAACATACTTATGTCAAGGTGTTGAGATTTGTATTTTTTCATTATGTTTTTTTATGGATACTGTTTTTTATCAGAATCAAACTTCAAGCAAGACAGTTTTAGAAGCTTACCAAGTATATGTTTTTATGAATAAGGATTGATAAAGTAGATGCTAAGAATCCTTCCTTCGTAGTGGCTTTTACTTCATAATGGCTTAGTAACACAGTGTGGTGATGGTGTTGATATGCTACATTACATTATGATCATGATTATAAAAGTATTCTTAAATACACATTTGATAAAGTCTTACTCTAGAAATAGTCAAAGGAAGTGCATCGGTTTAACTGATAACACAATAGCATTCACTGAGTATAAAATAATCTAAACATTCATCATACTTGTTTATTCTGTGAATGGTCATGTACGTCTTAGCCATTTTGACATTTTCCTCTAACTTGATATATGCTTTTTTGTGTTAAATTAAATATATCACAGAATCATATTATATCCCGAGCTGGAAAGAACCCAAAAGGATCATTCAGTCAAGCTCCTGGTTCCACACAAAAGCACCCCAAAATAAGACCATAGGAGAGGATTGTTCAGACAATTCTTGAACTCCAGCAGCTTGGTGCAATGACCACTTCCTTGAGGAGCCTGTTCCAGTGCCTGACCACCCTCTGGTGAAGAGCCTTTCCTGATATCCAACCTGACCCCGCCCTGTTACAGCTTCATGCCATTCCCTCAGGTAACATTATGCTGTCTAGTAAACTGAAATAATATATTCCAAGACTGTGATGGCTTATGTGATGGTAATAAGATGTATTTTAATACAAGAAACATCTTTCCCTGTGTAATAAATATTTCACTTTGCATTATTAATATCATCAACATAAAATTAAGTATACCATCCATTTAAATACTCAGAGCAACCATGGTAAACTTTTACAATAGAGTACATATGATCTATCATCACATAGAATACATTAATTCTCAAAATGCGCAGTAATTTCTGTCATCAAAAATTTTAAGAAATCTGATCTTTAAAGTAATTGAGACAGTCACAAGTGAGATCCTCAGGTAGAAATAAATAGTAATGGTAGTTTGACTCACCGCATTAGCAGATTTTTTCCAATTCCACCTTTCTCTTAAAGGAAAAAAAAGCACAGTTGTATACTGAAAAAAGTCTATTGAAATGTTTATGTTGCCATTTTGTCTATCAGTTCTGTACTGACATCATACCTTACCCCCAAATGAAGTATCATGCAAATCTAGTAATTGGTCTAGATTTAAGCAGAGGTTTCTACAGATAAAGTTGTAAATAAATTAAGTGTAAGAAAACATTAAGTCCTGGTTAAAATAGTACTCGTCATAGCAGTGAAGGAAGTTAAAGATGGATCAATAGTAGTAGAAAACTCTTTATGATCACACAGAAATTGTAATACAGTTCAGCCTGGAAACATTTAACTTCGTAATTCTAACTATCACAAATAACAGGGATGCTGGCTGCATTATTGGAAAGAGAAACAATATTTGTGCTTAAATATCTGCAATATCCATACCTACATGAGTTATAAATTATTCTGGCCTGTATATACATTCAAGTGAGGATTTATACATGATCAAGACTGAACTAATGCTACCTTGACCCACACTTGGAAAAATATATGATAACATTTTTAAAGCATATGAAAAAAGCATATCTTGATAGATGCCCCAAAAACAAGGTTATCAGAGAATACAGGCCTCGTAAGATGAATAGGACGTATAATATAAATACCTTGATGGTTGGATTCTCCACAAAATGGTTGAAGTTTCAAAGAAAACAGGAAGCTTATGTAGGAAAATAGGTTAATGTGTACCTTAACCGGGTGTAAAATCATCAGCATTGACCACAACTAATAATATGGGTGGATCCAACCCTGGTTAAAAATGCGACAAGATGAATAAGACGCTGGCAAGCTCCACTGAGATTCACAGATGTCCCTTCACATTGAAATATGCTAGTTAGGTAAGTATTTTTTTACCACTAAAATAAGTTGTGATGAAACATCTGACAGAAAAGACTGTTGATCAAATTTGGTTGGGATTTTGGAAAATCAACCAGTGATTCAGTAAGAGGAGAAACAGTTCTTGATTTTTGTCCTCAAAAGTACACAGAGATCCTTTCAAAAATTTTTGGGGTTGATCCCTTTGAAAATAATGACCAGAATACATTCAAACTCAGCATCAGTTTGGGTGTAAGAAAACGTCTAAAATCCACCCCTGTAATAATTTACTTCAAAAAGGCAAGCTGCAGATAAAATCAGGGAATCTGTTAAAAGAAAATTAAAAGGAACAGATAAAGTGTAAATTATGTGTAGAAATATATTTATATATTTATTTGAAAATTTTCTTACACTTGTTTGAATTGTGTATATTACATCTGGAAAGCATGTAAGAAGCTACAGGAGCAGTTAATAATGTAAAAGAGCATGTTACAACATCCTCTTTGAAAAACGTAAGTTGCAACTAGATGAAGAAAGTTGAACAAAACATAAACTCTGGCTGAGATCAGGTGTTATTCAGCTAAAGCTTCTAAAGAAATTTTGAATTAGTTAATTTCCTCAAGGTAAGAAATGTAATTTTTTTTTACCATTATTTTTAGCAGTGCTCTGAGTGGTAACCATGTAATAACAGACCAAGAAACATGCCACCTGCACCCATCAAATGAGGAAAAACTTTAATAAAAACTAAACTTAACAAATAAGTGGATAAATATTGACAGAGGAATCCCACAAATTTTACAGAAAAAAATTTGCTGAGGTACTAAACAAGAATTTATATAACATAACTAGATTTACCTTGTTAATTTATACAACCAGAAGGCTTACGATAAGATTCCTTTTCAAAGTGATCTCTTATAGACTAATCCATCATTAAATCAAAGGTTAATAAAAGCTAAAGTTGATTATGAAGCATTGCAGAAGGATCTGACAATACTGAATAACCAGATAACAAGACGACATTAGAAGAGCAAAAGAACATTAGTAGCCTTCTGTACTCTTATAAATTCCTCTATTTTCTCTATTCAATGTTATTTTGGAGCTCTTATGTTCTTACAGGAAAAATATGGCAAAAAAAAAAAAATTCAAGGAAGTTTTAGGTTTTCTCCCTTATTCTTTTTATTTTGAGGATGCAGTTAGTTGATGGTTTTTTCCCTTTTAATCTGTAAGAGACTGGTTTTAATTTGTTATGGCTTTTATATTTTGTTTGTTATACAAATGGAGCCTACGCAAAACTTAATTTGCTCCACTTCTATTTGCTGGAAGAGCTTGTCTTTCCAAACTGAAAAGATAATATTTCATTTATTTTTTTTCCTTCTCAGCTGCAGAAGGGCATGCTAGGAAAGTAGTGCAGGCAATGTGGGCAAGCAGTGCCCCAGTGCCAAACACAAATAAGATATATCAATTAGAGCTCGTCATCCAGGACATACCTATTATGTATTAACATATTTTCTCATTGACAGTTTAGTTGTGCTTTCAAAGCAGATATCCAGTAAGGTGGAAAGACCACGTAATTACTATCAATCTGTTGATCTGCCTACCTACCACAGCTTCCAGAAGGAACGTTTGAGCCTCCATAATCCTTCACTCTTTGCCTTTTGAGTGCTTAAAATATTCCCTGAAAACCTACAGAGATTATTAGCAATATGCAGATACGTAATTCCTATGTTAGATAATACCCAAGGATGATACAGTCTGGATAGAAGACTGCCAACTGCCTCAACTACATTTAAATAGCACCTCAGACACCTAGTAGATCTGACTCAGTTGAATCCAGAGTTGCTATTCTTCTCATTATCTAAAGAAGAAATTTGAGAGAGTATTTAATTGTTGTTTCCTCCCATCTTTCATTTTGTTTTGTAAACAAAACCCTTTGCTGTGTTTTGATTCCTGTCACTTGTACTACAGCAGTTTATTATTAGTAATTCTACAGCTAAATCTTTACGTGGTATAAATCAGTACGTGGCTTTAGAGAAACTTAGTAATCTACACGACCTGTGGTTTCTACCTGTCCGATGTTTCTCTCAGAGTTGTACTAGAAATAAGGAACAGAAAATAACAGAAAAATAAAACCTTATGCAAAAGAGAAAAGAGTGAAAAGGATTTTGCTGATATGACTCACTAAGAACTTATATCAGCATATTAATCCAATCTTTGTAAATTCAGGAGATATCAGGGCTATAAAAGATTGCTTTTTTTTTAATTTACATAATACATTTACTGTCCTCAAGCCATTCAAACAGCGGACTTACAGGTTTACATGGGGACTAAGAAGGGAAGATTCTAATGTCATTTTCAAAATATTTCTTCAATTAAGATTTTCTATAAACGGTATGTAAACCATTAACACTTTTCAACACTCAAGACCTGAACAATGTCTTGAACCTGCTATAACATTTGGAAAGCATTTTAGAAAAGCAGAAAATTTTAATTATTAAAAGGTTACACAGGTGGTTCTGCTCTGTTTGTCCATAACACTCTCAATATGGCATGATTGTCTCTACTTTCTAAAACCCAGCAGCAACAGCAAATTGTGCTGCTAACACATTAAACCAGGGTGCTTTCCAGCAGTCAGCTAATTAGAAAATTGTAATAAAGTGTAAAGCAAGTATTATGGCCCCATATTACCCTGGCCTATGCCATTGTCTCCCTTGCTGCTTTCTGATATGTTACATTTCTCCTTCCACAGTCATTGGTATTCATAATCTGATCTCACACATGCTGGTATTTCAGTCTGTTTGAACACCTTTTTTACATGAAATGAACGTAGTATTTCATGGATAATCATCTTTTTTTTATGTGTTTTACTGTTAATATATGTCCTTGTGATTATAGAACGCCCAGTCATAATGATACAGGGTGGAATCATGTAACCTATAATTTATATGAACTACATTACTACAAGGAAAAAAAAATCAATACCCTGCACTGTATTATCAGTTATTATGACTGTCCACACAGTAGCTGCTTGGTTGCAATTCTTTAACTATTCTGGATGTTTAAATTTAAGCATTAACTTTTCATCATTCCCTGATGAAGTAGCTGAGTACCCAAATGAAGTATTTTCAAGTCACAGCTAAGGAATAGTTATCCTTTCAGGGTAAAATACAGTGACACTTTTATAGCACTCAGTGGAAATATACATATGCAGAACACAGCAGAGAAGAACAAAAGAATAAGCCAGAACTGAAATGTATACAGAACTGGATGTAAAACTTCCCTTTGATAGAGGCTATACCTGACCAGAAATGACATACTTTTTACATTGTACAGTTTTGAAAAGATTCAGGGGAAATTGCTTCTTATCATGCTACCTAAATCCAGGTGCAATTAGTTGTTGCTCAGATTTTTATCCTCAAAGCAAAAGTACACAGCCATGGCCTTCCTAATTTATAAAAGCTGAAAGGACTATCATGTACGGTGGTACTGCAGCAACAGCTTCCCAACTTTACTATTAAACAGCCAAGACTATTTTTTTCCCATATATTTCCATTTGGATTGATTTATTCAATCCTGCCTAGATGCAGTATACGGGCTTTGCTGCATCCAACCTTTTCACACTATTCCTGAGATTTGTACTTTTAAATACCAGGTAAAGCATTTTCAAACTGCTTACACATTATCTTTGAGAATAGTTTCATCACCTTTGTTCACATCCTTATCTAATTTAACTGACCTTGAGAGCCTAGTCATATCGATCTGCTTAATCAAGAATTGGCAAATATTATAAATGACACAGACCCTGAATATACAAAATCTATTCCGCAGACATCTTACTCATCTTCCTATACTGAAGAGCACTGGAGCTTGAAAATAGCCCTGAAGAAATTGCACGAGCAATAGGAAGCAAGTGTTGCTACTATTCATTTTGGCACACTGTGTAGAACAATAATATTGATTTGTGTACTGCAACTGTGAAAAGAGGCTGCTTTTTACTTCAGATATACTTCACGATAACAGAATAAGAGACTTTTCTTCCCTCTCTCTGGAAGTATAGTACATCAACTTTGCAGCAAATTTGACATCTTCATGTCATGATCATTTTAACATGCTTTGCCTTCCCAAATTATGAGGCAATTTCACAACACTACTGACTTCAGCAAGTATTACCACCATTTTGAACAACTTAGCAAGAAAATATGTAAGGCACAGGGAAACCGAATAAGATCAAGTCTCTTTCAAATGGCCATTTTGCTAGAAATCTTTCCTAGACTTATAGTTATGAAGTACTCTGGATCTAATAAAATCTAATTTAGGTAGTACAGTAGCCAATGTGTAGTAACACCATTCTGAGAAATCTACAGTACATAGAAATAAAGAAATTTACTTGTTTGCAGTATAGTACAATATAACATGGTTTGTGCTTTTCTATGTATAGAATTTTTTTGGAATGACTCTGAAGACGCAGTTTTCACTTACTGCTATATTCAGTGTTTATGCCAATTTTGAATTAAGTTTTCCAACTCAATATTAAAGAAATTAGAATAAGTTATTGTAATTCTATTAATTATACAATCAATCAAATAAGCTTTTCATTCTTCTCCCTTTTTTAAAGCCAGAATGCTCTCCACAAAGAAAATATTGTTCTCTCTTTTTTTTATTTTTTTATTTTTTATTTCACAGGCTGTCATTGTCCATTCTAAATTTCTTTAGATTTTTCTGTACAAAATTGAACAAGTTTTTCACTGAGGAATCTGAACTGAGTTCTGTTTCCTCAGTGAAAGTTAGTCAATAGCTGTTTTCTGCAAAAAGGATGAGTAAAACCTCCATCGTTCTTCACAGAGCTAGAAAACTGTTCAACATAGCCATTTCACTGTAATCTATACATGGCAAATTTTCAAAAAAGCAGTATCTGAATAGCTAGGTGGGACTTAAGTAGAAAGAGACACCTAAATAAATACATAAATAAATATATTGTATCTGATGTTCCATTAGTAAGTCAGATTTGACCTTATTACTCTCTACGTTCCTAACAATACACATCAGTTTTGGTCAATGCAAATTCTCTCCTAAGCAGTCTAATTTTTCTCTGCTCATGGTCCTCTGCAGCATAGGCGCTCTTACAATAAATCTAATCAGTAGAGCCCACACGCTATGAAGTTGGAGCAAGTGCTTTCAGTTTAAACTTGATGATTGTCATATACAATAACTTTCAGATTAAACAAAATACAGCAAAACTAAGTCCTCTTCTACTTTCCATTCCCCAGTTATCTCTTCCAGCTGACAAAACTGCCTAGATACTAAGACTATTGCAGTGCAAGAAAATTCCTCTTGGAGTTCTTAAATTCCATAGGCTTGCTGGGAGCCAGAAAGAAAACAAATGTTTTCCATAATCTCATGATTAGAGCACTAACACAATAAATGTAGTGGCTATAACTCAGGGCCTCTGTAGTGTTACAAGAGTGGAACAGTTGTTGTTGTCTCATATGGAGAGAGTTCATGAAATAAAGGCTATATATACAGATTTATTCTTGTGGACACTGCAAGAGGGTCCCATGCATCTTGCTCTTTGTTTCAAAAAATAATGGATCTTGCATACGTGCCTGTGCAGATAACATCTGGAAAGGACTCTGTGACCTAAAACACAGGATGACCTTCTATCAGGCAGATATTTACCCCCCAGGAATTGAGTGAACTTCATCCACCCTCATCATTAAATATATCTTTAAGTGTACGTCTATCTCTTGGAAACTTACTGAATATTTTGGTTATTTTGTGCTGATTTTGAACTTTGCAGTAATTTCTGTAATTTACCATGGACGACGTTATAAATAACGAAACAGTGTGGTAAATGTAATCCTCAGCATCTTTCAGCCTATTTGGTTAACAAATCCAAGGAACTAGCTGTGTTCTTGAGCACCATCTCGTGGTATTTTCATGGTTTACACACACGCAGAACTCTACTGGCATAGATCTTCACAAGATTGAGAATGATTTAAAACGATCACAGTGATTTTCATTTCTACTGATTCTAGAAATACGTGTTTTGCACATTATTTTGTTCACTGGAAAACTTAAAAATGGTTTAAAGTTTACTCCAAGCACAAAAAGAAAAATAAAAGAGTTTAAATGGGAAGTTTGTACCTACAAGTAGAAATTAGCTGATAGAAATCCTAATCATCAGAAGTCATGACTTGAAATTCTCGAGCTGAGTCTACAGTTGAAATATAAACATAGAATGCATGACTAAAAACATGTATTTTAAACTGATCCATAACTAAAATTATATATACTTCCATCTATGGTCACATTACCAGATAAATTTCTAAAGAGAAGTTTTTTTGGCAGGTTAATATCTTAACTAGAGACTTACCACTAAAGCCAATGAGTAGGATACAATGGGTTTTTTTATTTTATGGTGATTTCATGTAGATTTTAACACAATTCTTTTCATTGTATCTGGGGCATAGTTGCCTCCTTGCTATTTACAGACTAGATTTGTCTTCTAGAAACTGTTTGGTTTTCAGAAGAAAAAAAAGTGGAAAACAGTTTTCACCAACACAACAGGTAAGAGAAATCAGAAAAAAAAAAAAAACATCTTTCTACATGTTTTGGTTTGGGTTTTTTGTGTTGGTGCTCTTTTGGTGTTCCCCTCCCCATCCCCCCATCCAGGTAATGTGTAAGTAAGAATACATTAGTAGTTTGTGTTTGGGGAAAAGCATTATATTTACTATTCTTAGATACAGTAATTTGTCTGTAAAAATGAATGGGATCCTTCACATGACATTAAAAATATAATTTTATTTATACTTTTATTACTGCTGTGGCAATAAAAATATCAGAATTTTAATTATTTAATTATGATTACATGCACACAGAAAGATATGGCCCACCTGATGTCCCCCAATACTGGATATTATTAATTATTATTAATTACCAAAAACAGAGTTGTTTTTCGCTTTTACTTCTTTAGCATTTGCAGGTGTTTTGCTGATAAAGTAAAAAAAAAAATCATGAACTTGAGACATATCAATGAGATTCTGAATGTCTTTGAAGACTACAGGTTTTATTTCAACATTTACCCTTGTTAAACATTGTTTGCTTTTGGCTCTTGTGGGGGGTTAATTCAATACATGAGAATGTCTGTGCTCTCCTTGTGTTAATGTTTTGCTGTTTTGATGGAAGATAAGAAATTTCACATTTTCTAACATGGCTTTTCATTTTGTCATTTATCATACCCTAGTGTCAAGAGACACAAAGCTCTTTAGCTGCCTAAGCAGTGTGCAGCTTCTCCAGAGCTCACTGTCCTGTATCCTCATATCTCAGTCTTTGTACTTTGCCTGATATTGTTCCTAAAAATGTGATGATCAGAATAAACATTTAACTGTTAGTCTAACACACAGCCCATATGTGGCTGGATGGAAGCACTGTTCTTTCCTATTAATGCATCAAAAATGCTTGAGTACAAAAACATCAGAGCAACTATGATCTGAGTAATTTCTGTTGTATAGCAATGGCATCTGTCATTATTTATAGAATAGAAAAGAGACAATTTCAGTTAGCTACATTTTAATCCATATAATAAATGTTAAAAATAAACATTTTAAAAGCCTATTTAGATAGAGATTAAATCCTTTATTAATATTCTCACCAATATCCCCATTCCTATTGCTGAAGAAATTAATCATTTCTTCCTGTTTTTCATGTTTCAGAACAATCTCCTTCAAGAGTTCCTGACGATACATCTTTAGAGTAATTAGCTCTAATCGGACTCCTTGTTGTTGTATTTCAGCTTCAGCAAAGAAGGACTGTCATTCTACATATTCCACTTTTTAGAACAATTGTTTCCAACAAATTTTGATATCGCTGAAATTACCATTTCTTTCTATGCTGAAATTTCATGTCTCTTGAAAGACTAGGTTACACATTAACTAACAGAAAGAAACAGTGGCATCCTCCATAAATACCTCTTCATGAAAAAAAGTGGTTCATTTCTGATAATTTATTGAAGGAAATTGCATTTTTCTCAAACATAAGATACTTATTATAAAACAACATTCTTTTTAAGGATGTATGCTTACAGTGAAATCGTTTTTAACTGGATGTTTTTGTCTGCATGTATGTTAGAATGCAGGTTGGTTAAGATTGAACTGGCAAAGGGGATATCAGTATTGCCTAAATTTGGGGCTAGTCTAAGAGCTATAGGTAAAAGAACAGCTCTTTACAAAATGGACTGAATGTGTCATAATGTACCCTGTGTGAATACAAAGTGAATACAAAACGTTATTCTTCCCACCACTAATATTTTTCTGTATATGGAAGATCTCGTAGCACTGATGATTATATTAACAAGAGAGAAACTGAAAACATCTTTGGTGCTAAATTTGGGGGGAAATGAAGAAAAAGAACATGTTCAGTTGTAATAGTCTCTCATGCTGCCAAGGACAGAAAAAAATAATCAAAGCCATGATTTATATGAGCTCTTACAGTATAACCTGAAAGTCCTTTTTGCTAATGTCTTCTTTAATAAATGATAATCAAGGACAATCCACTTTGGCTGTCCATATGGCACTAAAAACATGAATTGCTGATTACTGCAGTATGAATAAAGATACAGACCTACATGGTGACCCACATACGTTCATGTGAATGTTCCTTCCTTACCGTTAGTTCCAGTGGCTTTAGGAAGGCACGGGTGAGTAACCTAACCCTACGCATTACACCTTAGAAATCCAAAATACCTGTAGACATGGGGGAAAAAAAAAATGCTTTTTTCTGTTGCTTTTTTCATCAGATCATAAAATTCTGAGCAAATTAAACTTACATTAACCTAAAGGTTTTAGCTGTACTGTTCATTGGTTTTTCTCCGTATGCCTTTGCGCCACAGCAGAAGAGTTGCATGTTTTTGCAATATTAATATTTCTAAAAATCTAGTATCCCTTATAGGAGTTCACAGAGAATTTGCAGTGAGAGCCTGAGGAGGGGGAAAAAATAAAGTAAAATTAGTTTAAAACAAGATTCAAGAAATAAATTTCAACATAAAGCAAATCTGCAATCTATTTCAATAGTGCACTGATTTCTGTTGGAGGCTTTAAAAGGGTTCCCTACATGAAATCGTACAAATTCAAGCAGTGTGGAATGGTCCAGCAGAGAACATACATCACTATGTAATTCATTCCTTTAATTCACATAACTAGTTTACCATGGTTTGACACACGCAGACACACATACAAGCGAGCCCTCAACTCTGCCTTTGGAGATTTACACAGAAAAACAAATCCATGCAATCTAAGAGCACATTGCAATTGCTTACCTATTGGAATTTATAAATTAATAAAACAAATTTATGGCAGTCTTCATCACTGATTTAAAAATACACGCTATTTCAAAGAAGAAAGGGGATGTAATTCCCTTCTCATTACAGTTCTGGGTACAGGGAGAATGGAAAAAGACTCATTTCACAAATGATTTTTTGCTTAATATTTAAAATGAAATGCCTACTATAAGATTCAAGATTGACTTTTTTATTGTTCTCTGAGTATTTGATTCTGTAATAGGAAAACTGTGCATCCTGAAAGTAATTATAGATGAGTTTGAGCACCAAGCAAATATTTTCCTCCATTCTGTATTTTAATTGATTTAGTGGTTTGGTTTTGCCTCTTTTGATGAAAACTACTCAATGATATATTGACTGAAAACCTTATTCAATTCCCAGTGTCTGATTCTTTTCAGGATTTAGAAACCAGCTTACTTCACCCTGTAGGATTAGGCCACTTGAATTCATTTAAATGCCTTGGAAATTATCTAATATTTAAAATACTATGGAAAGGTATAAACGTATAAAAACTCATGAATTTTAATGTTTACAGTTAAGCGTAAACTTGTAAGAAATAAGCATATGCTGCAGATGTGGCCTTTACAGAATCACAGAATTGTAGGGGCTGGAAGAGACCTCCAGGAATCATCAAGTCCAACCCCCTGCAAAGCAGGCTGCACAGGTAGGCATCCAGGCAGGTCTTGAATATCTCCTGAGAAGGAGAATCCACAACCTCCCTGGGCAGAATCCACAACCTCTCCGGTGCTCCATCACCCTTACTGTGAAGAAGTTCCTTCCCATATTGGTGCAGAACTTCCTATGCTCCCGCTTATGGCCGTTTCCCCTTGTCCTGTCCTCACTGACCGTTGAAAAGAGTTTGGCCATGTCTCTTTGACTCCCACACTTAAGATACTTAAAAACATCAATCAGATCCCCTCTCAGTCTTCTTTTGTCAAGGCTGAACAGATCCAATTAGCTCAGCCTTTCCTCACAGGGGAGATGCTCCAGGCCTTTTATCATCTTTGTGGCCCTCTGCTGGACTCTCCAGGAAATCCTTGTCTTTTTTGTACCAGGGAGCCCAGAACTGGATATAGAACTCATCTGGTTTATAGTTGCCCAGCTCTCCAGTCTGTCCACATCTTGCTGAATGTCAGCACAGCCTTCAGGTATGTCAGCCACTCCTTCCAGTTCTGTATCATCAGTGTACTTACAGAGAGTGGACACTATCCCCTCATCAAGGTTGTTGATGAAGATACTGAACAAGATCGGACCCAGCACCGACCCCCAGGGAACACCACTAGACACAGATCTCCATCCAGACTCTGCACTGCCAATTGCAACCCTCTGAGCTCTGCAGTCAGCCAGTTCTCAACCCACCTCATCATCCACTCTTCATCAATCTATCTTACACTTTCTCAGCTTCAATATCAGGATGTCATGGGAGACAGTATCAAAAGCCTTGCTGAAGTCAAGGTAGATGACATCCACTGATCTCCCCCCATCTACCCAGCTGGTGATGCCATCATAGAAGGCTACAAGGTTGGTCAAGCATGATTTTCCCTTTGTGAATCTATGCTGACTATTCCTGATGACCTTCTTCCCTTCAAATTACTTGGAGATAGCATCTAGAACAAGCTGTTCCATCACCTTTCCTGGGACAGAGGTGAGGCTGACTGACCTGTAGTTTCCCAGATTCCCCTTCCTACCCTTTTTGAAGACCAGAGTGACATTGGCTATTCAGTCTTCAGGCACCTCTCCTGTTCTCCAAGACTTGTCAAAGATGATAGAGAACAGTTTGGCTATCACCTCTGCCAGCTCCCTCAGCACACATGGATGCATCCCATCAGGCCCATGGATTTGTGCACACTGATCCCACCTAGGTGCTCCTGGACCACCCCCTCCTCACCCAGAGGGATGCTCACCATTTTCTGGACTCTCTTCCCTCCAGAAGTCCCTAGCAAAGACCAAAACAAAGAAGGCATTCAGCATCTCCGCCTTCTCAGCATCCCGTTACCAGGACACCTCCCTCATTCAGCAGGGGACCCACATGATCCCTAGTCTTACTTTTACTGTTAACATACTTTAAAAAACCTTCTTATTATCCTTTACCTCCTTCTCCAGCTTCAGCTCCAAGTGAGCTTTAGCCTTCCTTGTCGCTTCCCTGCAGGCACTGACAACACTCTTATACTCTTCCCAAGAGGACAGGCCCTTTTTTCACATTTCATAAACCTTCTTCTTCCCTTTGATCTTATCCATGAGCTCCTTGCTCATCCATGCAGGTCTCCTGCCTCCCTTCCGCGATTTCCTACTCTTAGGGATGCACCAATCTTGAGCTTGGAAGAAGTGCTGTTTAAATGTTGCCCAGCTCTCACAAATCCCCTTACCTTCAAGCACTCTAGCCCATGAGATACCTCCAAGTAGATCCCAGAAAAGGTCGAAGTTAGCTCTCCAAAAGTCCAGGGTAGCAATCCTACTTTTTGCCTTACTTCTTCCACACAAGATCTTGAACTCCACCATCTCATGATCGTTACCTCCCAAGCTGCCCCCAACCTTCACATCCCTAACAAGCCCATCCCTGTTGGAAAGAACAAGGTCCAGAAGCACCCCCTGCTTTGTTGGCTCCTCCACCATCTGCATCAGAAAATTATCTTCAGTGCATTGCAGGAACCATCTGGACTGCATGTGCCTGGCTGTGTTACTTACCCAATAGCCAAATTTGGATGATTGAAGTCCCAGCGCACAGGATTGCAAGGCTACTTCCAGCTGCTTGTAGAATGCTTCATCGACTCCATCCTCCTGATCTGGTGACCTGTAGTACACCCCCACAACGACATCAGCCATACCAGCCCGCCCCTTAGTTCTCACCCACAAGCATTCCATAGGTTCTTCCCCCTCTCCCAGATGGAGCTCATTACATTCTAGTTGGTCTTTCACATAAAGGGCAACTCCTCCACCTCACTTCTCCAGCCTGTCTTTCCGAAAAAGGACATAGCCCTCCATGACAGCGTTCCAGTCACGCAAGCTGTCCCACCACTTCTCCATGACTGCAATGAGATCATGGCCCTGAGGCCGTACACAGATCTCCACTCATTCTGTTTATTTCCCATGCTACACATATTGGTATACAGGCACTTAAGGGAAGCAGCAGGTGCAGTTACCCCTAGAGGGACACAGAATTTTGGACGGGACTATCAGCAACATGACCTTCTCTGGGGAGCCCTCACATGATCCTATGGGACAGTTCAGAGGTTTTTCCCTGCAATCTCCAAGAGTTACAAAATCCCTCAGTCCTTCTCTGTCACATCTAACTCACCTCCCTTCCCCCTTCAGTGCTAGTTTAAAGCCCTGGTAATCAATCTAGAGAGTTTGCTCCCCAGAACACTTGTGCCCCACTTGCTCAGAGTCCATCAGGAGCCCACACGTCTGGCTTCTCAAAGGTCTGCCCAAGATCAAAATATCCAAGGCCTTGATCAAGACACCACCCTGTCAGCCAGTCATGTTCTCCTCCATCTTTCTGGGTACCAGCTACCCATCAGAAGGACAAGGGAGAATACTATCTGCACTTCAACATCTTTGCAAGGGATGCAAAGTCCTTTTTAACATTCTTTACTTTCCTCATTGCAGCATCCAGGGATCCAGCCTGAATGACAATGAAAAGATAGTAGTCTTCCAATTTAATGAGCTGTGGTAGAGCCTTCCTAATGTCTCTAACACGTGCCCCAGGAAGACAGCACACCTTTCTGGAGAGATTATACAGGCAGCAAATGGGAGCCTCAGTGCCCCACCACTTTTTTGGTGGCACTGCTATTTCAGAAACACAACAGTAAACTTCCCTGCTGCTATGTGTTTATAGCCTTGGTTTTGAATGCTTTTTATTTTGTTCTATGTAGTTTTAGCCTTCTTATCTGTCTGTATTATAATTCTTTTTATGTAAATGTTAGACTCCGCTATACAAGGTGAAGTCAAACAGCTACAGCTGTGCATATTGGCAGAGTTAGATGTTATGACAGATTTTTAAATTTCTATTTTCAGTAAAAATTAGGGTGATAAGCATTTGTTTTCAAGGTGGATGGACTCTTAATATATCTTCTGGCAAGTAAAATGTTTTCAAAACTAAACCCTCAAACTTAATGTTAAGTAGCTCACTCTCAATTAATCAGGAAAAAAAGAACTTCCTTTCTAAGAGAAAAATTCTAAATGGGATCTATAATAGTCATACAACTCTTTCAAATAATAATACAGTCTGGAATTTCACTGTTCCTCACCTTCCCCATCCACAGTCCCTTTGATAAGTCATGCTCAGACTAGGTGTATTTTCACCAGAAAGCACTTTTAACAACATAGCACTAAACATTTCAGGCTTCATTTACTTGATCATGGAGTAAAAAAGAATAATATATGGAAAAAAAAAAATGGAAATGGTAGTTCACAGTTCTCAAACCAGTTTTGAAGAACCAAAATTTGACATCAGAAAAATTATATTATTCTTCCCAACAGAAGAACATTTCTTTACTTCAGAAATTATGCAGTGACTTACAGACAAAAGAACCAGCAGTTGCTTTCCAAGTCCTCATAAACATGTTCTTTGTCAGCCACAGGCACCAAACAACATGCCACAATCAATTCCTCAGATCTCCATCGAGTAATGGAATTCTTCCTTCTACACAAATTTTGAGCTCAAATCTACTAGCTATCATTATTCTTTTTCTCTTTGAATGTTCTGATTAGCAGGAAAATGGCTAATTTGCCATTTGAGTAATCAAAAGGCTTTTCAGTTACTACTGTAATTGAACTGAGCAGGGAAAACTTAATCCTGCAAAAGCTATTGTTGCAAGCAGTCTTTGTGCTTGGTCTGCTCTTGTTCAGGTAAAATAGGTATGCTCCAGCTGCATCACCATTCATCACCTCCTCATGAAGGTGCAACTGATAGGAGAAGTTAACTTTCCTTTTGCAGGCAATTTCCAAAGTGCACAAGGTTTAGAAGCAGGCTAGTTCCAAATGGAGGATCAGATGCTGAGGAATATTCTAGGAATGAGCATTACCAGACAGACGACCACATCTGAGTGGTTCTAAAGATATCTTCATTTGCAAAAGGATTTCTGCTACAGCCAGCCTGGGAAGTTTTTTTTAAAAAACAGCAACTAGTAGAAACTGCTTTATCAGGGAGAGGAGAAAAGCAGTATAACCTAATGATTTGAGTAAAGCTGTTTTATCTTCGTCTCACACAAGCACAAGAAAAGTGAGGTCACGACAGATGCATTGATTAAATCATTTTAATTCCATATTTCTCATGAATATATTGAATTTTGCATTATTAAGCTAAAGTAGAGACATTATAAATTTAAAACTTTGATAAATCAAGTAGAATTATGGGCATCACTTGCAGTAAGCTACCAGTTTTGCTGTTAAAGCACAGATTCAATAGATTCAACCTCACACACAGATGTGTGTGAGAAAAACAGCCAACCTTCCTAAATTGCAGCATTTATTTTTCATAGATAAAATTGAATTTGATGAGATTTAACAAGTAAATTGGTAGCTAATTTTATGTCATGGTAATTATAAAATTGCCCTCCATGCATAAATTAAGTACTTTTTTATTTTTGAAACAGATAATATTAAAGAAGTTTGTTTGGATAAATACATTTAATACATATTTGTCTCAGAAATTTATATCAAAATATGACTGAGAATTTACTACCTTCTTAAAATTAAAAAAAAAAAAGGAGACCTAAGCCTATGACAGCATAATTGAAACAGAAAGCAATACCTTCTTGTATAAATTACAGTTAGAATATGGAACTCATTGTCACATGGCTTTTTAACTGTCCAAAGTCCTCAAAAAAGAATGTAAAAAAAATCATGGAAGAATGTTCCACCATTGCCTATCAAGCAGATCTATCAAGACCAATGGAAACATTATATCTAGCAAAACAATCCTGAGCTGCTGATTGCCATATGCTGGAGGGGAAGTTTCAGTCTGCTTTTCTCGTATTTCCACTAATATTTCCTGGTGATCTTTGCTAGAGGTGAAAAGCTAGAGTGGGATGAACACTTCAGTATGGCCCAGGTTAGCCACTGATATTTTCTTAACTTAGGTTATATTTAAACATAGTTGAAATATCAGGTTTCTTTTAAAGAGGTAATATGGAAAAGACTTAATTAAACAAACTGTTACATTTAAAAAAAAAAAAGACTGGATGGGGCCCTGGGCAGCCTGGTCTAGTGGTTGGGAGTCTGCCCATGGCAGGGATTTGGAACTAGATGATCTTCAAGCCATTCTATGGTTTTATGTGAGGTTTTGCTTTTTATTTTTTTTTTTTTTTAATTAACAAAGTTTTCAGAACAAAATAAATAATAAATTCAGGAAGCATTAATAGTGTAAGGCCAGTAACCTCTACACCAAGTTACCTGTTATATGAAGAAAAAGGCAGTTTGACTATATTGTCTGCATATAAGTGAAATTATCCTCCCTTCCTTGTCCTGATGGTTGTTTGATGGACTTCATTTAACCAGTAGTACACATTTACAGCACAGAAAGGATGAAGAGTTTTATCATCACTATTAAAATCTAACACAAATCAATTCACTTGAATTTTAATAAATGAACGTGTTATGTTTCTTCAAATTAAAACTAGTGAGACATACTTTCACTTAAGACATCCTATATCAGGTTTTATACATTTAAAGATAGCTATTTATTTCTCCAAAGGAGAAACTGCTGAAAATTTAAAATCTCAATTACAAATCAAGCCAGGCTTATTAAGAGAACTGAGTAACAAACACTATTTAAATTATTAAAGGCTTGCTCCCAACTACTTGAAGTCTTTTCCTTAATAGGCTCCACATTCAACAAAAGGATGGAGGCTATTTAAAAAAAGACAATGTTTGTTAAGTTCAATGTATTGTGGATGTACTATCTAAAATTAAAATACCATGCTTTCGACCAACCTACCTGATGAAGGGTCCCCAGAGTTCATTAAAACTTTGATTTTCCAGTTAGCTTATTTTATAGCTAGAGCGTTAGAAGTCATCAAAACAAAAACAAGATAGATCAATCAGATTGCTTTTATTGGTCTACTGTGTACAATTAAATATAGTAAACCAGGGTATCCACAGAATCATACTTTAGATTAATCTGCATTGTACCATCAAATAGTTTAACCTTGAGGCTACTAGAAAAACAATAGTCCCATAACTAATCACTGGAATATATGTTTTAATTTATATATTTATTCACTTAATGTACATCACAAAGTTTGTTGTAATTGTGGTAGAAATGATCAGGAGATGCAAAACAGCAGAAGCAAAAAGACATCCAGTATAGAGTTAGGGTAATTTTGTTCTTAAATCAAACTTATCTGTTCAAAAAGAATTCTTCAAAACAGCCAATGCCTCAAGAACAGTCTAAGAATCTGTGCCATTAGTTTTAACCATACTGTAAATACTAACAAATACTGATATTATATTCCTAGGCCTTTCATGTAATTACAGTCTCACTTTCATACCTTGCTTGTCTCTTGAAAGAGAATACATGCTGCTGTGTGTCCTATGGGAGGGAAGGAAACTCAGGTTGCCTCTTTGTGTCGTTCCTTTTGAAAGTGACAACTTCAGTGCATTATTTGATTATTATAAAAAGAAATTACAGTAGGTGACAAAGGTTTCAAGACAGCAAAAATATTTCCCTCTGTCTAAAAAAAGTGCAGAATGAGACTAGATCTACTGTCCTATGTAGTCTAGTACACAAGTTAGTGGCAGAACCAACAACACATACATTTTCAATTTTCAAAGGTTATTGTTTGTAAATGGCTAAACCCTGTTATTGCAAGAACAGATCTCTGACTAGGGCCAATTTATGACTGAATTCTGCAAGAGATTCATCTGCAAGTGGTTTAAGAGGGAAATCTGGAGGGAAGGAAGATAACATGCTGCATAAACCTATAGGACTCAATCACTGTAGCTACCAATGTAAAATCAGAAATTAGCTTCCTTAAAAGTATTAATTAGACTTAAAATTTAATATAGAACCACAACTCTATTCCTTTACTCCATATGAAGTATTTCAAGAATCTTTGTTCTAGTAAAGCAGTTTAATAAATAACTAAAACCATACGTGTCTGTGGTGTGAGCAAGCTGCCTCTTGTGCGGGATCCAGACCAACTGATATTCACAAAGTTGAGGAAAGACCACTAGAAGAGTTACTCAAGCAAAGCATCACAGACAAATTACGAGTGACTAACAAAGTGTAGCCACTACCAGTGATGGCATGAGTGATGAATATAAAGAACTGCTGAAAGGTTTTTATTAAGATGCTGACAGCTAGAAAACAGCTGGAAACATGAAAGTAGTCCTTCATTCTAGCAAAAGCAGTTTTTAAAAAAGATTTTCTAGTGTAGAAAGTAAAACAGATCACTTGTACCGGTCATTTAACCTTGAAAATATAAAAGAAAATCCAACTAGCAAAATATGTAACTATTCTGTGTATAAGAGTAATGGTTGTTACAGCAACTATTACCTCTAGTAATAATTTACAGTCATCACTGAAGTACTAACATCACTGTTGCCTAGAAAGAGACTTATTTGGCTAGGATTTTCTGCTGAAAGTGCATCTTCAACAAAATTCCAGAGGACTATCATCCCTATGGGTGGTTCATTTCTTATAGTAGCTTCAAACATTATGATAGTATAGACTGTCAAGCAGTCACACTTCTAAAGGTAAAGGATGCCTGGTAGCATAAATATCCCGGGAAGAATCAACATTTATCAGAATTCTGTTCCAGCTGAGGAGTGCAAGAGACCAAGCAAAGCCACTTGAAAAGAAAAACACTATAGGAAATGTCAGTTTAGCTATGCTAGAAACCTCCTCAATGTTGTGGAGCTTCTGAGTACAGAGTTTAAAATCACTGAATTGTATACACACTTGACCTAACAGAAACAGACCTAGAGGGAACAAGAAGCAATATAAGCTCTTATACTATGTTAACATGCTCTCCAAGGAAGAATATTAAAGTGATACAGAAGGCCGTGCTATAGCCAAGCAGTATTTCAATGAGACAGAACTATGCATGTTGCTCTGAAAGTTATGTCTCCTATTTACTTCCATGGAAACTTCCACAGATATAAAGAGTACAATAACACTAATTGGTTGAGCAAATTCTCAGCTACAGAACGCTATATTTCAGCGTTGACATCACCATTAGCTATGCATGTCTGCCAGTGAAGAACACAAGCCTGTATGCAATGCTCGCAAAACTCTGTATCAACAGAGGTGACCCACTGTTACAACTGCTGACATGCACCATGCACCACTATGCTCACATCCACTGTGTGGTTTCCATCAGCGTTCAGCAAGCATCAGGGAATGTCAGTGGGTGCCATTTTTTCTGCATGGAGGAATTCAATAATGCACCTTTGCTTCATACACACTTCCACATCAGACACCGTTTCGTCAGACTGCCCCTGTGCTGCCATCAGTCACACAGCAACAAAAAGTAACAGAATATTAGCAAGAAGATTCAGACTTTATTGCCACACCACCACCTTCAGCCTCTGATGCCATGGGCCAACAAAATAAAATAGGAGGCATTACTTTAGAAGCAGCCCTCATACATCAGATTACCCCCCAGCGAGTCATTTAGGCGTCCAAATCTTGGTAAATTTTAACGTGTTAGATAATGGTATGATTAAGAAAACACCTGGAGAACTCAGGAGAGTATTCCATTTCCATGTGTTAGATGCCAGAAGAAAAAATTTTCTGACTACAATTTGATTAAAGTAGCATTTTAAGGATCTAACTATAGCTATTTTTTTATATGCTATATATTATTTCAGGTTTTAAGAACGCCCTCTCAGTTCATGAACGCGTGTCACCTACTAGGGGAAGTTAAATAATTAAATAATAATAATGAATAGTAATTAAATAATTGATAAAATAATAAGAAAAGGGCGGTAAAAGTACTTTCCCATCTAAGAGTTAGAGCAGAGCTTGCAGGAAGTCTTTATCACCTTTCCAGTAAATACAGTAGGTGAAAGCAGGTAAAGCTTCAAGACTGAAACATGATCATGAGCTAGAAAATCCCTGTTGAGCAGGAGAAGGTTTAACTTTTGGCAGGCATGGTTATTTGAGCTAATAACAACTTACAGTTTCTAGCTGATTTGTCAAACACCAAAAGTGTTTCTTGCAGGGTACGTTCTCATGTATTCACTTGACTTTCAGGTCTACTATGGAAGCTTAACATACAGCTGTCCTGGTTTCAGCAGGGACGGAGTTGATTTTCTTCTTAGTACTTGGTATGAGGGTATGCTTTGGCTACAGGAGAAAAACAATGTTGATAACAAACTGATGTTGTTGCTGAGCAAACCCAAGGATGTTTCCATTTCTCGGTTTTTCACCCTGCAAGTGGATAGACTGAGGGGGCACAAGAAGATGGGAGGGGACAGAACCAGGACTGATGACCTAAACTGGCTAAATGAATATTTAATACCAAGTGAGTCACTTGCTTTGTGTATATATAGATATATTATTATTACTACCATTTCTCTCTTCTTTTTTAGTCTTAGTAAACAGTCTCAACCTGCGAGTTCTAGCTTTTCTTTCCAGTTCTCTCACTCATCTCACTGGGAGGGGGAGAGTGGTGAAGAGTGAAGGGCTGAGTGGTGTTTAGCTGCCTGCCAGGTTAAAACACAACAACTAATCAGATCTTAAAAAAAAATAAGATCTTGGCAAAGCAACTTAAACAAATTTCTTTTTAGAAAGCTGCTTGGAATTTAAATAGGAGAAAGCTGACAGAAATGTTACAATGTGAGAAAGAGGCTGAAAAAAAAGGTCTGAGGAGAGCCCGAAGGAAATTACAAGAGGGAAAAGTTTGAATAGACACCGGAACAGGTTAGAAAAGGATACAGTTGATCTTACTTTTGTACAAGAGACCATAACATAGCTCTGGGCCAACTGAGGTGAGAAAAGACAAGCAATATCTTGCCCATCTTCTTCAAACTAAGTGAATATCCACAATCTTCTAAATATGTGAGCTTGATGAAAATGTGTTGCTGTTACAAAACGTGGTTTTGAAGTGACTGAAATTATTTCTGTTTATCCTTGTGAGTATAAGGAATGACATGCTCCAAAACTTTGTAGAAAGGCAGTCTGAATAAGCACATTTGCTTACAGCTACTGGCTGCTTATCTGATTAGTTTAAACTGTAAACCACAAGGCTCTTGACTTCAGTAGGAGTCAGAAAAAAGATGGACACAATACAGCATTAATTCGGAAAGAAAATAGTGGAGACGACCAAAATTGCCTTCATCTCTCAGGAAAAAAAAGCTTCTGTTTTAGAACACTGGAGTATCACAAAGCAGTTCTAACCATTCAGAGAGCAACAAACAGAAATACCCTAACATTTTTATTTTCACACTAGAATTATCAAAACATTTAACAAAAATCTAGAGATCCCTCAACATATTTCTTTGAAAAGTGTACCTTTCCTGAAAGAGATTTTTGTGTGTTCATGGAGTTTTTTGGTTTCTTGTTTGGTTTTGTTTTTTAAACTTTCTCTACACGAAGATTTTTTAAAAAAATTTTTACCTACTAGTAACTATAAAGACTACAGAAATATTCAATATCAGCAGTATACCTTTTGAAATCCATAATTAATTAATTAATTAATTATTTTACACTGAAGTAACAAACTAAAATGCTTTAGTAAAAAGATGACACATGGAAGCAAACAATGTCTAGGAGTTCAGTATGCTGACTGAACTACCTATGGACAAAAGAAAGAACTGTAGATTTTATCTGCCATATTCTTTGCAAAGTGAACTCGTATATTCATTCCACACTGAAATATGTCCATTATATGTGGAATCTCTCCAGTAATACACCTCTAAGTTATGACAGAAGGAAATAATCGCCTACCATGACGCAGACAGAAAACGAAATGCAATAGTCGGTGACAGGTGTTCAGCTTATTAACGATCTGAACAAAGGATGAACTGTAAGGTAAAAACAATTGCTGTTGAAGTTACTAGAGACAGATAAGACTGCAATCTGGGTCTTACAAGCAGAGCCACATGCATATTCACTGTTCATTAAGATAAGCAGGAACCAACATTTACTCATTAATACACAATTTTTAGATGTATTAGCAAATAGATGCTGTTAATAAATATATTATGCTTATTTAAAAAACAGAAAATTTGCCTATCCACTTTCAAAGTCTGGCAATGCATATGTATTGCTGATGTATTTATTGCATGATGAACATTGATTTCCAACTCTTATTTTTTAAACAGTTATGAAAGACCATTAGCTCAGTCCTTATAAATATTAAAAGGACTTCAAAGCTCACATCTCTGGAAAAAAGAGTCTGAAGTTCTTATCCTGAATGACTAGATGACATCACATTCAGCAAGCACAAGAAAAAAATATTTTAGAAGTGTTGTGTCTGGCACAGGTCTCTCTGACAGGCCTAGGCATACAGCATGTAAAAACTAAAAGCTGCTGGAGTATAGCTAAGTGCTGTTATCCAAGCTGTCATAACTGTATTGCAGTTTAAAGATATTTCCTGACAAGAAAATTGAGAAAGCTGTCTGGATAGTAAATCAAAACTTTCCTCCATTTTCAGTGGCCAACCAACAGATGCAGTTTAGGTCACAGATGGTGTTTTTCATGTTTTGGTCTCCACACACATCTTCAGCACGAGTACTTTTTTTTTTTTTTTTTTTTTTTTTTTTTTTTTTTTTACCATTTAGAACGAATTCTTTTTAAAATCTTGGCCAGTACAGCAAACTATCCATAAACTGCTGTTAATTTCAGAAGATAGAAAGTTGCTAAACAGAAAAGGTTCAGAAGCATAGACTGTATTTTAATGATCTCATTATTTGAGCTGGCAACGCATTTTGCTGTGGAATATGTTATGTGATTACAACTCCTTAGGGATATTTAAGAGAAGCAGAAATGCCATCAAACAGAAGGTAAATAAGGACTTGAAGATAGAATATTAGAGTTCTTAATTGGTGTAGAGTCCAAGTTAAAGCCTCAAAGTAGGTTAAACACTCCAATGATAGGTGCTGCTCATTTCTCTAGTTTACCTTATACTTCATGAAGTTGCTTCTCTTGTTTTTCAACTACACTCCATATAAGGCGACTCCCCTCAACTAAGGCAGCTCAGAACTAGCAAAGAACTTAGGAGATGGTCTCTCAGCTCCTGAATATGCATTCTGGACTTTGCATCAGAAGTGTTGAGCACTGTGAAACTAAAAGCATGACGTACTCAACTTTAAGTGAATTTCCACTTTTTTTCCTCTTCCAAACCAATGATGAGTTGATCAAATTAATTTTCATTATTATTGCAAGAAGTAAATGGTAATCAATGCGTTATTTAAACCAAAGGATATTTGGAGTGAAATTCGTACAAACTGTCCCTAAGAAATTGTACAAAGCAGCTCTGAGAAAATCAGAAGCTGACAGCTATGCATGAGACCAAAGGTACTCTGTAACAGTCTGTGGAAGCAAATGTTTGGTTTTTTCTCCCCCATAAGAGAGCTCAGTGTGAAGGGAGCTCAACAAGTTTTTGAAAAAATTCTTCACGTTAATGAAGATGACTGAAATCGTTGACCTTAGAAGTACTTTCTGATCCTTTATTCCTCTAAGAGGGAATAAAACTTGCTAGAGAAAATATTAATTAAAATTTTAGGGAAAAAAATGAACCAGCTTCATAAATTAAACTTTTTCTATCTAAGGAATTAATTATAACATTTTCATTTCTTGTAATTTCAGTAAGGCAACAGATCTAATGAAGCAAGAGGAATGTCAAGATTATTGATGAGCTAGCAGGCCCAGTTCACTTTGATTTCAGAATGATAAAGCGGTAGAAAAGATCAAGTCTAACATCCTGAAGAATATACACTGGCCGAAACACTACTGGTTCTGATTGCTTTTTTTGTTATTTGTTTTTGGGGTTTTTTTGCAGCTTATAAATTTTCATGCCATAACTAAACTCGTAATCCTTAGCTCATAAGTGTTCTGTAAATTTTTCATGAAAAAAATCAGAAGTGTTCCAGAGATTTCTATGTATATGATCATAAAGAAAATTCATTCTTTGAATGTTTCATTGATCAATACGTTGATGAAGGAGGAGTGAATAACTTGTGATAAAAATGGAAAAAAAAAAATTGGATAATACTAAAGGAAGAGAGAAGGAAGAACAGTGTCAAGAGCTCTTTACCACTGACTTTCTGTGTGAATTCTTGACTAAGTGCTCCAGAAAAGTACATAGTCAAAGTTCTATTGACTGGATTCCCAAAAAGCATTTAATCACCTAACTCATTTAAACTAATAGATGACTTCGTTCTAGTCTTTGCAGAATTATCAGCAAGTCATTTACTTCCAAATCTTCAAAGAAATATTGACACCTAATTTCCATTAAAATCCATTCACATCACAAAGGTAAAAATAAGTAGTTGCTACCAGTGACTTTGAGAAAAATCTTTCAACATCTATAGAGTAGTAATGAAAAACATATATGCAGTACTACAAAAAATAAGGATTACATCAGAGTTAATAAAAAATAAAACAATGTACATCATGGTAGTTCCATCAAGCATCATTCCATTTTTCATCGTGAGTTTCCAAATTCATTGGCTTTATAAACAATTTTTCACTGTTTCAATAAATCTAATGGTTTATTACCAAAACACTATACTTTCATCCTATGAAAACAAGTGCTCTCTAAATAATTGCTTCAAAGGAAAATGAGGGTGTATAGAGGTGCTTAAATTGACATCAGCATACATGCCTAAAGGATTCTTGTGACACCTATACGTCTTCTGTTAGGGAACGGCTAGTCCATTAATAAGGTTCCCTGTTAAAATAACGTGCTACAAAAATCTTTATTTCTATTCCCAAAAACTCTGTCAGTACAACTGGAGTATTCAAAGGATCATTGTTTCAAACTGAAGAATGCAACAGTAATAGTTATAAAGTGAACCCCTCTCAAATAAAATGTGAATTAAAAAAAAAGATACAAATTCAGCTATATTAGTTTTTTTGAAAGTTAGGGAAGTTGCAGAGGGCTTGGCTTTACTTCATTTAATAGGCTCACAACATCTGTTTCAATCTACACATAAAACTATCGTTTTCTGGAGGAGCAAGCAAAGCAATGAAACTATGGAAAAGACCACTAAGTGGAAGAACTCAAAGTAAGAGTGCAACTGGTACTCATAAAGCCATCACACTGGAAGTATGCAGCAAATGCAGATTGAGGATGATAATGAGTGTACTTGATGCACATGAGAGATTTGGAGATTTTCGTACAGAAAGAAACTTCCAAAATCACCAGGGTCACTTCTTGCATGGCTATTGCCTCAGAATGTCTCTGCCCCTTCATTTAGCCAATAAGGAGAGAAATTATGGACTTCAAATTGAAGAATCCTTTCTGTTTGACAGATGACTCATTTCAGATATTCATTTTGTAATTATGATTCAGCAGCTAACTAATGAGGAGACAAAGTAGCAGCTTAAGATGAAAAAATATGCAGTTATTGGCATTATATACTCAGTCACATATATATCCATATTACAACTGTAAAAGAGCAAATGAACTTAGGAATCTGTTAATTTTTTGAAGGAAAAAGCTTTTTAATCGCAAAGTCTAGACACAAACCCGCTTTCCACAACACCCTCGAACTGAACAAATTCATTGAAAGAACTCAGATGCAAAAAGCATATTGTCTTCAAAGTGGCTAGAAAAGAATTATCAAAAAGAAAATATGTATAACACAGTTTTTAGGTTGCCAGATATAAATGTTTTTTCTCTCTGGCAATTTTGATATATCTCACTTGTCAGAGACCTAGAAAAATGCCATCTCCTGTCACTGTCAAGCTCTATTATTTCAACTGATTGCTGACTTTAGCAGGCTGAAGTTTCAGTTAATTTCCCCTACAGGAAGGTACATGAGGCTCTTGTTACTGATGATCCAGTCACTCCCTAACCCACCCTAGTAAAACATTCAAAATTATTTGCCAGTGGTAGACACAAATATGCAAAAGATAGATTTTCCTCCCTTGCTTCTATAAATAAAATTCATCTGTGTTGCTGGTTTGCATCTTTCACAAAATTTCTGAGTATGCATAATATGCTGATAGGTAAAATGAAATCTCTTTTGCCCTGCTAATGTATTAACAATTTCACAAAATATTTAGTGGTTACAGTGGGATTTCCTTTCCCCTATAAGACATTCAGTGCCAGTATATTATGCTCCTAACTCCAGAAATTAAAAAGAATGATAAGTAGTAGCATAGTCACTTGATCATGAATGAATAGGTTGAGGATCTCTTAGAACATGCGTTTTCTGTGAGGGAATTCAATAAACCAAGGATAAAACTATATATAGTATGATTTGAAGAGTCTTGCATGAAGAACTATACAAAAAACATCATCTAGTAATTGGATCACAGATCCTGAAACGCCAGAGTTCCTCTTCATAATACAAACATCTTCAAACAGAGATAACTACGTCAGATTTTACAGGATTCTTGGAAAAAAAACAACACCTTGGAAAGCTTCATGCGTAAAAGACAAATTATGCATATTAAAATGGAAACCATTTCTAAATCTCCTCATTTCAATACCCGCTACTTTTAGATCAATGCAGTTGACCTTGAGAATCTTTTACAGTAGCATAAAAAAAGCATTTGCGAGAAGTTAGAGCCATGATTTTTTTCCTTCGTAGTAGCAAGAAATCTTACAATTGATTTCATGATAATTGAGTTTAAATGAATGTAATTTAACTGGAATTTAAAATGCTGCACTTACTGGAATACTATATTTGTCTCTAGGTCTAGGGTTAGAGAATTGACTAATAGACAGTGATGATGATAAATCAGTGTAGCAGAGCTGATTTCTCAGAGTTGCTCAGGATTTAGTCACTCCTTCCTCAGAATAATAGAATCACATGACCAAACTCCTCCCCTACAAGGAAAACTTAGGTATAAGAGTCTTAAGCTACTTTTCTTGAGAGACTGCCTAATGGTACCAAGAAATACAAACCTGTGTAGGTCAGAGCAGCCTACTTTATCATTTTCCACTCCTTTCGAAACAGATGTCCCAGACACACTCAGAGTTCATTGCCTTCATTATAAAATCTAAAATATGGAGGTCACTCTGAAAGTAATGTCTCCTATTTATTACCACAGAAGCTACAACAGATACAAAGTGCGCAATAATACTATTTGATAAAGCAAATTCTCAGCTACAAAACATTATTTTTTAACATAGCCACCACAATTAGCCATGCTGTTCATCGCTGGCAGAAAAAGAGCCTGTACGCCACGCCCATAAAAATCTGTACCAGCAGAGCTGACCAGCTGTTTCACAGCTGCTATGATGGCATGGTTGCTAGGAAAATGTTCACACAGTCCATCTTCCATCAGCCTGGACAGATGAAATCAGAAGCTGCAAAATCCAGACTATTTGGTGGATGTGGTAGGACAGTCCAGGTAAGATTGGCAACGAGCTCCATGGTCTTCAAACTGGTATGGGGCCTGGCATTATTGCGATACAACAGAAAGACTGCCTTCTCTGTCCTGACTTTGGAAGTTCAAGCTTTCAGCTTAGTCAGTGTTGTGATGCAGTGGTTAGAGTTGATGGTTTGCCTGGGTTCCTGGAAAACCACAAGGATCACCCCTATCCTATCCCAAAAGACCGTGCACACCACTTTACCCACTGAGGGCTACATCTTGAGTGTGTTCTTCAATGGGAAATTCACGTGTTGCCATTCGACAAACTGCCATTTTGACTCCAGCACATAGTAATGACAAAATGTCTCATCACCAGTAATGATGTGATCCAAGTAATTGTCACCTTCAGCCTTATATTGATTCAATAGGTCCTGACAAACTCATATATGGTATTCTTTCTGCTTCTGTGTGAGCATTCATGGGATCCATCTGGCACAAACTCTGCAATATTCCAACACTACCACCATCATTTCTAATGCTTTGAACCCAATACTCAGCTCCGTACACAGTTCCCTGTCTTAATCCATTGTTTTGCATGGATGAGCTGATTGAGATGCTCTTCATTTCAGAATGTGAAAGCTGTGTATTGCCACCCAGAATGCAGCTTATCTTTCACATCACTGTCACCACTGCTGAAACATACCACCCACTACCTCACAGTACTCACATCCACTGTCTGTTCCCAAGAAACATTCAGCAAGCATTGATGAACGCCAATGGGTTCTATTTTTTCCTCATGGAGGAATTCAATAACACACCTTCACCTCATACACATTTCCATATCAGACATCATCTTGTCAGACTGCCCCTCTGCTGCTGTCTGTCACACAGCAACAAAAATGTAATAGAATATTAGCAGGAAAGTTCAGTCCATACTGCCATACCAACAACATTCACCTCTGACATCACAGGTCAACTTAATAAAACAGTAGGTATAACCTACTAATCAGGCTAACCTACTATAATCAGCCTTCAGAGTATACACCTGGTTGGATACACAGCCTTGAGCACACAGCTACAACAAGAGTTACATACAGTTACTACAATAAACCAGTTGCTTAATTCTCCTTCACTCCCTAAAGAACTCCCCAATTCATAAAGATTCACAATTTAAAAAAATAGTGCAAGAATTTTTAAAAAAGAAAGTATTTGTTTGCAACCTAACCAAGTAATATTTCCATTTCAGTCAGCAGCAAATGAATGAAAATATACGTAAAATTTCCTGACTATGCTTCCTGAATGACTTGCTTGTACAGATGTACATACTTATTTGTCATCTCACTTTTATACTTTCCAGTCTCATTAGAAAACAAAAAAAGAGAATCTTACCTTTTCAGTCAGTAGTCAGCTGCAGCGTCAGAGATGTCTTATGCTTTATCTATTTCTGTTCACACTAGTGAAATATTTTCACAATAGATTTGCAAGCAACCCAAAATAATCCCTTCCTTCACACCACTTCAGCAGTAACCCTGTGTTGCATAAAATGTGCAGAAAAGCTTGGCAGAAGATAAACCCCCTTGCAGTCCAGTTTGTTCTCAGATATCCTCCGGATGGGGGAGGGGCTGAACTTAGATTCTGAGTGATGCCCAATTCAGCTCCACAAATCCAGTCACCTTCAACATATGAATTATCATTATTACAGATTTGCATATAACACAATTCATGCCCAACCCATCTACTCAAATCAAATGAGCTCTCATGGCCACTCTTAAGGAATTTGATATCACTCAAAGAGAATTCTCATGGCTAGATTAGTGAATTAAAACAACAGATTACAAATTCTTTTGGATTGCAGGTGAGATTGTGTGCAAAAGATGTAAGATTAACATTAATATGACTGACTACAATCACATTAAATCATGGAATAACCCTATAGAGATTCCTAAGTTTCCTGGGGAAGCATTTGGTATAGTCAAGCATATAAATCTTACCCCAAAAATAAACCTATGGGGGGCAAGAATCAAGGCTCAGCCCACTGACGCATCCTGAAAGTCAGTGGCAACCTCGCTTGTCTGTGATGATGCATCTCCCCTACTTGACTTTGACAGTAACCCAACCTTTCTCTCTTAAGCCATTTTCATGCTATTTTCTTACTTTCAGGAGGAGCTTAAGTGACTCTAGTCAAACATACCTTTCCTTTGCAAAGTTTACTCAAAAATATGGGGGGTTTTTTGTTGGTTTTTGTTTTTTTGTTTTTTTGTTGTTTTTTTTTTTTTAATACAACAGTGGAAAAACACTGTCTCGAGGCAGAAAAACAAGACAGCTTATCAGTTCCAATAGCATAGTAAGTACTCATCCAGGATGGTCACAGGGTTTGGCCATGGGAGCTCCACCCTACTGCATACTCTATGTTGTTTTTTTTCTTAAAGTCAGCATACCAGACTCCCCTAGTGATTGCCAACAGTTAAGACTGCAGGTCATGTTGCTTATGGAAACTATTAGGGAACAGATTATCCACTGCATTCCACTCTGGAGGTTTGCTTTCTCTCAAGAGGTGAACATTTCAATTAATCAGCTCCAGTAAATATTTCATGCTTGGAGCTACACCAAGACTTGACTACTGAGAAAGCAGGTCAACATTTAGAAATTTCTACTCAGGCTATCACTTAATAGTGCATTTCAAGGAGCAGGATTGGGGTCAGTATTTATTTAGAAAGCAACAAGTGTCAAAATGTCCCCCTCCAGTGGACAGCTACTGCAACTGTGATAGACTGCAAGTGAACAGCCACTTATTAAAAAGAAGAGGAATGACACACCTGTTCTTATTAATTGTTCTTAATAATACACATTCTCAGTGTACACCCCCATGGCCTGAAATACACTTTATGGAGCCACACGCACCCAGTGGCAAGACTTTTTGAGCTGAACTGTCTCAGAACTTCAAATTACATACATATTAAATAACATAGGCAGTTTGTGTTGTATTTCTGTTTAACACAAAATTAACTACAATGGATTCATTAGTGATGGCCTAACTACAATTTTTCCATAGGCATGCATATGAAGTTTATTTTGAAATATCTCAGTCATGCACTTTTTAGCGTGCTTTATGAATTTAAATATTCCTAAATTATAATGAGAAATACCTCTCTATCATAATCCCAAGAGTGAATTTCACTGGTCACTGTTTGCTATCTTAAAATATTAAAGTAAGAAATCAAATGTAAATATCAAGCACATGTTCCAGACACCCCTTAATCTTGATTGATACAAGGTAAAATTATGTCATTTTCATTAATATTACTTACTCCCCAGACTTGAATCTGCATTCCTTCACTTTGACAGGCAAGTTATAGAGATGACTGTCTTAAATGCCTCCAGTCATGATTTAATTACTTTTATTCCTCCTCTTCTCTTTTCACTCCTAATCTAAAGCAGCAGCCTTGGAAATCAATGATCAGTGCTTTAGAATAAGCCATCAGCTCTATTATGAGAAATTCTAATTCCACCAGAGTTAACATATTCTCAAGCACTAATTTGCAAGAAAATGCCCCAAAAGATACAAGAAAATAATATGCCTTCAGTAGTGCATTGAGAAGTATAAAGCTCAAACATTATACTTCACCTGTTTTTATTCAAGAAACTGAGAAGCACTGGTGTATTGCACCAACATGCATTAGCACAGCATCCTGTATAATTACACTCACAGGAATATTAATAATACACAAACTATCATGGTAGGCTTGTCCATAAAGTTTTTAGAATTCAGCTACCCTTGCCTGGTTATATTCCCTGTACCAAGAAAACTTAATTCCAGCTCATTCTTTGGTTTTGTTTATGTTCAATTTACAAATAGTCCTCTACTCAATAAACCTGGTTAAATCTGTTTTCTTTTTACCATCATAGGAAATCTTTCCTTTTAAATATAGACTATATTATATATAAGAGGACTGTTAGCGCCCATCAGCCAAAGAGGGATTGCAGTTTTCTAAAGAATACTGGAATAACATTCAACCTATTACTAACAGAAACATAACATCATGAATGTACATTCAGAAAAAAAAAAGTATCTCTGCTGTCATTTCAGAGTAGAAATGATAGCTCCAATCATTAGTACAGTGCTGAACTATCACCAAAATTTTATTTAGGTTGTATATTATGATAAATTCATCAAATATCAAAGTTGAGTAATTTGTGCTGCAATATCTGCTGCTAATACTGAAGCATCTCAGCTGCCCAAAAGAACAATTCAGATTCCAAGAAATATCTGAAGCATTTTCTAAGGCTTATTCCTTGGTATAAGCATGTTTTCATCTAATGATCAAGCTTGACAGCTCTCATTCTTTTTCATTAAAGGAACAGGCAGTGTTATAGTCTTCCCAAAACAAGGATCACAGAATCACAGAATCAGTAAGGTTAGAAAGGACCTATAAGATCATCTAGTCCAACCATCCACCTATCACCAATGGTTCTCGCTAAACCATATCCCTCATCACAGCATCCAAACGTTCCTTGAACACCTCCAGGGTCGGTGACTCCACCACCTCCCTGGGCAGCCCATTCCAGTGCCTGACCACTCTTTCAGAGAAGTAGTATTTCCTAATATCCAGCCTGAATCTTCCCTGGCACAGCTTGAAACCATTCCCTCTAGTCCTATCACCAGTTACACGAGAGAAGAGGCCGACCCCCAGCTCACTACAACCTCCCTTCAGGTAGTTATAGAGAGCAATAAGGTCTCCCCTGAGCCTCCTCTTCTCCAGACTGAACAATCCCAGCTCCCTCAGCCGCTCCTCATAAGGCCTGTGCTCCAGACCCCTCACCAGCTTTGTTGCCCTTCTTTGAACACGTTCCAGGGCCTCAATGTCTTTCTTGCAGTGAGGGGCCCAGAACTGGACACAGTACTCAAGGTGCGGCCTCACCAGAGCTGAGTACAGGGGGACAATTACTTCCCTGCTCCTGCTGGTCACACTACTTCTGATACAAGCCAGGATGCCATTGGCCTTCTTGGCCACCCAGGCACACTGCTGGCTCATGTTCAGCCGAGCGTCAACCAACACCCCCAGGTCCATTTCCTCTACACAGTCTTCTAGCCACTCCGCCCCAAGCCTGTAGCGTTGCTTGGGGTTGCTGTGGCCAAAGTGTAGGACCCGACATTTGGTCTTATTAAACCTCATCCCATTGGCTTCAGCCCAGCTATCCAGCCTGTCCAGATCCCTCTGTAGGGCCTCGCTACCCCCAGGCAGATCGACACTTCCAGCCAACTTGGTGTCATCTGCAAACTTACTGAGGGTGCACTCAATGCCCTCATCCAGGTCATCAATAAAGATATTGAAGAGGACAGGCCCCAGCACCGACCCCTGGGGAACACCACTCGTGACCGGTCGCCAGCTGGATTTAGCTCCATTGACCACCACTCTCTGGGCCCGGCCCTCCAGCCAGTTCCTTACCCAGCCAAGAGTGTACCTGTCCAAGCCACGGACTGCCAGCTTCTGCAGGAGAATAGTGTGGGAGACAGTGTCAAAGGCTTTGCTGAAGTCTAGGTAGACTACATCAACAGCCTTTCCCTCATCCACCAGGCGGGTCACTAGATCATAGAAGGAGATCAGGTTGGTCAAGCAGGACCTGCCCTTCGTGAACCCATGCTGGCTAGGCCTGATCCCCCGGTTGTCCCGCACTTGCCGCGTGATCTCCCTCAAGACAATCTGTTCCATAACCTTCCCTGGCACCGAGGTCAGGCTAACAGGCCTGTAGTTCCCCGGGTCCTCCTTACAGCCCTTCTTGTAGATGGGAGTCACATTGGCAAGCCTCCAGTCTTCCGGTACTTCACCAGTCAACAAGGAGCGCTGATAGATGATGGAAAGCGGCTCGGCTATCACCTCCGCCAGTTCCCTCAGCACTCTCGGGTGAATCTCATCCGGCCCCATGGACTTGTGACAGTCCAGTTGGAGTAGCAGGTCTCTGACTGTTTCCTCCTGAATCGTGGGTGGTTTAGTCTGCTCCCCAGCCGAGACTACCAGGTCAAAAAGTGGAGTACCCTGAGGATAACTGGTCTGACCTTTAAAGACAGACGTAAAGAAGGCATTCAGGACCTCTGCCTTTTCCTTATCCCCAGTAGTCATATTCCCAGCCTCATCCAGTAAAGAATGGAGATTCTCCTTAGTCCTCCTCTTACTGTTGATATATTTGTAAAAGGGTTTCTTGTTTCTTTTTATCCCAGCGGCCAGGTTGAGTTCGAGCTGGGCTTTCGCCTTTCTGATTTTCTCCCTGCACATCTTAACAACTTCTCTGTACTCTTTCTGAGTTGCCCGTCCCTTCTTCCACAGGATGTAGATTCTCTTTTTCTCCCGGAGCCTCAAGAATAGTTCCCTATTCATCCACGCCGGTCTCCTTCCCCTGAAGGCATCGGTCTTATTTAGTGCACTCAACAGCAAAAGTAACATCAAGCAGCAGCCTAGATGATGTGAAAGGTAAAGATACTGATCAGCTGTGGCAAAGTTTGTCAAATGTGACACTTCTCTTAACAAGCGTAAGACATACAACCATATTTTTCCTTTGGTATGCAGATGAACTTACTCATACTGATGAACTCTAAGGTTCTAGTCATAAATGAAAACTAGGCCAACATAGTGAAATGCTTAGAAGTGCCAGGGCAACACAACCATGATGCAATTTCTCAAGTTAGCATTCATATATACCCAAATATCCTGCAACACATTTTTGTTATTTTCTCAGGAAATTATTTAAGAAATACAGAATCTTTCACATATTTAACATCTCTTTTCTTCACATATAATCATATATACAGCTAGACCAAGAAGCATGGGATAATATCGTGACTCTAACATTCAGTAAGTTCTATTGTTTTTCTATATTTAAACAGTTTTAGTTGTCATAGTAAAATATCCCCGATTCTTCCTTATTGTAGTTTTCACAGTAGAAATTAGTCACTGGCAGACTGTTCCAAAAAATTAGTACTATCTGCTCTTTAATTTCAGAACTGTTTAATGCTTATCTAATCTACTGAATGTACTATAAAAATTCTTACACACTTGCAATACTTTTTTAAGAAGCTGAAGTGATTAACTACTCATTTATTTACCTACCTTTAACGCAGAGAAGTTTAAATTCTGCAATCTATTCTTAGGCAAATCAACACATTTCAAAACTGAAGAACTACTAAAGCACAGGTATCTTTCCACAAATGTGTTATCAAAAAGAACTTTGGGAACCACTACTAAACATACTTTAATATTTATTTATTTATTTAGAGAACAGGAACAATGAAATTCAGATGAAGAGACAGTTCTCAGCACTTCTTCAGAGTACGAAGACTGATCATAACCAGGGCAGAGAATTGTGAAGCAGTGTTTGAATAACGCTTGAGAAGAACAACTTCATTACAATAAAAACATCACATTGCATTAAAACTTCCCCGTTCAATTACCACTGGTGGCACCAGTGAGTTGCCTACCTCAGCTATTTATTATCTCAGTGTTCATTTAAGGATTAGAAGCATGGCACTTAGAGTTTTACTGTTGCTGTTACATAACCAAAAAAAAAATCCATTTTGTTTATTTGTGGTTCCTATGGGCCCATATGGGCTTCTCAAAGACCATAGGCTCATTATTCCTGACACTGCAGAGATAATTAAAGACCAATAAAATTCTGATCTCTGGCAGACCCTCCAGGCACTGCTATGACACAAAATGCATCCTATCATCTTTTAATTTCTTGTCACTTATTTCTAATTCTTTGTCCATTTATGATTATCATGTCAGTTCAGCAACACATTTTCATCACAGGAGAAAAGAAGAAAAAGCACATCTACATTCTTTGCTTGGTTTTCCTCACATTTTTTTAAATAGTTTATTTCTTCAGTTGACAGGTACTAGTAGATAATGCCTCCAGTTTAGCTGGCGTTTTCTTGTTCACTGCCTCTAGGTGACTGCATTCTGACGTTTTGGATGCTGAGATTTTCTCTGCTATTTCATAAGTCAGCCCACATATTTACACAGTAATCCAGATAAATATCTCAAACACCAAAACCTCCAAAGAATTTAGGCATCAGCCCATTTTAAGAACTAGAGCCTTTAGTGTTCATTTATAATATGCATTTTTAAGGGGTCAAGAATATTATCAATCATCTTCTGTTTCACTCAGAAGTATAATTGGAATCCTCTTTCAAATACTAAGGTAAAAAGCTTTTACTGCTGGTTTTGTTTTGCTTCCTTTAGCTATTTGCAGCTGTTAATAGTTACTGAGTGTGCCACATTCTTTTAGAGAACCTGTGATTTAATGTATATGGGGCTCTATCATAGTTTTTGAACAGTAAACAACTCACCACTAAACTCACCACTAATAAAAATGTCAACGGTATCATCTGACTTAATATTCGTCGCTACAAAGAAAATAACTGTCAGAAAATGCTTATTTTTTTTTCCTCTGGTTTCCAAAAGAAGGCATTTGAGATCATAGTGTCTGTCTTTCCATCTTCACCTCGAATCTTTTAATCCTACTCAATTTTTCATCTCATCTCATCCAATTCAAAGACAGAGTCTGTTTCCCAAGTGTTATTGTTTTTGTTTTGTTTTTTAATGAAAATTCTATGAATAGCAAAGGAGAGATCAAATTAATGCTTTTACAGAGGAAAAGTCAGACAGAACTCTTTGATATTACATACACAGTTTGGCATCAGCTGGCTGGCCAAACAGTGTGAACCTACTTGCCAGTCATTTAACATACACATGGCTCAAGATTAGAAACCATATGTGCTACCTCTTGCCCATAAAACTTAGCATTACTGCAATGAGGAAGGAAACTATTCAGATCTACAAAAAGAGGGCATTATTGTTTACTCTGAAAACAGTGCAATATGTTTGGTGATTAGTCTTTCTACATTCCTTTTGAAAATCAAATTCAAAAAAACATATATTAAACTTCCTTTATCAGAACTCTAGATTTTTTTTTAAGAATATCAAGAGAAATAAAAAGTTAGAAAGTGTTTTTCATTGGTACTTTACAGTCATTTACTGATACTTCCAATATTTTCATGCTGCAATCAATTGAGAGCTTGCTGATACAGCTGAAAGTGTCAATTATTCTCACCATAAAGGCATTAGTTAATAAATGCATTCTGCATTATACTGAATACAGAAGAAGGCTGATAATTACTTGCTATCATGTTATGCAAGTTTCCAAATCAGTGATTTTGGGCTGGATACATAGGTTATTCAGCATTTGTATTCAGATACCATGAAATCCCTGCGGCCCTCAAAGTTCAGTCTCACATTTTCAAATTTTTTTTTTAAATGATGTTTGCTACATATTTTGTTGTACCTAAGGGAGATAAGTTTTACCCTTGCTAAGGATACTAGAACACACTTGTTTCCTGAGCACCCTTGACTTACCCAGTTCACCTTGCTAGTTGTTGCAACTCTCACTGAAATAAAACTTGAAGTGGATTCCATTGATGAACATACAAAAAAAAGGTCTACTTTTAGGCACGTTATCCTAATAAAATAATTTTAGAGAAAAGGATAGAAGTAAGAAAACAACTATATAAGTATCACTGCAGATAACAATTCCACCAACCTGTCTCTCAACATCAATATTAGTTTCTGTGCTACACAAGTTATTTTCTTATAGCTCTGAAATCCATGTTTCCAGCTATTCACACATCTGGAGAGTACTTGCTTTCTATTTTCTCTTCAGAAAATATGCTCCATCTTAACCAGCACAATGAAGGAAGAAAAGGCCAAACAGATGTCAAACCTAAGTTTCTCACAGCATCTCGTGGCACTAATTGCCACCTGTCAAGGCAGAAAACATTCAAATCAGCCGAGTTTTAAAGTCAAAATTCAGTCTCTTTAACATCAATCTACAANAAACAAGACAGCTTATCAGTTCCAATAGCATAGTAAGTACTCATCCAGGATGGTCACAGGGTTTGGCCATGGGAGCTCCACCCTACTGCATACTCTATGTTGTTTTTTTTCTTAAAGTCAGCATACCAGACTCCCCTAGTGATTGCCAACAGTTAAGACTGCAGGTCATGTTGCTTATGGAAACTATTAGGGAACAGATTATCCACTGCATTCCACTCTGGAGGTTTGCTTTCTCTCAAGAGGTGAACATTTCAATTAATCAGCTCCAGTAAATATTTCATGCTTGGAGCTACACCAAGACTTGACTACTGAGAAAGCAGGTCAACATTTAGAAATTTCTACTCAGGCTATCACTTAATAGTGCATTTCAAGGAGCAGGATTGGGGTCAGTATTTATTTAGAAAGCAACAAGTGTCAAAATGTCCCCCTCCAGTGGACAGCTACTGCAACTGTGATAGACTGCAAGTGAACAGCCACTTATTAAAAAGAAGAGGAATGACACACCTGTTCTTATTAATTGTTCTTAATAATACACATTCTCAGTGTACACCCCCATGGCCTGAAATACACTTTATGGAGCCACACGCACCCAGTGGCAAGACTTTTTGAGCTGAACTGTCTCAGAACTTCAAATTACATACATATTAAATAACATAGGCAGTTTGTGTTGTATTTCTGTTTAACACAAAATTAACTACAATGGATTCATTAGTGATGGCCTAACTACAATTTTTCCATAGGCATGCATATGAAGTTTATTTTGAAATATCTCAGTCATGCACTTTTTAGCGTGCTTTATGAATTTAAATATTCCTAAATTATAATGAGAAATACCTCTCTATCATAATCCCAAGAGTGAATTTCACTGGTCACTGTTTGCTATCTTAAAATATTAAAGTAAGAAATCAAATGTAAATATCAAGCACATGTTCCAGACACCCCTTAATCTTGATTGATACAAGGTAAAATTATGTCATTTTCATTAATATTACTTACTCCCCAGACTTGAATCTGCATTCCTTCACTTTGACAGGCAAGTTATAGAGATGACTGTCTTAAATGCCTCCAGTCATGATTTAATTACTTTTATTCCTCCTCTTCTCTTTTCACTCCTAATCTAAAGCAGCAGCCTTGGAAATCAATGATCAGTGCTTTAGAATAAGCCATCAGCTCTATTATGAGAAATTCTAATTCCACCAGAGTTAACATATTCTCAAGCACTAATTTGCAAGAAAATGCCCCAAAAGATACAAGAAAATAATATGCCTTCAGTAGTGCATTGAGAAGTATAAAGCTCAAACATTATACTTCACCTGTTTTTATTCAAGAAACTGAGAAGCACTGGTGTATTGCACCAACATGCATTAGCACAGCATCCTGTATAATTACACTCACAGGAATATTAATAATACACAAACTATCATGGTAGGCTTGTCCATAAAGTTTTTAGAATTCAGCTACCCTTGCCTGGTTATATTCCCTGTACCAAGAAAACTTAATTCCAGCTCATTCTTTGGTTTTGTTTATGTTCAATTTACAAATAGTCCTCTACTCAATAAACCTGGTTAAATCTGTTTTCTTTTTACCATCATAGGAAATCTTTCCTTTTAAATATAGACTATATTATATATAAGAGGACTGTTAGCGCCCATCAGCCAAAGAGGGATTGCAGTTTTCTAAAGAATACTGGAATAACATTCAACCTATTACTAACAGAAACATAACATCATGAATGTACATTCAGAAAAAAAAAAGTATCTCTGCTGTCATTTCAGAGTAGAAATGATAGCTCCAATCATTAGTACAGTGCTGAACTATCACCAAAATTTTATTTAGGTTGTATATTATGATAAATTCATCAAATATCAAAGTTGAGTAATTTGTGCTGCAATATCTGCTGCTAATACTGAAGCATCTCAGCTGCCCAAAAGAACAATTCAGATTCCAAGAAATATCTGAAGCATTTTCTAAGGCTTATTCCTTGGTATAAGCATGTTTTCATCTAATGATCAAGCTTGACAGCTCTCATTCTTTTTCATTAAAGGAACAGGCAGTGTTATAGTCTTCCCAAAACAAGGATCACAGAATCACAGAATCAGTAAGGTTAGAAAGGACCTATAAGATCATCTAGTCCAACCATCCACCTATCACCAATGGTTCTCGCTAAACCATATCCCTCATCACAGCATCCAAACGTTCCTTGAACACCTCCAGGGTCGGTGACTCCACCACCTCCCTGGGCAGCCCATTCCAGTGCCTGACCACTCTTTCAGAGAAGTAGTATTTCCTAATATCCAGCCTGAATCTTCCCTGGCACAGCTTGAAACCATTCCCTCTAGTCCTATCACCAGTTACACGAGAGAAGAGGCCGACCCCCAGCTCACTACAACCTCCCTTCAGGTAGTTATAGAGAGCAATAAGGTCTCCCCTGAGCCTCCTCTTCTCCAGACTGAACAATCCCAGCTCCCTCAGCCGCTCCTCATAAGGCCTGTGCTCCAGACCCCTCACCAGCTTTGTTGCCCTTCTTTGAACACGTTCCAGGGCCTCAATGTCTTTCTTGCAGTGAGGGGCCCAGAACTGGACACAGTACTCAAGGTGCGGCCTCACCAGAGCTGAGTACAGGGGGACAATTACTTCCCTGCTCCTGCTGGTCACACTACTTCTGATACAAGCCAGGATGCCATTGGCCTTCTTGGCCACCCAGGCACACTGCTGGCTCATGTTCAGCCGAGCGTCAACCAACACCCCCAGGTCCATTTCCTCTACACAGTCTTCTAGCCACTCCGCCCCAAGCCTGTAGCGTTGCTTGGGGTTGCTGTGGCCAAAGTGTAGGACCCGACATTTGGTCTTATTAAACCTCATCCCATTGGCTTCAGCCCAGCTATCCAGCCTGTCCAGATCCCTCTGTAGGGCCTCGCTACCCCCAGGCAGATCGACACTTCCAGCCAACTTGGTGTCATCTGCAAACTTACTGAGGGTGCACTCAATGCCCTCATCCAGGTCATCAATAAAGATATTGAAGAGGACAGGCCCCAGCACCGACCCCTGGGGAACACCACTCGTGACCGGTCGCCAGCTGGATTTAGCTCCATTGACCACCACTCTCTGGGCCCGGCCCTCCAGCCAGTTCCTTACCCAGCCAAGAGTGTACCTGTCCAAGCCACGGACTGCCAGCTTCTGCAGGAGAATAGTGTGGGAGACAGTGTCAAAGGCTTTGCTGAAGTCTAGGTAGACTACATCAACAGCCTTTCCCTCATCCACCAGGCGGGTCACTAGATCATAGAAGGAGATCAGGTTGGTCAAGCAGGACCTGCCCTTCGTGAACCCATGCTGGCTAGGCCTGATCCCCCGGTTGTCCCGCACTTGCCGCGTGATCTCCCTCAAGACAATCTGTTCCATAACCTTCCCTGGCACCGAGGTCAGGCTAACAGGCCTGTAGTTCCCCGGGTCCTCCTTACAGCCCTTCTTGTAGATGGGAGTCACATTGGCAAGCCTCCAGTCTTCCGGTACTTCACCAGTCAACAAGGAGCGCTGATAGATGATGGAAAGCGGCTCGGCTATCACCTCCGCCAGTTCCCTCAGCACTCTCGGGTGAATCTCATCCGGCCCCATGGACTTGTGACAGTCCAGTTGGAGTAGCAGGTCTCTGACTGTTTCCTCCTGAATCGTGGGTGGTTTAGTCTGCTCCCCAGCCGAGACTACCAGGTCAAAAAGTGGAGTACCCTGAGGATAACTGGTCTGACCTTTAAAGACAGACGTAAAGAAGGCATTCAGGACCTCTGCCTTTTCCTTATCCCCAGTAGTCATATTCCCAGCCTCATCCAGTAAAGAATGGAGATTCTCCTTAGTCCTCCTCTTACTGTTGATATATTTGTAAAAGGGTTTCTTGTTTCTTTTTATCCCAGCGGCCAGGTTGAGTTCGAGCTGGGCTTTCGCCTTTCTGATTTTCTCCCTGCACATCTTAACAACTTCTCTGTACTCTTTCTGAGTTGCCCGTCCCTTCTTCCACAGGATGTAGATTCTCTTTTTCTCCCGGAGCCTCAAGAATAGTTCCCTATTCATCCACGCCGGTCTCCTTCCCCTGAAGGCATCGGTCTTATTTAGTGCACTCAACAGCAAAAGTAACATCAAGCAGCAGCCTAGATGATGTGAAAGGTAAAGATACTGATCAGCTGTGGCAAAGTTTGTCAAATGTGACACTTCTCTTAACAAGCGTAAGACATACAACCATATTTTTCCTTTGGTATGCAGATGAACTTACTCATACTGATGAACTCTAAGGTTCTAGTCATAAATGAAAACTAGGCCAACATAGTGAAATGCTTAGAAGTGCCAGGGCAACACAACCATGATGCAATTTCTCAAGTTAGCATTCATATATACCCAAATATCCTGCAACACATTTTTGTTATTTTCTCAGGAAATTATTTAAGAAATACAGAATCTTTCACATATTTAACATCTCTTTTCTTCACATATAATCATATATACAGCTAGACCAAGAAGCATGGGATAATATCGTGACTCTAACATTCAGTAAGTTCTATTGTTTTTCTATATTTAAACAGTTTTAGTTGTCATAGTAAAATATCCCCGATTCTTCCTTATTGTAGTTTTCACAGTAGAAATTAGTCACTGGCAGACTGTTCCAAAAAATTAGTACTATCTGCTCTTTAATTTCAGAACTGTTTAATGCTTATCTAATCTACTGAATGTACTATAAAAATTCTTACACACTTGCAATACTTTTTTAAGAAGCTGAAGTGATTAACTACTCATTTATTTACCTACCTTTAACGCAGAGAAGTTTAAATTCTGCAATCTATTCTTAGGCAAATCAACACATTTCAAAACTGAAGAACTACTAAAGCACAGGTATCTTTCCACAAATGTGTTATCAAAAAGAACTTTGGGAACCACTACTAAACATACTTTAATATTTATTTATTTATTTAGAGAACAGGAACAATGAAATTCAGATGAAGAGACAGTTCTCAGCACTTCTTCAGAGTACGAAGACTGATCATAACCAGGGCAGAGAATTGTGAAGCAGTGTTTGAATAACGCTTGAGAAGAACAACTTCATTACAATAAAAACATCACATTGCATTAAAACTTCCCCGTTCAATTACCACTGGTGGCACCAGTGAGTTGCCTACCTCAGCTATTTATTATCTCAGTGTTCATTTAAGGATTAGAAGCATGGCACTTAGAGTTTTACTGTTGCTGTTACATAACCAAAAAAAAAATCCATTTTGTTTATTTGTGGTTCCTATGGGCCCATATGGGCTTCTCAAAGACCATAGGCTCATTATTCCTGACACTGCAGAGATAATTAAAGACCAATAAAATTCTGATCTCTGGCAGACCCTCCAGGCACTGCTATGACACAAAATGCATCCTATCATCTTTTAATTTCTTGTCACTTATTTCTAATTCTTTGTCCATTTATGATTATCATGTCAGTTCAGCAACACATTTTCATCACAGGAGAAAAGAAGAAAAAGCACATCTACATTCTTTGCTTGGTTTTCCTCACATTTTTTTAAATAGTTTATTTCTTCAGTTGACAGGTACTAGTAGATAATGCCTCCAGTTTAGCTGGCGTTTTCTTGTTCACTGCCTCTAGGTGACTGCATTCTGACGTTTTGGATGCTGAGATTTTCTCTGCTATTTCATAAGTCAGCCCACATATTTACACAGTAATCCAGATAAATATCTCAAACACCAAAACCTCCAAAGAATTTAGGCATCAGCCCATTTTAAGAACTAGAGCCTTTAGTGTTCATTTATAATATGCATTTTTAAGGGGTCAAGAATATTATCAATCATCTTCTGTTTCACTCAGAAGTATAATTGGAATCCTCTTTCAAATACTAAGGTAAAAAGCTTTTACTGCTGGTTTTGTTTTGCTTCCTTTAGCTATTTGCAGCTGTTAATAGTTACTGAGTGTGCCACATTCTTTTAGAGAACCTGTGATTTAATGTATATGGGGCTCTATCATAGTTTTTGAACAGTAAACAACTCACCACTAAACTCACCACTAATAAAAATGTCAACGGTATCATCTGACTTAATATTCGTCGCTACAAAGAAAATAACTGTCAGAAAATGCTTATTTTTTTTTCCTCTGGTTTCCAAAAGAAGGCATTTGAGATCATAGTGTCTGTCTTTCCATCTTCACCTCGAATCTTTTAATCCTACTCAATTTTTCATCTCATCTCATCCAATTCAAAGACAGAGTCTGTTTCCCAAGTGTTATTGTTTTTGTTTTGTTTTTTAATGAAAATTCTATGAATAGCAAAGGAGAGATCAAATTAATGCTTTTACAGAGGAAAAGTCAGACAGAACTCTTTGATATTACATACACAGTTTGGCATCAGCTGGCTGGCCAAACAGTGTGAACCTACTTGCCAGTCATTTAACATACACATGGCTCAAGATTAGAAACCATATGTGCTACCTCTTGCCCATAAAACTTAGCATTACTGCAATGAGGAAGGAAACTATTCAGATCTACAAAAAGAGGGCATTATTGTTTACTCTGAAAACAGTGCAATATGTTTGGTGATTAGTCTTTCTACATTCCTTTTGAAAATCAAATTCAAAAAAACATATATTAAACTTCCTTTATCAGAACTCTAGATTTTTTTTTAAGAATATCAAGAGAAATAAAAAGTTAGAAAGTGTTTTTCATTGGTACTTTACAGTCATTTACTGATACTTCCAATATTTTCATGCTGCAATCAATTGAGAGCTTGCTGATACAGCTGAAAGTGTCAATTATTCTCACCATAAAGGCATTAGTTAATAAATGCATTCTGCATTATACTGAATACAGAAGAAGGCTGATAATTACTTGCTATCATGTTATGCAAGTTTCCAAATCAGTGATTTTGGGCTGGATACATAGGTTATTCAGCATTTGTATTCAGATACCATGAAATCCCTGCGGCCCTCAAAGTTCAGTCTCACATTTTCAAATTTTTTTTTTAAATGATGTTTGCTACATATTTTGTTGTACCTAAGGGAGATAAGTTTTACCCTTGCTAAGGATACTAGAACACACTTGTTTCCTGAGCACCCTTGACTTACCCAGTTCACCTTGCTAGTTGTTGCAACTCTCACTGAAATAAAACTTGAAGTGGATTCCATTGATGAACATACAAAAAAAAGGTCTACTTTTAGGCACGTTATCCTAATAAAATAATTTTAGAGAAAAGGATAGAAGTAAGAAAACAACTATATAAGTATCACTGCAGATAACAATTCCACCAACCTGTCTCTCAACATCAATATTAGTTTCTGTGCTACACAAGTTATTTTCTTATAGCTCTGAAATCCATGTTTCCAGCTATTCACACATCTGGAGAGTACTTGCTTTCTATTTTCTCTTCAGAAAATATGCTCCATCTTAACCAGCACAATGAAGGAAGAAAAGGCCAAACAGATGTCAAACCTAAGTTTCTCACAGCATCTCGTGGCACTAATTGCCACCTGTCAAGGCAGAAAACATTCAAATCAGCCGAGTTTTAAAGTCAAAATTCAGTCTCTTTAACATCAATCTACAAAAAAAAAAAAAAAAAAACCACCCTTTTACCCGTCTATAAGAATGAAGGGAAATGGCTTTAAACTGGAAGAGTTAGACTAGATATTAGGAAAGAAATTCTTTACTGTGAGTGTGGTAAGACACAGGAACAAGTTGCCCAGTGAGGTTGTGGATGCCCCTTCCCTGGAGGCATTCAAGGCCAGGCTGGACAGGGCTTTGAGCAACCTGGTCTAGAGGGAGGAGTCCCTGCCTATAGCAGGGGGTTTGGAACTAGATGATCTTAAAGGTCCCTTACAACCCAAACAATTCTATAGTTCCATGGGAGAAAAAAAAAAAAAAAAAAAAAAAAAAAAAAAACAGGCCAAATTGAGTGATATTCCCTACTGATTCTTCACATGATTAAGTAAAACACGTAAAATTGTTTCCACACCAAAGTTAGAGGGACCTCTGGAGATCATCTGAACAAAGTGCTCAGGACCATACCCAGTCAGGTGTAGACTACCTCCACACATAGAGACTCCATCACCTCTCATGAAGCTATTCAAGTCTTAGCTGAAAGTTACAAAGCTGTTGCTTATATTTAAACGATTTTCTGTATTTCTGTATTTCCGCCCACTTCTTCTTGCTTCATCCCTCAGCAACCACTAAGAAAAGCCTGGATCTATCTTCTCTACTCCTTCCCTTTAGAAATTTATAAATACTTACAAGATCCTCCAGGCATCCTCTCCAGTTTATACAGAGTCTGCTCTCTCAGCTTCTCTAACATATGCTCCAACCCCTTCCTCACTGGCCCTTCATTGAACTTGCTTGAGAATGTTCACGCCTCTCATGGTTCTATATACAAAACTAGATACAGAATCTCACCAGCCCCCTGGTAGAGGTGAGAAAGTATCACCCTTGAGGTGATGGTCTTCCTACTGCAGCTCCGGATGCACATTCAAGAATACAAACTTCCTGAAACTCCTCCACAACACAGTATTTGCTCAAATAGCTCACCAATTACAGATCTGTTTTACCTAACCTCGAATGAAGAACACTCTGGTCTGTAGCAAGAGGTATATTCAAATGCAAGCAGCCTGACAGAAACTGCAGTCATTCCAAGAGAACTGATAATGTAAAATAATTAATCTCCTGTCTGACTCAAATCCTCTGAGCATCCAGCCAATAACCACAGTGCATACCTGTGGGCTTCCTCTTAGTCATGCCTTACAGACTAAACATCCCAACTAATATGTTGATTAAGCATCTAAATTATTCAATTTGAGTATAAAACAAAAATAGCTTGCAGTTAATACAGAAGCAGGTTTTCAATCTACATTGAACATACATTATATGCAGAGCAAGCATGACATGAAAAAAATAGCTGAGCATCAGAAATAAATTATGACCATTAGTTATTTTGCATACTCCTATGAAAATATAAGAAAGATTGGCTACAAGAGGTACAGTCAGAAGATAGATACCCTAAAAAAATACAAAAGTACTAGTTGCCCCATCCCTCATTGTAACATGAACGTTAAAATTCAGATAACATTCCTTTGACTTAAATCTGAACATTACTAGTCATTTAATATTCAGCTCTCAAACTTCAGAAGTGTATCCATTCTGCAGAGATGAGCTGCTATATTAAGTTTATAGCATTAAAACTGCTTAAAGTCCCCAGTATGTACAGAAACTAGCTTCCTGATTAAACTTTTATTCTTCTTTTTTTACATCCTGAGGTGTACGCAAATCTCTGTACCTTATGCAAGGTGGAATCCAGACCTCAAGGTGACTTGAAGCAGAGACAAAATAGACATTTTGCCTAGAATATAAATGGATTAATGTTTAAAATCCAAAGCCTTGGGTAAAAAAGAATAGTAACAAAAGTCTCTCAGAAATGCATTTGTTGTTTAGAAATTCAGTACCTAGCCTGTACTGACATAATGACAGAGTTCTTCCCTTCTTTCCTTGGTGCTTCATGATACTGAATCCATACACAGTGACATACTAGGAGTGGGCAGCTACAGCAATAGTCCTGCACTCTCTGTTCTGTTTCATGCCTGTCTCCAGTGAGTAGGCGCAATTACAAACCACCTAAACAAAGGAAGAGATCCAAGACCGCAAGTTCAGGGCACTTGCCTTTTTTTTTTTTTAATGCCAACAGCAAAGCCACATTATGCTGCTGCACCTTGGAGCCTCTATTCACAGAATCACAGGATTGGAAGGGATCTCTGGAGATCATCTAGTTCAACTCCTCTGCTAAATCAGGTTCCCTGAAGAAGGTTACACACGAAAGCATGCAGGTGGGTTTTGAATATCTCCAGGGAAGGAGACTCCACAACTTTTCTATGCAGCCTGCTCCAGTGCTCTGTCACCCTCAAAAGTTTTTCCTAATGTTCATATAGAACTTCTTGTGTATTCATTATCCTTTGTTCTATCACTGTTGAAAAAGAGCCCCATCCACTTGTCTCCCACCCATTAGATATTTATAAGCATTGATAAGATCCCCTCTCAGCCTTTTCCTCTCTAAACTGAATAGTCCCAGGTCTCCCAGCCCTTCCTCGTAAGGGAGAATCTCCAGGCCTCTAATCATCTTTGTAGCCCTTTGTTGGACTCTCTCCAGTTTGCTGTCTTTCTTGAAATGAGGAACTCGAACTAGACACAGTACTCCAGATGTAGTCTCACCAGGGCAGGCTGGAGAAGTTCGGATAACTTTTTTTTTTTTTTTTTTTTTTTTAATCAGGCTAATATACAAATGAGAATTATTAATATTTCAGAAACACAGTGTAAATACCTGGGCTTCTTAGCAGTAGTACTGCTGATATGCAAGACACCACAGGTGACTGGATAGGTGAAGGATGAAAAAAAAGCCTCCTTCTTCTCTTTCACACCCCTCCAATGTATCAACATATCTTGATATAAAAATAAGAATCAAGATAATAGGAGTAAAGGGAAATTCCAAATATTACCCTAGATTTTTATGCTGAGCACATAAAAGTTACGCAAGACTACCATTCAGGAAAAAACTAACCTATTTTTACCTTAGAGGGCTATCAATAAATGTAAGATGTTTCTGGATTCTGTTATTGGGTTGTTTTTTGGTTGTTTTTTTTTTTTTTAATATTATTATTATTATTCATGTTGTTTCAAGAAAGAGAGTGGTCCTTCATTTTAGCCTTTTAAATTGAGAACTATAACTATTAAAATGACAAAAAATAACATACTTAAAGAATAACAATGTAAAACTATCAGCATACAGATTCTGTTTTCCTATTCTAACATTTCTTTAAAAGCTTCAAGGTAAACATAGACTACGAAAGCCATTTTAAAGCAAGCCTTTCACTAACAGAGGAAACAAGTATAACACAACCTGCAACAGATGCTTGACTGGAACCAAAAATCTCACTTGAATTTCAGAACTTCTTTCTGCAGTCCTTGACATACCTGAACAAGCTCTAAGAGGGTGAAATGAAATCTGCTGCTTTCATATGCATCAGCTGGGGTTATCACTTATCCCTGCCAATTATTATCCACACTTAGAAGTTCATTAAGCTTTAATTAACTATTACACAAAAAGACTAGAGCTTTCAAATCACAGTCAGCTCAGGCAACATTAGACTTACCTGATCCATTCAAATGAAGTCTTCTTTATTGCTACATGCTAAGTTACTACCCTTCATTTTCATTACCACTGATAAACACAAAGATAACCAAATATAAACTCAAACTCCTGCTGCCAGGCCATCCCTTAAGTACCTACATTAAAAACAAAACCCCTTGATATCAAAATTCCCTTCTCTCCTGCTTTGTAAATTAAAATAAATAAATTAAAAAAAAAAAAAGGGAAAGAAGTGGGGGAAAGCACAATGCTTTTTCGTGTTTTTTTTTTTTATCCTGCTGATTTCAGTTGGCTGATTGCTATTTTTGATTGGATAGCTGATGGTTCCCTAGCAACTGGTTAATTGATTGCAGCTATAAATCCAACTTTTTCAACATTTTTTTTTCTCTTTCTTGCTTCTAAGTTTGTGCATCCACATCTATCAGGCAAAAGACAGTAGATTAAAGAATCTGAAGACCAAAGGAAAACAAAACAAAAAAACCACACAGCACCAGGAGAGGGATATGACAACATTTTATTTGAGAATGGTTTCAAATTTTAGAGCGAAAAAAAAGCCATGGGGGGTTTAAAATATGGTTTAAAATATTTTTTAATAAACATTTTGTTTTTGCTGTATAATGCTGTTCTTTAAGTGTAATGTAATGATTGACATTTTTTCTTTTACTTTTCTTTTGCCGGTGTATTAATTAAAATGAACTCATTTCAATTTTATAGAAAAAAAAATGATACAAAGAAAAAAGAAACTTGCAGACAGAATGCTGCATAAATGTTTATAGAACAGGTCTAAGGGCTACCTGCTATTTATGCATAAATAATCATTGCACTATTATTTATAATTTAAGATTGGGAAAATATTCTTTTATTTGTTGTAGAACTGGCAGTATTTCAAATGCAATGTTAAAGGCACCCGTCTTCAAAAATAGAAAATAGACAAGAAATAAGGGGCCTAGGTAAGGTTTCAGGCCCTAAATTCAGTGATATAGGACTCAGAATCCTGGCTGAATCAAAATTCATAAATGCTCAGGATACTGCAGTTTCTGACTTGGGCACTTGAAAAGTCTGGCAGTGCTAAGCATTAAGCAGATATTTTAATTGTGAGACCTGACTGAAATATATGGCTGAGAGCGTATACTTGAGGATAAGAAGGAGTAACTGAAACTACTAGAGAAGATAAGAACACCTCTAAGAAGGAATTGGAGATTGTCTCATTTTGGAAGCACTGTCTCTATAGCAATGCATTCTGGATATTTGTAATTTCTCCTATCCATAGGAAAAGAAAGAGTTAACTCTCATCTTGCAGGTCACAAGAGGGTGAGACCTATACACGGCACTCTGTTATCTGGTAGTTTTTACCTGAACACAAGGGACCTCACTTCTTTCTCTTTCCAGTGGAAGAAATACCTTCTTTTCTCACATTGTTATTGAAAATACGCATATCCATATCTGACATAGGAATAACACAACTATCATGGAACTTTAGTTTGGGTAAAACTAGGAGGTCTTCATCTTTTCTGTTGAAGCTACTTGATATTTTCCAGTCTGCAGAGATCAGAGATTCACTGAACCAGGATGAGCAGGCACGATTGTGCTTAAAGAGCTCAAAAGAGCTGGACAGACGTGGATTTTCTTTTCTCTCCTTACAATTAGTTCAATACTTTATTGAATTTTTTATTATTATTTTTATTTTGCAATGTATAAATAAGCCTAGGAACATGGAAATCAGCTTCCCTCACTTGTATCCTTAGCTAATAGGCTCCAATTCGGGCAATGCATACTGAACATCTGCTTACTGATTGGTGTATCACTGTGTATCTACAGTTACTACACCGTGTCTCTCGGAAACGCTTATATGTAGAAAAATTAGAAATCTAATTCTTCAATGAAGAATCCATTTTCAAAATTCTGGCTTAGCGCACTCTAAAAGAGTCTATTTGATCTGTCCTTAAAACATTAAGTTCTGAAACATACTGGGCTGGAGGAAATTTGCAGCTTTGTACAGTTAATTTCTAAAATCTGTTCTGATGTTTATAATTAACTGGAGAAGTACTAGTTGAGGGCATTTGTTTTGAAGTCTGTTCAGCTCTCACATGTGAAAAACATTTAACTACAGATTTTTTTTTTCCACGTGAGATACACAAAGAAAATTTAAACATGATGGCTTGAAAATGCTCAGCATCTGAGGATCATTCAGTAATGTTTTCATTGTAATTTCAGGCATCTTCTGTGTAACAATCCATCACCTACTTGCAACTTTTTATCACGCTCTTTCCCTATTGTTATTAATTAAGTAGACAGCATTTTAAATAATGTCAGTGATATTCACTGAATGTGACACAAAAGTGACTTAGACACTAGTTCTCTCCTTTATATAAAAAACTATTTCCTCTGGGAAGCTGCTGCATGATCTCTGAAGTAAACCTTGGTAACATGAATCATCAAGTTATTTTCAAACACTAATATTAGCAGTTTAGCAGAGAAGAGCATAGTACAATAACATCATATCAAATAAATAAAAATATTATACTAACAATATGAAAAATAAATGGTCAAGAATGTATTTGGTGTATCTTGTAGCATAAAAGAGAAATGCAGATATAATTCATGCAAGTGACTAAAAAGGATCCTATGTAGCTTGCATAGCTTAATTTAAAAATTTAAGATATGTGTGTATATATATATATATATATATATATATGAGGGAGAAGGAATATCCAGACATATAGCTTTCCATGTCATCCACAAAATGCAGAGTTTATTTAAAATTATCTTCACTATAAAAAATATTATTTAGGTTCTAACATGAACACTGCACAAAAAAACCTGCAGCATTTTTATTCTGTTGATTTTGCAGATTGAAAATGAAAAACCATTATAACTGACAGTTGCAAGTAGAATTCCTAAAATACTAAGTGTTCTGTACTTTTTTTTCCACAAAATTTTGGTTTTAGGTTAAATATTTATATCCCATGAACAATGTCCCATAACAGTTCCAGAAGTATTTTCCCAGAAGTCTATTTGCATCTTTAAGGAAATTTGGAGGAGAATGCTTACTTAAAAGAATATCTGATAGTTTCATATTCAATTAATTTCTCTGAGGAAGGAAGAATTCCTCTTCTGGCATGATATTTGAGTCTTCATCCTCTGCCTCCAGCACCAAGACCAGGGATGTCTGACCCAGCACAGCTCTCACTGCGGCCTGCCTCCTGCTGCAGCATCATCGTGGCAGCAGTTCTGCCTCACTGAGCAGCCCAGCTTAATTTGAAAAGAAATCAGATCAGTTTTCAAGGACTACAGTTTGAAAAGACATTATATGCAGGAACATGCTGGCAAATTCAATGCATATTAAAAGCATGCTTCGTAAAGACAAAATAGCGGAACTGAAAAAAAATCTGTCAGCTCAACATAATCTTCTTAAAAAAATTAAATGAAATCTGTTATAAAATCTAGTTACATGGTAACAAATTTGCAAAAAAATGAAAACCATTTAATGATGATGAGTTTATTAAGCAATGTATGGAAAGCATGGAAAATACAATGCGTCCTCATTAAAAAATAACAAAACATTTTTCTAAAATCCGTTTGTCTCACCAGACTGTAGCCAGATGAACAGAAAAAAAAACAAGAAAATCTATAGAAAGAAATTTGGAGAGTAAAGCTGCTAATTTCAAATCTTTTGTTTTGGCAATAGATGAAAGTACTGATCCTACAGATACAACTCATTTTGCCATTTTCATCAGAGGTATTGATAATGAACATAGTGTCACTGAAGAAATGGCTTCTCTTGAAAGACACTACTAAATCTCTTGATTTATTTGAAGCAGTAAAAAAAAAAAAAAGACATTAAAGTGATTTTCTTTAACCTTTGTCGACATATCTGGCATAGCAACTGATGGCACCTTGGTGATGGTTGGAAAAAAGAGAGACTTAAGAAATTAATGGAAGATGACACAATTGCCACTGTCAATTCTTGTTTGATGAAATATCACCACATCAAGAAAATGTATTTGTGAAAGCTTTACAAATTGATAATATCTTGTAAATCATCATCAAAGCTGTGAATTTCATGTAGTCCAAGGGATTGAATCATCAACAATTCTAGGAGTTCCTTAGAAGTATGGATGCTGATTACAGGGACATCATTTACTTTTCCAAAGGAAGGTGGCTAAGTCGGAGTAAAACGATAAAAAAACTTCATGATTTGTGAAATGAAATCAAGTCCTTCATGGAATCAAAAAAATTTGTGCCAGAACGTGAAGATTAAAAGTGGCTCAGATTTGGTACTTTTGGTGGATTTGACCACCCATTTAAATGAGTTAAATGCGCATCTTCAAAGTGAAAAACAACATATCTGCACAGTGTTTCAAACCACAACAGTATTTTAATTGAAATGAAATCTCAATTATGGCATTCTCCACCTATGGTAAATAATTTTATGCATCTTGATGCGTTGGCTAAACACAGTTCTGAGAACAGCAAAAAATATGAGGCCATGCTTTCCATTTTGATAAAGGAATTTGAGAGCAGGTTTCAAGATTTTCAAAAAAAATCATCTTTTCTTTTTGTATGTTTGCAACTCCATTTTCTGTCTACATAAATGCATTACCTGTGAATTTTCAAATTGAATGTCTAGAGATGCAATCAGATATTCAACTCAAAAATTTGATCATGTCTCTTTACTAGGCTTTCATAAAACCTATGTTACTTGAGAAAAATATCCCTCGCTTCATAATCACAGCTTATTCATGTCATCACTTTTTGGCAGTATGTACTTTTGTGAACAATTATTATGAAGGATGAAGCAGAGGAAGAGTAATATGTTATCAAATATTTCTGATGAATGCCTTGAGAACTCACTAAGAATTCCAACCACTTCCATCAAACTAGACATTTTAGTTTCACAAAAATGGGGTCAAGTATCCCACTAGCTTTATGTTTTTGTTGCTCTCTGTTTTCTATGTTTTAATAAAAAATACATAAATTTTGCTACTCATACACATTAAATATACTATACATTTTATATGTGGTTTAAGACAACTCCTGCTCATTCAGTGCAGCCCAGGCAAGCCGAAAGGTTGGACACCTATGACCCAGAGCATCGTATTGTCATATCTACATACAAGTAGACTGATGATATTTTTTTTAAGGTTGATTTTTAGGAAAAAAAATGATGTTTTTTCTAATCTTAAACTTCTTCTCCAAAGTGTATATAATGCTTTCCAAAGAGATATCATCTAGAGACTTTATGAGGGAATTCTAGTCCACACTTTGGACCTCTAATGAAGGCATTTACTGTTACGTATATTGGATTCAAGACAAACTCCTCAGGATTGCAATATCAAATATGCTCCAGTGATAAAAGATATTTAAGTGAATGAAAACAAAGGTATCCTTCCTCCTAGGTGAGTATATTAATCACTATGCTATTATACTAGCCACAAAGAATATACAGTATATTCTGTCTCTCTAGTCCAACAAATCTTGTAACCATTTCATTCAGTGCACAACATTACCACACAGAGATAGTCTCCATGGAACAAAGTTTTAGAGAAATAATATGTGCTTTCTGTAGTAGAAATTGTTAATTCCTGCTGATTTTGAATGTTGGTAGACCTATAATACAACTATTTCAACTCTTAAACCAAGCTGTTGTTGGAACTTTCATAGATGCAATGATATTTGCCTGATTATTGTCGTCTTGTGTTTCCATTTTTTTAGAACTTTAAGCCAAATAGTCCATTTGACATTCTCTCTCACTTGTTATTTTATAAGTCATAAAAATAAAGTATGCTTTAAAGTTCTAAATCATCACTTTTGTTTTCTCACATAAGATCTCAAAGGCTTTTACAGAATATTTTATTAAAAAAAAAACAACACTTCTTTAAATCTAAGATCTGAATCTGTAATTTGTTTCAGTATTTTACCAACTGCTTTCTGAAGATAGTGGCCAGGGAGGAGCAGTGTACCAGGCCAGAATATAAATGGATGTTTTACAAAATTATGTCTCGAAATTTTCAAATAGTAGGGGGGATTTAGCTGCACGTTGTCTGTTGGAATGAACATGTTTATTGTGCGTAGGAGATAAAGATTCAGAAACAGACAAAATGCTTCAAGTCTTTCTTTTTATGGTCTTCTGTTTTCATTCTGTCTGTTTAAAAAAAATAGTAACTGCAGAATATGCTCAACAGACTGCCAAACACCTCTATGAGCATAATCAACACGAGCTGAGAGAGACTTACTTTACTTCATGAATACATTTACATTATGTCATGTGAAATTACTGAGCGGCTGTTAAGAGAAAAAAGAAAACATGATCAGTATTCTTGCAGAGGGATTTACCGAGGACCAATCATCAAACACACACGGCAAATAGAAATGGCAGTCTGAAAAGGTGATAAGCAATCAACTACAGACAAAAGTGAGACACTATGACCTTACATTCAGTGTGAGCACTAAATTAACATATCTGTGCAGCTTACTAGAAAATTAAGAGGACAATAAGGACAAAGCAAACTTAAGCCCAGCCACGGGCTGTACAAATCTGAATTATCTAATCTAGTCTAATTACCGTCTATTTTACATCCTATATCTCCAAACTTGGCCACATAAAAAAGTATGAGGAACTGACCTACATTGATTAAGCAAGGTGTATATTATATCCTTTGGGACGCAGGCTAGCCATAGAGCAGGGCAATCTAAAGACAGACAAGCAAATCGGACAACAGGCCCAATTAACTTGTCTTCTTCCATTATGCAGCACTCATTTTTTCTCAGCAGAAGTCACTTCCCTCTGATCTGTAAGACAACTCTGTTAGGTTTGTCCAAGTATGAACTGCAAAAGATAATGTCACAGAAGTAAACCAATTGTCGTGCTCCAGGACTGCTCCTTTGCTGGGACTACAGAACAGTAGCACTCTCATACAAGAGGGATGTACCTGAGAGGCCTCTCAGAACCTTGGTTTAAACCTTGCTACCAAATAAAGTAGATATTTTTGAATTATATTAATTTATTCCAGACAGATAGTTTTATCACTAGTGCTATTTAAAAACATTTGAAGAGCAACTCTTTTGTCTTTGGATCTAGAACAACAAGTAGTAACTAAGTAAAACAGAACAGTCCCTGTGGACAGTGCCTTCAGAGGTCTTTACCCCATACTATTTTAAATAGCATGCTTAAGTCTGGATTAGACTAGTATATTTGGTATGCAAACAAAACCAAATATTTCCTATAGATGAGCTCTACAATTTTGCTTGCCCAGGATTTTTGTTCCTTAGAGGAGATCAGGAAAGAAACTTCTCTTGAAAAGGGAATATCATTAAATTCAGTCACTCTTTGCTTGTTCCTCTGGAAGTCCACATGCTTCTGAGTTGCAAGGTTTATCACGAACACACTTTTAATTCAGTAAATTTTTTAATGTAGACAGAACATTAGGATTATCTGCCGTCTTTAAAGAAATGCAAAGGAGACTTGAAATTATAAAAAATAGTTGTAAGTTACATAAAAGTCATATAATATATATGTGATGATAACATTTATTATTGTTTGCATCATCCAGCAATATAATACGGGTAACAGCCCAGCAGAAAAACTGTTATGTATTTCCAGGCTTCAGTGTGTCTGATAGGCTTAGGATGCTGATGAAGCTCAAGGATAGATGATACATTCTTGCATATTTGGGAACACTTAAACAAGTGGGAAAACCAAATACCTCTTTCCCAAAAATGATATTGAGTCAGTAACAAATAATTTATGATTTTTTATACTCACAAGCATATTCAGGCAATTTTAAGTCTTTCTGCTGTGCATAATAAGCCAAGGTAAAAGGTGAGTATTAAGTCAAAACAAGTAAAGGAAAGGAAAATGCTCCTGCAGTGGTGAGAATTTGTTGCAATATTTGGTCAGATACTCAGAACAGGCCGAACAAGGTAACTTTATTTAATTTAGTGAACCTACACCAGTTTATACATATAGGCATATATCCTCAACTTACCATTTTTTATTTGTATTAATTTCCTTAATCCTTTTCTATTTGTCCATAATATTATTTTTTTGGTGTGTCCATAAGAATAAGGAAGAAATTCACAACAGCTTTGATGCTTCTGCTCAGAATGTCAGACACCTTATTCAATGTGTGCTAACAGGTAATGTTTGTTCACATTTGCACTGGAGTGCAAAGGGAAAGAAAAAGCTACTAGAGATTATGCAAGAATTTACATGAGTAAAGCGACAGACAGGAATACTCTGCTACAGCAACAACCAGACAATTCTAAACACTTTTTTTTCCTGAAAGGTTTATAATACACATACAACATGTGAATATTACAGCTTCTCTATAGAAATGAAATATATAGCCATAAGATACCCATTTCTTTCCTTTCCTGTACTATGCCTCCAATCATGTTTGAGTTTACACTATGCTGAAATATATTTAGGTAAAAGCAGATTTCATTCACATACTCACTCCTCAGTTATACATAGTACAGGCCTTTCATACCATTCATTATTTTGCTCAAAGAGGCATGAGCAAATCATGAAAATGATGCTAGGGCCAAGTGGAAGAGTATTACTGGTGCTTGCCTCCGTTTACTATAATTTAATACCTTTAATAGCAGTATCATTTTAGTAATAATGGTCAACATACTAATCAGAAAAAAAATAACAAAGGGAGAAAATTTCATCCATTCAGTTAGCTGGCAGCTAGAAAAATAAAATGAAATTTTGAGCACGCCATTTCTTCTTCTAGTCTCCTTAAACCTAGTATATTGCAAAATATACTTCTTCTGAACTTCATTCAGAACCACACCGTTGGCACAATAAACCTCCTTCTCACAGGGGCTAGTAACTAGTCCTCATATTTCACAGAAATTTCAGAGTGAGAACTAACACCCAAATTTTTATTTTCCAGTAGTGACCTACTACAGAAAGACACAAAAGCAAAGGCAGAGGAAAGGAACTTCATCCATTTTTCCTGTGCTTTAATTTTGTTCTGTCATATCTTTCCATGCTTCACTGCTTCAATTAAAAGACAAATATCACTGCACACACATACATGTGGATATTTTCACCATTTATTGTGACCATGAACACCTCTTAGGCCAAATGATAAGTAGGACATCCCTTCCTTTCATAATGTAAGGAATATAATTAAGGAGCTTTTAGCATACTGAACTGGCCTGTAACATAAAAATGGTTAATTCTTTTAGATGCATTAATTTCAGTATCTAATGAACAAAATCATTCTAGGGGACTGAAGTCAAATTGCATGGATAAGAGGTCTTGTTTTATGCAAACCTATGAAACAAATACCCTGTTCCGGAATTTTAGTCACTCCATAGCCGTATGGCTATAAAGCATACCTAGACTAATATTCCATTCTACTATAAAAGTTTAGTAAAATACGTTTTGGGAATGCCGTATTAACTTTGATTCCCCTAAAAGTAGTACACTCCTCTTTGTCTGTTTGCCAATAAACAGATAGCATAGAGCTCTAGGTAATAGATTTGATTTCTAAACTGTTTATTATACAAACTGTAATAAATTATTACTTGTGACAAACAGTGCATCAAATATTGCCAGCAAATACACCATTACTGCAGCCCTGTTCTCTTTGTGAATTAAACACTGACCTTGGAAATAACTTTTCCTTATCTAGAAAAAAGCCACAGTTACCTCAGGAACTGCCTAAAACGTTGGATCTTAAAGTTATAGTAACCAAGAAAGACAAATTTGGATTAAAAAAAAATGCAAATGCAAGATTTCTCTGTTTAGAAAGAAAATCTGGTATTCCAAGGTGAAATTTTAAATATTCATTTTCAGCATTTACAGAACAAATGAGTGATTTTCCTTAGAAGTTCAGCAAAGTCTGCATATAATGTCTTCAGCTCTATCTGAAACTATAGAAAGATCCAACTGGCCATGAATGTAGTCTTTGACCTGACCTAGAATTCAGTGTCATTTTCAATATCAAATTATCCTTCATTGAGTTCCTACATAAGATCATATCACTGAAAGTTTCCTTCTGAGATCTTTGAAAACTGGCCTGCTTGGACTACCACCTATCTTGTTGCAAAGGAAGCAGTGTATTTCGTGCATGTTGTACGTAGGAACTCGCTATCTTTTCAGCTACTTACTGTATTTGATTGAGCCCACGTGTGAAAATAATAAAAAAAATATGATTAAAGACCTAGATACAAGCCTGCAAGTGTAAATACAGAGAAAACAGCCTGTTACTTTATTCTCTTAAGAAAACAAGCTGAAAACGAGAAGAATAGCTCAAAACAGACTAAGAGAATAACATGAGCCTTTTCTTTTCTAGACTGTACAACCAGCCACTTTTTTTTTTTTAATTTATTTCAGGTACATCTCTTCATATTTGACAAAATATTTACTTCATCCTACTATACTGATATGTTCCAAATATTTAGTTCTTAAGCTTTTCAAAGCAGTGATGATCTTTTACAACAAAAATCATGGTATGGAAACTCGTGGTTTCAACAGTCACAATGTAAATCGTTAGTCAACATCATATTCCCTTAAAATTAGAAGCTGTATTTCTGCTGTCAGAGTATTTGAATTGAAAACAAAACAAAAGAAAACAAAGAATCAACAACAGAAACAAATTAAATAATACAATGGTGGAAGATAAAATACCTACACGCACAGAAATTGATCTGGAGCAAGAAAATTTATCTCCATAGCCCCCAAAATGGAAGAAATAATAAAGAGAAGATATGGATTGTTGTTGAAATAAGCCATGTATCTGTTTCTACATAGAAGAAAAGTCTAACAGTTCTTCTGGAAAGGATAAAAAACACCAAGAAACAGAGTTCAGAAGATAAAAATATCTATTTTTGTGTCTCATAGATCCAATTTTTAGGCTGAATAGAGGGGTTTCACTAAGTTTTCTGTCAGATCATATCCGGGCAAAATCTAAGAACTGAGCATAATCAGCATGGAAGGGGGGAAAACGTTGAAAATGTAGGCTTAAAAGACCACAGAAAAAATGAACATGTGAGTCTATTGCAGTGTCCCAAACCCTCATCACACTGATAACAAATAATCTATCTTAGTTTCGCTACCATAAAAGGTTTGACATAGCACTAGACAAGTTATGAAATGACTGTGTGGGGATGGTAGCTATTATCAGGTTTAGAAGCTATAATGGTTATAGAATACAGAAGCTGATAACAAGCAACATTAAACTGACACTCCAGGTTTTTACAAAATGGCAGAAATTAGGTATGTTGAAAGATTTTACTGTTCTTACTTACAAGAAGGTGGCATTACCTGAGAAGTAAGCAGTTTCCAGAGATGCAAAGAGTGTATATTTCATGTCCTAATTCGCAACTGCATACTAGGTGTGAGCCAGGCTACAAATTTTTCATTCAGCAGTAATTGAATATCATAAACTCAAACTCCAGAAGCAAAATTTCTGTAGACTGCTTTTTTTCTAGGAGAAGTAGTATAATATTTTGAAATGACTGAAATACCTCCCTTTCTTCCACAAATCCTGAATAGATGGTGACAACACATTATATACTCTGGCAACACTATAGGCTACATCTTACTGGCAATACATTTTCATTTTCTGTTCTGCTCCCTAAAATACTGTTCCTGCAGGCTTACTAAAGATGGAGGTTAAAGAGATTTGTGCAGAGCACTACAATTTAGGTAACGTCTCATTTCATCCCACTACTCACCATGTTGTTTCAAAGCAACTTCCCAACTAAAAGCACTAACATCTTTTTAAAAAATAAGTTCTACAAAGGTCTGCGTTCTTGGGAATATGGGCATCTAACATGATATGAATCAGTGTTTCTTCACCTTCTGGTTTTACAGAATTCTAAAATTTAGGTGTACCCAAAAAGCTACTGTCTGAAAGCCATTAATTTGTATACTGCCCGATGGATAAGTAAAAATGATTATGAAAAAAACTGCTTGTATTTCTACTAGTATATTACTAGCAGAATATAGTAAGAATATGATTAGCAGTGGCATTCAAAAGTTCAGTTACTTATACAGTGATAAGTCCTGCTTCTGTTGTCCTCTGTGCACTTTGATCATTAAAGTAATGACAGCAATTAGTTCTCATCCAGCAAGCAAATATTATCTTGTAAATGATGTCCACCATTCGTAGTTTTGTGGTACAGCTTGCATATTAGAAAAATTTAGCCATAGAGGGTATGCTCTTACTTCATTGCTTCTGTATCAGGTATTGTTGACATCATGTCCATAAAAAAAATACTAAAACTGTGGCAGTATAGAACACTACCTCAAACTCCCTGCCTTCCCCTTCCAGAATTTTATGGTACTCCACGTCAATCAAGATCAGAACTGGGTTAGTGGTGCCAGATATTCCCAACTCTAAAAAAGAGGGTCAAGGCAAACTGCTGCTTTGACTCTCACAGCTGGGAGCAACAGTCTTAATAGGCATGTACATCTGCTACACACAGAATAACAATATCCCTAGCTACTTGTATTCATGTCCATCTGTTGAGATGGCATGCTGCCTGCTCACAGGTTGGTCACATCACTGCCACATGGCACAAAAGCTAGAATAGGGAAAGCTTATTTGGCCAGCTTATTTCTCAGTAAAAGTTAATAGCTCCTCTTCATGACATTACAAATTCTGGCAGTGTCTCTTTGATATCATGAGCCATTCAAACTTGTTCCCAAATATATTTTCAAACTGTAGCACTCAACTAATAGACCTTTACACAAGATCATTAATATATGCAACAAGCAGTTTTTTGGTGAAGATCTGCCTAAGTATAATATGTGATATTTACACTCTCTTTTTAGCATAAAATACTCTTAAAAACAGTATGGTTACATATCATACCATTAACCTCTATCTGTTAAAGTAGATGTTAAGCTGAATCTTTCAATCTTTAGCTCATTTATGGCATTCTCAGACTCTGAAGAGATCTCTGCTAAAATAACAGCTTTTCATAGAATCATAGAATGGTTTAGGTTGGAAGGGACCTTTAAGATCATCTAGTTCCAACTCCCCTGCTATAGACAGGGACACCTCCCTCTAGATCAGGTTGCTCAAAGCCCCATCCAGCCTGGCCTCGAATACACCTGTTCCAATGTCTTCTCTTCTCCAGACTGAAAAGCCCCAGCTCTCTCAGTCTATTTTCGTAGGAGAGGTGCTCCAGCCCTCTGACCGTCTTCGTGGCCCTCCTCTGGACCCACTCCAACAGCCCTGTGTCTTTCTTGTGCTAGGGGCCCCAGAACTGGATGCAGTACTCCAGGTAGGGTCTCATGAGAGCACAGTAGAGGAGCAGAATCACCTCCTTTGACCTGCTGGTCACGCTTCCATGCAACCCAGGATACAGTTGGCTTTCTGGGCTGCAAGCGCACATTGTTGGCTCATGCTGAGTCTTTCATCAACTGACAGCCTCAAATCCTTCTCCTCAAAGCTACTCTCAAGCCATTCTCTGCCCAACCTGTATTCATTCTTGGGATTGACCTTTTGTTTCTGAATAGCTACTTTGCTATTTCTGAAAATAGCTACCAGCAGATTACTATTGTCAGTGCAGACTTTTTCTGAACAAAAATGCAGAAGATCTTACATCGCTGACTTCATTTGAACCAATAGTAAGATGAATGAAAAATCCTTCAAAATTTGTGGCTCTCATTGCACCACTTCCAAATTAAGTCAAAGCAACATCAGTTTTCCTATTTTCAGGAAATTATTAGTGGAACAAATATAGAATTATATTTAGTCTACTGGTATGCTAATGTATGTGTGTGGAGTACATATCTTTTTACTGTTTTTGCTCTTCTTTACCTCCTAGAAAAACTCTAGAATGTGTGTACAAGCACATGGCTCCTGCTATATATGAATTATACAGTATCTGTTAAAATATATATATTGTATATATATAAAAGTATAGTAATTGTTGAAATGACAAAAGTGAAATATTTACTCGTACTCCTAAGTTACATACTAAGGTTAGTCTATGAAGTATCCCAATGAATATTGGCTGTGTGTCCTCTGTTTCTATGCTTTAGTTTAACATTCACACTATGTATTAGTGAGTTTTTAAAATTATCTTAGATATAATTTAAGAACTCAAATCCTTCTTGTTTGGTTGGATGATTTTTTAAAATTTGAATATAATTTACTAATAAGCAAAACGAATATATACACTGTAATATTCTCACTGGAATATTTTAACTAAAGCTTCTAAATGGGACATTAGTTTTTTATATATATATATATATTTTTTTTTTTTTTCCACGGTAATTGCTTTCTGTTTAACAGCAATAGAAACTTTAATATGTAAACCCCTTTTTCAAGAATACCGTTGCAAGTTGAATCAGAGTCCAGAGCAATGTTATGCTAAGAGCACTAATACGCTATATTTTAGATATCCAGTCCTCTGTCATGTTAATATCTGTGGAAGCGTACGTCTTGTTCTCTAGCAACACAGAAGCTAGTAGTCCATCATTAGAAACACAAAGCTTGTCTTGATTTCAGAAAGCAAAGAAAAAAACAAAAACACTAGTACTTATATAGAAACTGCAACTGCAAATTAGAGTAGGAATTGTTAGATGTTTATCCCACAGACAGGTTGCATTGATAGTTTCAACCATTATCACAATAATGAAGCAGCAGAAATGGAATGATTGTCTCGCTCCAATTTATAGGAGGGAGATGAGGTTCTTTTAATGTATGTATACCTGACGTGAGATTAAGAAACAACGGTTCAAATCTTGGTCCAACCAGTTTATTACAAATCCTAGTTGCTTAGGGATATGGGGAAGATGGGCGATAGAAAAGAGATAGGAAATAAGCAAGGAGTCTTCGTAGAAAGCAAGAGAGAGAGAGTCACCACCGTGGGTCCAGCGAGGTTCGTAGCAGGTCCGTTGTTCTCAGGAACTCGTCTGGTCACCGCGAGGGATGGGAGGAAGCCAGGAAGCTTCGCAGCAAGCAGGCCGCAGGGGGGGGTTCTTCCAAAGAGGTTTTCCCCTCAGGGAATTCTTTGGGAGTTCTCCCCCAAAATCCTTAGTTTAGTGATTAGCCTTAGCCTTTTTATCCCCCATTTCTCTGGGTTTTTTTTTCTTCTTTTCTCTCTGTTAGTGTGACATACCTGGCCCAACAGATAAGCCAGCAGGGAGTGGTGCCTTCGTTGCCATGCACAAGCATTATCACCTTTTGCAGTGGTCAGCTCCTTCAAGCCACACCCCTGAAAAAGACTGCTTGTCCCGCTTCTGCTTGTCTTTACAATCATGAGCAGAGGTACTGTGGCACGGTGACACCTACCACTCGCCCCCCTAGATAATTTGCAATTGTCAGTTAGAGTCTTATCTCCAGAAAGGCCTCACGAAGCAAGCTTTGAGACAAAAGAGAAAAACAGTCTTGTCTCTCACAATGATACTGAACAAGAACTGAAACCCCAAGACTAGCTCAGATCTTCCTAAAAAGGATAATTAATACCAGCTAGTATGAGTGAAAATATCGTGATAGTCAAAGACAGAATTAAAGACTAAATTAAAGTCTAAAGGCCTTTCTCCTCATAGAGTTCTTATTGCCAGACCACCCTAGATAATGACCACACTGATCTACAATTAGTTGGTTTCAGAGAATACAAGATTGCATGTGTTCACTAGCCAGCCATCAGGCATATTTTATTTCCTGCACAAGAACCTCTTTGCTCAAGTCACAGTTGCCATTCTCAGTTCCATCCAAGACACCATTCTTCTACTTACTAAGAAAAATGTGCTACCATTATTAGCAAGGGACCTCCAGTGATTTGAATAAGTAATGCCCACTTAGATTTATGCCAAATTATTTCTAAATATCTTTTTTATAACGTAGCCTGAAAATTAGGTAAGACTGACCTCTGAGAAGCATGAGCTAGTCCTTTTCAAGAAAATAAGGATTAAAAACAACTTTGTTGGGAAGAAAACACTAGTGTCAAAAGGACATTTAAAGTGTCATCAGAGAAAACAAATTCAGCTACAGAATAAAACGCGAGATCAGAAACAAACAGTGAAAATCAACTATGGATGTCAGAGTTTATGGAAGGTAGGGTTTAATTCAGCCTGGGATACTTCTCCAAGAAGGAGTACCATGACGTATCACTAAAATGCACAAATTAACCTAAGAAAAGATAATTGCTATTGATAGGCAATTGAGAAAACTGACTACTCTGAGGAGACGAAAAGAGAGAAATTCATGTAATTTTGCTAAGTGATTTCTCTGGACAAGATGTAAAATACAGTAACTACATACTGTAGCACAGAGGAAGGTAAAGAATTATTTGCTGAAGATATCACAGCTGACCCTAAGAGAATGAAAATTTCAGACGTATAGTAGAAAATACTTTCTGATCCACTAGATTCTAATACATTCTTTTGAGGAGAGTACTGAAATCCTGGCTGGTTAAGAAATTTAGCAATTAGACTGGAAGATGTAACAGACAAACAGTCTGAGAGAAACAGTACTATACTGGCAAGAAAATTGAAAAAAGCACTATCAGATCACCTAATTTACTTTAATTTCTATGAAATGTAATGTTTGCTCTTTTCAGTTTAAGTTTGCTCATTCAGTCATGAAAATTCTTAAATCTCTGGACTCAAAAAATGTCTCTCATTCAGGCAATAGTACCTCAGAGCTATTCATGCCAATTATCCAAGGTCATTTAAATACATTTTGCACAAAGTTCCTTAAACTTAGTGTGCAATTTATATATTTATCAAATACTAATCAATATGCTATACCACAGTTACTACTGGGCCTTGAGCTAAACTCTGAATGCTACATGAATTCAAATTGTGCAAGCAGCCATCTGCATAAATGAAGTTAAAGTGTATGTTATTCACAATACAAAAGAAATGAAGAAGTGTTCTAAATGCAGTACATACTGCAATCTGTATTGTAAGTAAATCTTAACTGTGTTGGTTCTTTTCTTTAACAAATCTAGCTTCAATTTCACTTTCTTTCTCCAGCATATTACCTCCACTGTATTGCTAAAGTAATTTATTCCATCCTCTGTGGAGAGCCTGGATCTCATTTGCCAGCATATTTATCTTTCCTGCCACTGCACTGTCATTCATCTGCAATCCCCACAGAACACCAGACCTGTGCAGAATTTCAATTAGGACTGATTCAACTAAATCCAGGCCACAGAAGTGAGGCTGACAGGGTGACCCCCTGAGAACTTTATATGCTGAGTTAAAAAAAGAAAAAATGAAAAAAAAAGAAATTTAAAAAAAAAAGAGGGAAAAATACAAAATAAAAATACAAAACAGAAAAACAGCTGAAGTTTAACATTGTATTTCATTAAGTTCTCTATACACTCAATACAAACTGCCTCACATTTTTTCAGTCTCTGTATTGTGTGGGCAAACTGTATTACAGTGGCTTTGATAACCACTAGAAAGAAATTACCATAAAAATCTCTACTCTTCCTTTGAGGTTCAATCAACTTAAAAGACCACTTGTAATGGACAGAAAAATGATTCCCACAGAGGCTGAGCTACCTTAAGCTTTCTATTCTGTATATGTATACATTCAAAATTTGATATAGTAAGTATACAGGTAAAATGGCTCTTCTGGACTCTTGATTTGACAGACTTACGGTAGTTTTCACTGTAATCACTGACAGACTTCACCTGCTTGTCTGTTAAATGGGCCTAAAAGAATTTCTTAAATAGTTCTTGGTTACTGTGACAGTTTTGTGGGTTTAAAGGCTGCTAAGCTACAGAATAGTAACTGAGAAGTCTTTTTATCTCTACTATGTAAGTATATAGCATTCACATCCAAATTTTATCTTAGCTGCTTATAAATCATTTGATTTCTTTGATTATACACCAGAAGCTGATGTAAGTAAATACTCCAGTTTACTCTAAAGCATTGCAAAAGAAAAGAGAAGAATAACAACTCCACATTCAATTATTTTTTGCTGTCACTAAAAAATTCTCTTGAATAGATTTCCCCTAAATATCAATTTTTTAAGCACAGAATAATACACAGGTATGAACTCCCACATGATGTAACATGAGACAAGATAAGAACATACATATGAAATATTTACCAAATAAGAATTTAAAAAAAAAAAAAAAATGGAGTTGGAAAAACATTGGTGCACACACATCTGAATGTCAAATAAAGCAAAAGTCAGCTGAAACTGGATGAAATAATTAAAGGGGGCACTGTGCATTTAGATACTATATCAATAACTACGGCACAAAGGTTCGAACTGATATTTTCCTTATTATTTTTACTTAATGTGACCAAACCTGAAATTATCTCACAAGACAAATATTTTGTAACTCTTTATCAGTCACAGATAAAAATTTATCAGTGTATCAGAATTAGTATGAAGGAGAGGCAAAACGATCAATTAAAATCCAGTATCTGCAAGGGATTGAGAATGAAATCATAGCGAGGTTGATTTCTTTCTGAAATTTGGCCACAAGATCTACATGTAACTGCAGTGAAGAGAAAATAAACATAGTTTATTGCATTACTGCAATAGATCTGAATGTTCAGTCAGTAAGTATAGTGTGAGGCAGTACAGGTACATAAGAAGTTATGCTCCAAATGTTTTTTTTTTAACAACTGTTCTTTTCATGGTTCTTCTGAGGTACCAGTTTATGAGTATAACTGAATAGATTTTTTTCTCTGGTACAACATACATGTGGAAATACTAAAGTCATCACATTCCAAAGCATATTTGGAAGCATATACTTCTTTGTTTTTTGTTCTGTATTTGGGGAACAGATACAGTAACAGCTGTATTACTATACATACATTTACATTAGAGTATTGCATGGTATAAGAACTTAATAATAGCAATCAAATATAATTTTGAAGAGTGTGCAGGAATCTTACCTTCTTTCTTTATCTAGGTTTACTTCACTCTTCACTGACCATAAAGAGAACTCTCCATTTTCTGGGCTAATAGTACTTTGTTCTTCGTTTCATAATCTGAAACCAAGATCAAGTGGTCCTATTTAGAGGTTTAGTCCAGTTTGTAGACACTGTCTTTAACAAACATTACCTATCAAATGATCTCTGTATCATATCAGTATGGTGTTACAAAGCAAGTATCATGAGAGGAAACTGACAGTAAGAGAAACTGTTTCCCTGGGAGAGTTACCGTGTGCTATAGAAAAAAAAAATAGAAATCATAAAATAAAAGAGTATTATAAGGAAATTGTAATAGAAAGAGTCAAAATAATACTAAAATTCAGGTGGCAAATAAAAACCACTGAATGCAAGTAAGGTCCTTTTCAACTGGCTTTTTAAAACAAGAATAAATTGCTATGGGGTTGCAAATGAAGAATAAGGAATAGGCATTAAGACACTGGAGCAAAAGAACAATAGTACTGTTTCTTATGTAGAAAAGGATGTAACAACTGCTGACTGTACACCTACATAGGAGCTGAAGAAGGTAGTCAGTCTTTGCTTATTTGATAATCAGTAATAGCCTAGTTTCAGTACAATGGTATAAGAACATTTACCTAGATCCAGTACTTGAAATACCTTAAGTACTTGCCTAAGTCATACATTCAGAGAATAATGGGTGAGTATATAAAGTAAATTTTATACCTACATAGTAAAATATAGTATATACAGCAGAATTTAATTGCTGGTTCGTTCCTTAAGAAATGCTTTGCTAAATACATAAATGTTTCCTGATTGTAGATCTAAAACTGAATATCATTACTTTTGGAAAATTAGCAATGATGTTCAACCTGGATTAAAGATTAGGGTGATCATTTTTCAATATTTTATGGTATATAATTAATAGCAATAGCGACAGTAATAGTGACAATAACTATTTTTCCATTTAACTTAATATAAAATTATTCTTCTGGATTGTAGACTGATAATACAAATTGAATGTTTTCTGCATATTTAAATGATATTAGCAGACAACTTTCTATCATACTGTGGGTTTTCAAAGGAGATTACTATAGATGCGCAAATAAATTGTTCTAAGCAGCATACTTAAAATAGAAGGTAGATTATTATTCATAAAATGGACTACTGCAAACATAAAGGACTGGTCAGACAGATGGAGTTCAAAGATCATAATTGAATTCTGTCATGTGTTTGAATACCTGAGATAACTCAAGGCATTAGCTTACAAGCAAATGGAATATTGCTGAACCTAAAATGTGAGATACAAGACAAAATCTGTTCACAGTTTAAAAGCATCAAGCTGTAAATGACATTTTTCCTTCTAAGAAAAGTACATTATTCTTTTTTTCTGTCTCCTCTTTCAAACAAAGATTTTACAATTTCATTCCTACTTTTATCACATCAAATAGACATTACTTCATTGTGTTCTCTATGTTTTATTCTAAATATATTCAGAAAATATTAACAGAAATTTCGAAAAGCTCATCTACTAAGTAATGTTTATTGTCATGTGACGTAGCATCACATATGAAAAGACCAAGTTCTGTTCTTTATTTATTTTCCCACTTGAGTTCAACTCACTTAGGATGTAAATTCCCATCACTGACATGATAAACTAGCTAATGTCTTATAAAATAGTAATTATTTGTCTTCGTGGAAGACCAAGAGATCTAGATTAGAAGAAACTTGTTCCTCCTATCCTGCAGTTACACATCCTTAAAAACAAGTTATATATTTGACCTAATCATAGGTATCACCAGTTCTATAACCTATGTGGAATTTGCAGATCCAAAATTGGTTCAGACAGCAGGTAGACTTCTACAAATCAGTGATGAGAGGAAGATTTCACCTTACCTTTCACTTTCATTTTACTTACCTACATTTTATGTAACCTACTCTTTTTCTATTAAACTTAGTACACCCTCCAAAAGTACTATCTTAAAATCCATCACAGTATTTTTTTTATTTTTTATTTTTACAAAGGAAAAGACCTGCATACTACAGTCTTTACCGTGCCATAAAATATTTTCTCTCTTGGTCTTTTCATTTATTTATACAAATTTTATTATTACTTTGTTTTCCTTGAAACTAATTTTTGTTACTTATTCTACCTGATTGTTCTACTGTTCTTAGCTTACTACTTTACATTCAGATCTTTTTTGTTGCTGTGTAATTTCTTTTTGTTTCATTCCTAAAAGAGATTTGATACAACCACATAGATCACTTACTCTATTTTCTGTGTATACTCATCACTAGGAAAGTTCACTGTTACACTCTTAATAAGGTTGTTTACGTTGACTGACATCTCTATTATACTACCTTGCCCCTAGATTATGCTTCTATGAAGGCTTCTTTTCTTTTCAGTGATTTTATTGGTATTTTTTTTTTCAAACTTTAATTATACCATTATTTAAAATATTCAGATATTTACTCCCTAACTTTACACACTGAAGTAAATAAAGACTGGAAAGGTAAGTCTATATCTTTTCACTGCATAGGCATACCTAATTCTCATCAGCTGCATGTTACACGTGTATTCCCGCTACTCTTGCTATTCACTTAGGTTTTGACAATATGTATTTTATTCCCAGTAAATGTAATTTATAGAAGTCAGTTTTAGATCTTTTTTCATTTACTGGTTGCTGAGTATGGGATTTTCAAAGACACATTGCCCCAATTTATTTTTCCAATTGAAACTCACTTTCTTGATTGTTGAATGACTTTTTTTTTTTTTTAATGCATGAAATGTAAACTTTTCAGTATAAAAGTAATCCTATTTCTGTTAACGTCCATGGTGATTTTGGCTTCAGTGGGCTCTGACTTAGGTAGGAGACACAGACAAGACATGAACAGATAAGTATGAAACAAGTGTAATGTCTGAGGTTGTGTGGTTTCTAAGTAGTTTTTCTACAAGAAGCTCTGCTGAATCCTCACAGCACTCTGCCTGTGACGTTTAAATAGATTTAAAGAGATAAGTGATTCCACCAAATGTGCTAGAACTATTCAGTCCAAAATACACTGAATAATACAGTTACTAGAATAAAGTGTATCTGGAATGTATGTGCAACATAAAGGCAATGTTTGCTATTTGGAATCAGGTGGATATATGTGACCTGATTTTTTTATTTTTATTTTTTAATAATTATGTAGCTTGATTTCATTCTGCAGCGTTATTTATCTATAACCATATAAAACAAATGTAGACACATTATTCTAGGGTGCTCCTACTTCCACTGTGAGAAGTCAAAATTTTGCAATGAATGAGAGTTAAAGACATTCATTAAGTGGAATCAGGCTTCATTATTTCTGCAGTTTGCTGAGTGGATTGGTGGAGATTGCTTTTCTTTGGAAATGTATTGTAATAAGGAAACCACAATTGCAGAAACACCTGTAAATGACGTGACCTCACCTGTAATTCATTCCATACTCCATACTGACAGTAGCAGAGCTTCAAAATTTCACCATTTGGTAAGACTTCCTTCCTTTCAGAGTGTACTCCAGAGTAGAGAGCAGTTATTACAGTTAAACAGTGGAAATGGATTTTTATCAGTTAGCAACCCCTCAGCAATATGGCCAATAATGATGAAATTAAAAAATGTCCAAGATGTCAATTAGACTAGACTATTGGGAGAATATCAGTTCACAGGACTCTGCACTTGTCAATATACCCAGAGGAGGAAAACATGTCATCTGATCTCAAATCCTCAGATCTGTATATATCATAATAAACAAGAGGAGATGCTGCCTGAATTATATTTAAAAAAAATAATAATAATCTAAGTTCCTCATTAAGTCTGCATTCACCACATGACAAGTTATATATCCATAAAACACTAGCTCAAAATGCATATTTTTATAAGCTATATACTTAAGCAACAGATTATTTTTTATTGTAGACTACCTGCTAGTATATACTGTGAGTTGCTACAGTAAAATAATTTTAATATATATATCTATATCCATAAAAGTCTATTTATTCCGACAGTCACCTTTTGTTTACAACCATAACCCACCTGACTACTAAATTAAAGCTTATGTTTATGGCAGAAAACCTATTTTGAGCACAGTAACAAGAAAATTATCCATAGTTTAAATTTTAAACTTATATGAAACAAACATATGTACTTACTGGCCTTTTTCTCAGCCCCATTACTATAATTTAAGCTCAGGTGTGAATTCACAGCACACTAACTACCCCACACTGATCTTCCATGTGGTTATTAGGAATGTATATTCATGATATAGTAAAACACATTTGAGTGAATTCTTCTTTTCAGTGTAAGTTGTCTTAAGGGAAACGCAATGGAGAAAAGGAAAAACGTGGATTAATGTACATAAACAGTATAAAATTAACTTTTAAAAAGTGGACTGAATAATGCATGTTTGTTAACAATGTATTTGATGATTCACTGGGAAAAAATTATTTCCTATATTATTCACAAATATTATTCAAATATCCAAAAAATACCCTGCACAAAAACTATGGCTTCAAGCCTCCAGTGATGTTTGCAGGACTACATTCATATCTCTTTGAATCCTTACTGTTACTGTTCCATTAGCTTTTCAGGAAATCATGCTTCACAGTCAGATGGTTGAGACTCCATTGCAAGATTTTGCCCTCTATCTTCCAATGTGTTACGCTCAGAAAAATATTTTTATGTTTATTACATTTAAGACAGTTCAATATATCTCTCATTTGATTGCTGAAAGCACTTTTTTTCCACAGCAACAATAACAAATACAGAAAATCAGATCAAACTCCTAAAATAATTAGTAATATTGCTCACATATCACTAACAAGAAAACTTGATTTTGAATAGTTTACACTTTTGACAGACTGCAAATGCAAAATGCAGATTGCAGACAAATATTTTCACATTTATTGTTCCCATCTCATTTGATGTGAGTGGAACACAGACGTTTAAACATGCTGATATCTCTTTAGTTATTTATCCCCAGACAAGGGTAGATAGGACTTGCACTGTGTCAAGTATATTCCTTCTAAGCATACATTTTCATGGTTTATGTCATCTCTAGGTAATGAGTGACCTTGTTATAGCCACTTGCATAGGGACAGATTTTCACTATGAGGACTGCAGAAGCTATTATTCATACATCATTCTGACTTCAAAACCACAGGTAGACATTTGAGGACACAGTGTGAAGAGAGATTATGCATAAGTCGTCCTGTACACACAGATATTCTGGTAAAGATACATTCTTCCACAAGTCAAAAAGAAACCTGCAGTCTCATTCAAAAAGCTGTGAAGACAGTTCCACTTCAAAATGAAAATATTTGTCAGGATACTTCTCATGCCAAACATGTCAGATGTGTCAAATATGAATCAAACGTGATTTATACATACAGATATTACAGAGAGAATGCCAGACTGTTTGTGTATAAGACAACAACGCCTCCATTCATAGGGTTATATCCCAACTTCTGTCCTAGGAAGAACTACATATATAGCAATCTTCCTAAAGAGGAACAATGTTTTTATATTCCTTGGGATTACTCACATGCACTCAATTATTTTTAGGCAGAATAGTTTAGAATCTCAGTAAACCACAATCAGATGGCAAGTATAACAAATGTGTGAATAAACTAGCACTAATGTTCAGCACAGACCTGATCCAGCTCTTTCAAAATCCATGAAAGTCAACTTCAGCTGAACTAAACCCTTCCCCCTTTGGAATTCCATTTGGTGAAACATATTTTAATTATTTTTCTCATTCTACTTTCAAGAAAGTCTCACAGTGAAGCATGAAGCACAAGAAACTAAAGAAGTAAATGAAAATCAATTTTTGAATGATTGCTTGATCAGAAGACATGACCAGCAAAATTAATAACCTTATACTTAGAGACTTTTAATTAATAGTTGCGTATGTTCTTCCTAATATAGGAGGAAAATTTTAACAAGGCCCACAACACTCAGGTTGTATGCAGGTGAACTTCACAAATTTCTAAGGAGTCACTCATTGGTAACCCCCAACAATGTTACAAATATTTTTCAAAGAATATACCTAATAAATTGAGAAAGTTGAGATAACAAAAAGTGTATTGCAGAAGGCTCAAAGTTTGATATGAAATGTTTAGGTTTTTTTCTTTGGCTGATTGGATAGCTTCCACAAGAATGAAATACATGCTAAAAGATGTACAGATAATTACCTTGCTGTGTTGTTACTAAAATACTAAGAAACCGCTGTCCCACAGGGTAAATTGTAACAAACATTGGCATGTTAGCTAATGAATAACTGTAGGGTAATGAAAAAAAGAAAAAGAAAGAAAGAGATCACAGGACCCTAGGATTCTAAAACAGAATGTCTGTAAGTAATCCACACTCAAAGAAAAATGTCACTTTCCTTCTACTCTCCTTCTTACTAATTACATTTAGAACACTTTCAACATTTGGTAGATATTGCTAGAAGGCAATTTTTTCTGGAAACAGCCTCAAGGTGTCCTCCACTCCCTTTTCATTGTAGGAAAGTATGACATAGAAATACTGAATAATAACCTTAAACCAAAAATATTTTCAAGTACCATAAGAGCGGGGAGCCATTTTGGAGAAAAGATAGATGCATCACTATCAGAGAAATACAGATATGTCATTTTTAAAATTACGCAGGAATTTTGTTTCACATTTCATAGTGAAACAATGAGAGGAACATTCTCAGGATGTATTGCCAGGTCAACACAGAATTGAACAGCTACCATGCATTTTAAGCAAATATTTAAACATTGAAACTATCTATAATCTGCCAAATCTCACCTTCCATTAAAGTTAATTGAAATAAAACTATCCGGATCATTTATGCAGAAAAAAAGTACTTGAAAAAGTCAAAATTAGCAAGATCCATTTTCTCAACAATTACTGTTTGTTCAGGAAAGTAAAGTTTCACAGTCCAGAGTTATCTTGGAAAATAAGGCATCCACTCTCATAGAACATACATGTGGTACCTGGAAAGGGAAAAAGGACAGCACTTGTTATAAACCACTCCTCATAAACTTGGGTTTAATCTGCCAAACTATGTATTTTAATGCTAATCCCAAGAATTTGTATGGCCTCAACTTGACATAAGTGATAGGAACCTATCTTTCTATCTTTAAGACATCATATTATGCCATTTGTCTAAGAAAACAATCATCTATATGTTTGTGGCCCTAACATATTAAGGTTCTTTATTTTTGCCTTTCTTGGTTGTTTTAGGCTGTATTGCAAGCAGTTTAAGAGAGGAGATCCTTCTATTCTGCAGCACTGTTGAGCCTGCATCTGGTGTATTGTGTACAGTTCTAGGTCCACAGGTTCATGGGAGGCATGGACATACTAGAATGAGTCCAATGTATGGCTGCTAAGATCCTGAAGGTTCTGGAACACTTCTCCCATAAGGAAAGGCTGAGAAACTTGGAACTGTTCAAAGTCAGAAGAAAAGACTCAGGGAGAATCTCATCAATATATATAACTACCTGAAGGAAGGATGCAATGAAGATGGAGCCAGCCTCTTTATGACGGTACCCAGTCACAGGACAAGAGGCAATGGACACCAGCTCAAACATAAAGGTATCCATGTAAACATCAGGAAGCACTTCTTTACTGTACTGGTGACTGAGCGCTGGCACAGGCTGCCCAGAGAGTCTCAAGCGTCTCTCACCTTGGAAACCTTCTAAAACCACCTACCTGGGCATGGTCCTAAGCAACCAGCTGTACGCGTTTCGGCTTGAGCAGGGAGTTGGACCAGATGACCTCTTGAGGTCCTTTCCAACCTCAACTATTCTGAGATTTCTGAGGAAAAAGAAAAAGAAAATATAATTCCCCCTAACATTCATCTTTTCCTTTAAAAATACTTTTGTCACTCAGATTTCTGTAGTATTGAACTACGCTAATTTAAACAGTGTTAATTACTGCTCTGAGTAAACTTAGTTTGGATTAAACTCTATCATATCATAAAGTTAACACAAGTTAACATGAAAAAAATAAAAGAAAAAGTAAAAACGTAAAATATAGTATTCATTCATATAACTTACAAAATGATTCAAATGCTGAAAAGCATTTCTTACAGGAGCAAATTTGAAGAGAAAAACTGATACATTTTACACCCCATTCAAAGCCAACCAATATCTCCCTACATTTCTTTCTGTACATTAATTGTGCTCTGAACCGGGTGTCATGATTCTTGCCAGAAAAAAAAAAAAAAAAAAAAAGGTAACAGAAACAGTAAGAGTAGTTTGCAATTACAGGGCCAGATTCACTACCAACTTTCACTGGACAGAATTTGCCCACTAGATGAAAAGTAACTTCCTGGCAGCCTTTACTGTAGAATTCTTAACAAAATGAATGATCCTCTACTTTAGTTAGAACTCCCAGAAAGAACAGAAGTTCAAGTGTCTTCTAGTCTCTTAAATAGATACTTTCCAAGCTTTGTCTCTGCTGTCAAAAAAGTGAGATTATATTATAATACATGCATTAGCTGCCTTGCCGCAATTCCTCGGGGAGGCCTGACACTGCAGTTTTAAATGAGCTAAACTAGTGGTGAGAAGAAGTGTTGACATCAGCTATATTACAGAGAAGACCGCAGAGGTGTGACCTTCACTGTGAATTCACAGCAAGATGACAATGGATGGTTACCTTGACACATCTCTATCAATTCCAACTCTGTAAAAGTGGAGACAAAGCATGGGCCACAGTGTGAGACATGATGGATTTTAAGCAAGTCAGCCTGAGCCCAGGCAGACAGAGATCTAAGGCCTGTGAGGTGGGAGAAGCCAGGCTACAGCTTAGTAGCAAAGCAATTACTGAATATGAGGAGAAAGCTCTACCTAGGCCTTGCTTCTCCCTTCCCCTCTCCTGAGTCTTCCATTAACTCCCCAAAATACAGTTGCTCCCACTGATTGAAGGTAGCACAATCTAGTCTATATCACTTTCACGACTGACGTATGAAGTTACCTACACAATTTTGCTCTTTCTGTTTTTTTTGATGACTTTTACCTAGCTTAAACAATCTTTTCGAAGAAACATTTCTGAGATACACTAAGAATTGTAAATTGATATCCTGTCTGAAGATGAAGATTGATTTGTACCTTTGAAGAATCTCCTTCCACAAGGAAGATGAGAAGATGGATGTCAATGGTTTATGGTCTGATTTGTCCCAGTTCCGTGACTAGTGGTGTGGAGGGATCCACACCTCCAGAAAAGGGGATAAGGGAAAAAAGATAGAGAGATCTGCCCCAAAACAAAACAGCGGCTACAGTCTGAGGAGAAACAAACTAATTTACTAAATAAGAGATCGGAATGCAAGATAACACACTATAATACATTATAATACAATATAATTAGAGCTGGAGCTAATAAATCAAATAAAATGAGAGTGTCCAAAAACTGAAGGCCTTACACTAATGCTGAGGTGAGCTGCACGGTCGGGATGAGCAGAAGGGAGGAGAGCCTGATGATCAGAAAAGGAAAAAAAAGGGACAGCAGATAACCTTGCCAGGGGTTATATCTCCTCTCTGAACGCAAAGTCCTCTGGGGTATGTAGTTCTCTTCTGGGACAGGTACCCGGAACTGGAGCATTAACTCTTTAATTCCCAGTGCACTACATGATGTTATGATGTGGAATACCAACAGCCCAAAATCATAAAACCAGGACAATGGGGCAGGTTCGCTTGTGTTCTATTTCCACTGTTCAGAAAACGTGACACAATATGTATGTGCTCCATATCTTCCTGTCATCTTCTAACCTGGCAGCTTAATAAAATGGTGAAAGTATTAAACATGTAAATGTCATTACCGCAAACATAAAAGAATAGTCAAATGTATCTTGATTTAATAAATGGGAAAGAGGAGGGAGAGTACACAGGTAGGAGCATAGTCAGGGCTTGTTTCAAGTGGATACTGAAGTCTAGCCTAAGATTTATTTGTCAGCATTATCATTAAAAAGGATAATTAATAGAGCCTGCACTTAAGAGATAAAGGATAACATTGAATTTTATTAATTTTCTAGGAATAAGAAGCAATAGTAGATTAACCAAACTGAAATTTCTGCTGCCTTTAAATTCTCTCTAGCTATTGCTCTGCATTAAAATACACCAAATCTGCAAGTAAAATACAGAGTGTGAAACTTGGCAATAAGAACTGTACCCCGCAGTAATCATTTTTCTGCAACTGCACTAATTTGTCATAAATATCTAACTCAAAATGTTCATCCAGAATGCTTGTTTATTCTTCATGTATATCAATTGGTATTGTGCAGAATAAGGTACAAAATTTGCTCATATCTTTAGAATGTATTTTTCAATAATGTACGTTTATGTAGGTCTTTAGACTTCACTACATCCCTGGATATACACTTAAAATAAGTAGAAACGCAGCTGTAAACCACAAGGATGTTTTTTTGTAAAAAATTCACATCTGATGAAGGTAAGTAGAGAGATTAGGATTTCGATTGTAAACAGATTTACGAATTTTAAAGAGACATCATTTTAAAAAGATTCAAAGCAAATACTCTTGGTCAGATTGGTGCAGTGAACTGACCCTCAGCTAACAGCTGGTCATGCCATGGCCCTTTCTGAACCTTTTTTATTTAAAAAAAAAAAAAGCCACCTTTTCTAACTTTGATCGGTTTTTGTTTTGTTTTGCAGTCCAGTTCTAGCTCTGCCAGTAAAATGAAGAATGAAATTGTAGCTTCTTTCCTTAAATCCATATTTGAACATAAGCTGTTCTACTGATCTTTTGTTATAGCCTTGTAAACTTCATTAACATATTTCTCTGATAAAGAGAATAAAAGGAGTATCTGTGTAATAATCTTAATCATCTAAAAACACATTTCGTATTCAAGAAAAATTTATATTAGAATAACTACTTAAAAATATTAAAGACTGGGAAAGAAAAGTATTGAAGATTATAGAACAGGGTGGTTACTCACTATTTATTTAATGATGAAGCTTGCTTTTACTTCATAAGTTCAAGCTAATTTCTCAAACAAATGACATCATAAATCGTCCATTTTTCTTTCCCTACAATCAGTAAGGACCATAGTCACCTCAAGTACATGATATGAGACTCTGCCTAATCACACTGTTTTGACCAGATGGTATTTTAGGAGATAGTTTGGTCCTGACCATTCTTTTGCAGTGTCTCACTCCAATTTATAGGAGGGAGAGAAGGTTCTTTGATATATGTATACTCAACATGAGATTGAGAAACAATGGTTCAAATGTTGGTCTGACCAGTTTATTACAAATCCTAGTCGTTCAGGGAGACAGGGAAGGGGAGACAGGCGATAGAAAAGATAGAAAAAAGAAGTAAGGAGTCTTTGTAGGAAGCAAGAGGGAGATAGTCACCACCACGGGTCCAACGTGGTTCGTAGTTCAGTCGTTGATCCTCAGTAGTGGTGGGTCATTGGGCATTGTTGTTCTATTGACGGTGACCATAGTGATGATTTCCAATGGCAGTACAAACTTATTTATAAGTCCAAAGTGGTTGAGTCAGCTCTTTTTGGAATGACAGCTTCTGGCTTTTGGATCTCAGCAGAAACTCCTTTGTTCCCATCTTCCGGGTCTTGCCAGCAGATAAGAGGGAGTACAGAGGTGCCAACTTGTATCTTGCCTTCACAGGACACAATGGTATCATCCCCCGATCTCCCATAGCAAGCTGGAGTTATTTGGTCACAGGCCAGATCTTTCACCAGTAAACAGTCCTAAGCACTCTCTTCCGAAGGCAAACAGCTCCAAATAAATGTTTGCAAATGTAAAATTGTCCACACAGTGATGTTGACACCCACATCTCATCTCCTAGAGTCTTATCACAAGAAATACCTCAGGAAGCAAGCTTTGAGCCAGAAAACAAAGAAGGATTCATACGTGCGGCTAATAGTCTTTTTAACTGCATACATAACAGTTTCACATTTGATGACTTCTCAGTTAATGTTCACTAAAACAGATAAATCTTTTGTGAGTGCCGCAATAGCATCAGATTATCCTTGTTCTACACATACATTTTGTCTCCGTTTTATGTATTAGTTGATTGTGGGAGTGCTTGTATGGCCCAAACTCAGCAAAGCAGACTGTGAGAACAGCTTTTAGGACAAAAATATGAGCATGAGCGAAGTACGCAAAAGGAGTAAAACATTTTTGTCTAGTACTGATGAAGATGAAGAAACATCAGCTGAATTAAATCAGTGAGACTTTTGAAGAGAAGAAGTTGGCTTCAAAAGAAGTGTAAAACAGTATGAATTCTTTTAACAGTAGAAAGAGACCTTTGAGCAGAAATAGCACCACTGCCCACAGCCACTCCTCAGCACCAGATTGAGTCCTTCCCTATGGGAAGCTGGAAGAATCTGCAACCATCTAGGCACAGCACTTGGGGGATCCTCAGCCAGCTATGCCTGCACAACATGGGAAGTGCTGGTGGGGAACAGGGAGTGGAAACACTCTTGCCTCTGAGCAGGGGTGTGCAGAGTAAGGTGCTCACCCTGGAGAGTGGATCTACCGGTAGCCCACACCACCAATGATGGAGAGAGGTGATGGAACAGATTATTAGATGGCATTACTTGGTTATTTGAAAGTTTGTGATGTTTATTAATGCTTCATAAGTACCTTGCATTTTGATTTATCTTCTGTATTACTGATATTGAACCTGAATATATAGTTCACTGACTGCTGGCTAATCATATGTCATTGATAAATCAATAAACCACCTTGATCAAGATTTGATTTATACATCATGAGCTGGGCAGCTTTTTCTCCTGCAACAAGAAAGGTAAATCTTATAGTAACACTTACTAAGCAGAATACATTTAAAATTTGATATTTCAAATTTGAAGAGTACTTCTATTCTTCATTAAAACCGTATGAATTTTAACAAAAATAATAAAATACAAATTTTTGATAAAGGAAAAATGTACATGAAACTAACTAGGTTATTAATTTTCTCAGAAATTTTGAAACACTTTAATCCCTCTTATAATCCCACATCAACTCCTCGTTAGTGAACTATCCTAAAAGGCAGCAATTTACAACAAATTCACATTATCTGTGAGTGAGCTGGAGTGAACAATACTTCTGCTTTGGGCATTTTACACCAATCACTGCAAAACACTTATAAACTGTTGTGGTTAATTTCACGGCCTTCTGAAAGAAGAAAAGAACATTCATTTTTTACACGTACTCTTCATACAAGCAACCATGTTGATGTAAACTGTGCATGAACATACTGAGTATATTTTGGAACTATGTTGTGCAGAAAACTAATTTTTTTTAATTTCCCAGCCAGGTTAAAATCAATTAATTAATTATTTGGGTAGATTAGACTCCTGTTTATCTGTTTCCTATGAAAAATTCTTACTTTGTATCATTGCTATCTCTAAAGAAAGATCACAAAATCTGATACAGAAAGCAGGTTTTCTTTTTCACTTTTTGTACTTTACAATGCGTTATAGGACATAAATATTACAATCTTGGAGCTGCATTAAAATCTCTTCTGTTTGATTTAGAGGAATCAAATGAATGTTTCTCCATTTACTAAGAAGTGACTTAGTGAGCAGAACCTCAGGGCTAGGATTTGAAGTCATGCTGGTGATTGTTCTTCATCACTTATCTCCAGATCATTAGGAAATAAATGTCCATTTGTAGATTCTCTATTACATGAACAGATGTGTTTAGAGTACAGCTGCAAAACATTGCCTTATATAGTTTGCAGAGTATCCACTGTGTTATTTATTTAGAACTGTCTTCATGTTTGTTGTAGACACTTTGAATAGCTGGTATCTCACTTGAAAGTACTGATGCAGTAATATTGTGTTGTAATGAAAGTATCTTTTTCTACAAACTTACATTTAAGTGGTTTCTTTGTAAATTGCAGTGAGGCGGCAGTCATCATGGTTCAGGAAGTTAGTCATAATCCTTTAAATTTTGTGAGAACTGAAAACTAAATAATTCAAGAACCTTAACTGCAAAGGCAATGAGTTCATAAATATAGTCTGTGTTTCACACCCTTCTGCTGTGCTGAAATTTTGTGTTGTTTCTTGCAAAATCACCTGTACAAGAAGCAAAACTGAAGAATCTTAGGTGCAAGAGGTATCACATTCTTTTTATAAACCCACCTTCAGCAGAAAAAAAAAGTAAACAAAATGAAGATACTGAAATTTTTAAGAAAATTCTGTCTCTAAGCATACACTTATTTAGCCAGATCTGCCACCATATAAAGTCAGCAGAGTGCAAGCATATTAAGGGAACTTCTCACAACGTGCAAAAATTCAGCCTACCTGCACACTTCTGGAAGATCAGGCCACAGAAAGACAAAATGAAAAAGTATATGATAATTCTAAAATAGGAACTGAAAAAACAAAGTGTGCTACTCCACTAAGACATGAAGTAAAATAAAATTTTGTCGTATGCTGAAGTCCAAAACTAGGCCACCAAAGCCTATTAAAAAATGAACAAGTCAAGGTCATAAAAGACATTGATTTTACTTGATACTTCCTAATTGCATCATCTTAATGCTGATACAATCCTGCAGTAAGATATTAATTAATATACCTTAAGACATCAAAAAATATTACTTCATAAATGAACCGCATGTAAAAACTAGAAACTGAAATAGAAAATTCTTCATATACTTGGTAGACATAATCACACACTAAAGTTCATGTCAAGTTCAGAAAATCTCCTTACAAAAAACAGAAGTTGTACTCATACAGACAGAACAGAACAGAGGGACTGTACCCTGGTACAACCATTCCCAGATTTGGAGTTGGTGGTGAATAATTGGGCATCATGTGATGTTATAACCAACCAAGGGGTTAACACCAGCCACAGGTAAATAAACAAGAAACTAGGTAGTACGCAAATAGATAAGACTTTACTTCCATGTATGAAACAGGTAAGATAGATACTGGAACTTCATATCCATTCCTGCCTGTTATGCTTTTAAAAATATAGAAAAGCTGGGGAGAGTTCTGAAGAGCCTGAGAGAAAACTCTGCTGTAAAAAACAGCTGGTTCTCCTAATAAATAGATGCTTAAGAGTCTTTCTTGATTAAAGAAGAAAAAAAGCAGAAACACAAATATCTTATGTCAGAAAGATCAAACCAGATAAATTCAACTTAGAAGTGAGCCTTTCTACTTCAGTGATAAATGTGAATGTGAACCACCATTAACATAACAAACAGCAGTAGTTTTCCCACTTAAGACACTGGAAACAACAGTTTCTCTTAAATTTCCTTTAAAAAATTTATTCTTTAAAAAACTTACTTAGCTATTTTTCAAATTTCTCTTTATTTCTGTTCAGCATTTTCTAATAATGACAATTAAAAAAACAGTGTTCTTTCATTTATTAAAATCATTAAAAGATATATTTTTGTTTTCCTAGATACTCTTCTACTTCCTACATAGATTACTTGCATAACTTTATAGAAATTAATTATTTCATCAAAGTTTAGTAACGGAGCACCTGAGCAAATTCTCTGGGTTATACTACTTAAGATAAAAGATTGTTTCTGTCAAATAAAGCACTCTGATTATACCTACTGCTTAAAAATCTCTGAATTTCTGTGGATACGTGTTAATTCTGACCATGACACATAACATTTCATATGGAATTGAAACAGCAGGCCACATATTTATTTAAATACAAAAACCAGGTGCTCTGCGTTCCAAGAATGCAAAGGGCTTCTTTTATAAAACTCTGAAACAGTCACAAAACATGGGGATGCCACATCTTGTAGTATCATAAACAACAACTTTCCTCCCTTCAAATTAATAAAATGTAACAAATGTAAGACCTTGACAGCTTGATAACCCCACTATTTTGTGTTTCTCCAAATATTTGCTCAGATACATGCAGCAAGACAGATGTCTTTTTACAGTTCGGTTACCCACACTAGTGACCTTAGGATTGGCTTATACAGGTTTAATCTAAGCTTTATTAATTGCTTTTTGGAAGTGGCAGGATTGTAAATAAAAGATTGATTGCTATTTTAACAGCAAAGATAATCAGTTATTATTCATGAAAGTTAGAAGGATAATAAATAAAACTACAGAAAAATCAATTTAGCAAGATTTCTAGATTTCTCTATATTTGCTCACCCTACTACTAACTCCCAAAGTCAAAGAATTTAAATACACCTATTAAAACATGCACTAACACTGGTTAAATTTGTAAATGAAGTTAGTACGTACATTTTTAGGAGAACTAGACAAGGAGAAACTTTAAACGTGGTAATGCTGATACAAAGTCATCGTATCTCAGCAGAAGATAATAAAAAATAATCTGTTATGGTGGGTCTATAGGCAGCCTATGGCTGAAGTATTAGCATTTCTCTAATCCAGTTCCTAAAGAATCCAGCTGTCTTACATCTTTTGTTAAACTGGATATCCTGTTATACAGAAAAAGTGGAGCGCAATGTAAACATCAAAGGAAGAATTTAAATTATTAATTAATAAAAATCAAAAATACAACCAAAATCCAAAAGACAATAACTACTATTATTCCAATTTTACAGTGAGTAACTGTCTAAACACATAACAATGTGATTAACAGTACTACAAATAAAAGTATTTAGCCTGTAAAATCTCCTTCTATTACCTTTTTTATGTGCATGCGTTATTCTCACTTTTTCACTGCTCCTCTCATCTCAAGGTCAACAGTTCACATCAGAGGTTTAGAAAAGTGGCAGAACCCTGGGATCTACAACACGTGAAGAGCGATTTTAATGATAGAGACATGAGTAATTCCAAGGTTTTTTAGTGCATTTTAGACCTGCTATTTTTTCACTGGTCTGTAACTTCATGTTGCAGCCAACTTTGATTTATATAGTGCATTGTATATGTTAGATAACTATTCTTCATCTTTTTTCTTATCCCAAAAATTGTTTTGTCCAGCTTCTAGATTTGCATTACTTTCAGCATACCTCAGTCGTGTTTTTCCAAAGCTCTGGATTACCATCCCTACCTAACCCTAGTTTACGCAAATATTTTCAGCTCTAGGCTATTGCCTCACCACTGTCCAAGATTCAAAGTTTGTTCTCATAGATATGAAAGGTAATCCTTAGCCTTTCTAAACCACCGTATCACAAACATTGTAGCAAATACTACATATGAGCTGAAAAAATCTTGATAGATACTTTAGAAGTCTCTTTCCACCGGCCAGTGCTAGACAAAACCCTTAATGGCACCTTGGCACATTTTGCTTCTCAAGGAAAATCCAATTCTGATCTGGGATCTTGAAGTGCTGGCAACCGAATGCTTCTCACAGTGTGTTCCTCCTCCTGCACATCTCCATGTGCTTCTTGTAACTAAAGAATCTAAAAGGTAGATGTTTATGTCAGTTCAGACACCTACATTTTTTTTTTTCCTCTTTCCAGTGTTGCTCAAGTCTTTTTCCCTTAGCAATCACCTCATGTGCAGTGCACTCTGGACCAGCTGGGTGTGTGCTGAACAGCATACATCAGAGTGCCACCTTGCAACAACTAACTCCTGCTCTTTGGAGCTAACAAAAACACCTTCCCCCATACAGGCAATGTCATTCACACCGTATGCGTGACTTATGACTCTGGCTTATACAGAAATTTGTTGCTTGAATTCTCTGCATGCAAACAAAGAGGTTACATGCATGTTGCTAGACAACTGCAGATTTTATTGGTTATTTATATGCACCTGATAAATACTGTCAGAGTGCTGTTACAAGTGATGGCTGTTTGCTAATTGCTACTATTCAACTAATTGATGTGTTAGTAGACTGCTATCTGAGATATTGAGATTATGAAACCTGAGATGGCTGAAAAAGAAAAAAAAAAAAGGAAAATTATTTTAGTAACATGACCTAAGAAGCCAGTAGAAGTGTTAAGTTAAAATTACCATTAGATGTGGATAGATATGGTTCTGCCTGATTGGAAAAGATGATTTAAAACTCTAGAGAAAGCCCCTTCTGTAGGTGTTTTTTTTTTTTCTTTTGAATGCTTGAATAGCTATATATGTTCCTTGGAAATGGTGAATAGGTTGAGTTTTAGCTGAAAATCAGGCATTGCCATATTGGAAGAGTAAAGAAAGGGAAGAAAAGAATTACCAGCAAAACAGTTTATAACAAACTAATTAAGCACTTGAAAAAAAGTGAACTTAAGACAGAACCTCCCTTCTTGCATAGAAAGTAGAAGAGAGATTTAACCATTTGTGCTTCACCAGGGAAGCTGTGTATTATCCAGTTCATAAAGAAGAGATCAAGGATTTGGACTTCCAGCTTAATTTTAGAAGGACTGTACTCTCGGTTCTTGTGCAGACACAATACACAGTGGGAGCATTCCACAGAATAATCCTGAAAAAAAAAATGGTTCTGCAAATGCCCTGCTATGAAGCACTGTCTCCTGGAAACTAACAGAGTGGGCTGCTTTAAATATTTATGAATTGAACTTGTAAGAATATTTGTAATGTGCATGAAAGCAATTCATCTTGCTTAGGTAAAGATCTGGGCAGTATGTCCTGCAGCTAACAGGGCTTTTCCATTACTAACAACATTTTCAAGTGATGACAAGATAAACTTTCAGAATCAGAAATTCAATAACCTCCTCCATATGTCTGAGCAGAAAAGAACTAGAACCAGAAGGAAATTAAAATTCATAGTGTTTCCTATCTTTACTTCAATATTTGCAACCAGAAAGAAAAAAAAAGCATTACAAAACAGGGTACAAAACTTTTACTACAGGCTGTTCTTGACATTTACAAAGTTTACATGAGACCATGCAGGATGAGCCAAAAGAATGCAGATCAGTAAGTTTCAGGCAGATGCTACTTTCAGTATGGCAACCATGCATTACCATATTGAGTTTTTTAACAAATATATCTCTGCATGCTGCCAGTTAACTGAGGGCAAATGATGGAATTAATATAGGTCTATAAAAAAAAACTGTAATAAAGGTAGTGGAGGAGGCCGGGGCTATCAGCCAGGATGACACACCTACGTAGACAAGGTATGAAACCATGACAGGATAATTGATTTCCTGACAGCACAAAAAGACTCAGCTGCAACCTTTTTAATACAGTGCCAAGTAAAGAATGAATTGGGGTTAGTCAGGACAGGAACTTTTCCCATCTCTTTAAAGTGAGAATAACAAGTGAAACAATTTAGTGTACTTTTAGTAATCAATGACAGAATAATACACAACCACCATTGCTTTGCTGAAATAGTGTGGGCACATTCAGCAGCGTTATCTGGTTTGTAAGGCAACAGTAAAATCTTATCATATATAATTCCAATCTTGAATCACATTTTAAAAATACACTGAGAATTATACACAAATAAATGTTTACATTTTCATTAAAATGAAGGACTGTAAAAAGTGGCCTCTGATTCAATTGCTCTCAGTCAGAAAACATGTATATACCATTGTGTATATGCACATAGGTATTCATAACAAAGGTCTCTCTAAAGGAAAAAAATTCCAGGCAGCTATTCTTCATAAAACATACTTATAATTATATTAATATGTATATTAAGTTATACTTAATGTAATGACACTAACTGTTTATACAAAGCCATGATTTAAGGATGTTTATTAAAAACTAGTAGAAAATAAACATCACTGATGTGATCAAAATCCTTTATTTGGCCTAAGGATCATGCCAACATTCTAATTAAACAGTTATGAAGCTGCTAATAATATCTAATTAAAGCAATGCTGTAGAAGTTGAGTCTGTTGGGGATTAAGATACAGTTGGATTATGTCTAATCACAAATTTCTGCCTGTTTGCAAAGGCTTTATTAAATATTTTGTAGCATTCACTGAATAAGAAAACAAGTTCTTGTACTTGATGCTAAACAAATGTCATTGTTTTGTGAGTGCACAAAAAGTTCAAAGTAAATCTTTCACAATGATCACTTCCTTGATAACAGATTTAAAAAATTTAGTATACCTAAGAAATATTGGTAACATTCTCAAAACACTCAGTATTACCAGAATCCTTGATTTTTGCTTAACTGTCTTGGAAGCAATCAGTATCTGAATTTCTTCAACTGAGATTTCTGGAAAATAATGAATAAATTGAAATTCAAATGAAACAAAACTACATCACCTGTAAATATTTCAGTAAAGCAAGGCACACACATCTACACAGGTGTTTCACTTGGTTTCTTTCTCATTCTCTCCTGAAACTCCGGGTCCCAGTTCTAATCTACTGTATTCAGCTGTATTGGTATAAATCTGGAATGTGCCTTCACTCACTGCAAAATTAACAGAACTGCAATTTGGATAACCTTTGGATATGCCTCAAAGTAAGCCTCAATGAAAAATATTGGCTATTAATGACAAATTGTGTTGTTTTTTGTTTTTTTAGTAATGTTAGCTTGGTCTGTATTCTTATTCTAAACTGAATCTCCCAAAAAAGCCAGTCTTCTCTAAGTGATTCACATTGCGGGCTCTTCTTTCTCTTTTGTCATTTGTTGGGGTTTTTTTTTGTTTTGGTTTGGTTTTTTTTTTCTTTTTTTCTTTTTTTTTTTCTTTTTTAAGTGCTTACAGAGGGCAATAGGACTTAAAGTTCCTTCACATAATCACTTAAATAACAGGTGAGCTAAAGAGAGCAGAGTTCTACTACAGAAGCTGAATAAAGCATTAAATGTCTGTCCCTTTTGATATAAAGCATCACAGAAGCCCTTCAAAACTCAGTATATTCTCAGACTGACAATTGGCTGAAACCGTACTTAAAATCAGAAATAAACGCTTTACCAGAGTAGAAGGGACTTAAAAGTTCAAGCCATTAGGATTTAACTACTTTCTTTTAAAAACCTCCTCCACTACTCTCCAGTCACTTTTTAAATGAGGTGAGAAAAAAAAAGCCAACCTCAGCATTTAAATTAGAGCTATGGTTTAAGAACTGTTTTCCTTTACCCATGAAATACAGTCTACCTAATTATTATAATTTCTGTGCTTTCTCCTTTACAAGAAAATATCGACCTTTCCTGTAGTTGACACTAAAAGAGCTTGGCTGCCTGCAGTGGCAGCTCTGCAGCACCTCTTATTCAAAGAATCACAAGTTAGAATTCACTGAGAGAGGAAAAAAGGGAGAGTACAAAATTAACCATGAAAAGCATATATCTGACCCAAGTCTTGACAATGCTATATTCACAGCATGGTGTGGGAGACCCAGGCACAAGTGATGAAAGCCAACCAACAGTAGTTGGTTTATAATAGGGGTGTTGCCCTCAGTCTCTGAGGACGGGATGTGTGTGGCATCACTTACAATCAATCTCTGGGAGCAAATCTACAATGCTACTCTGATTCTAAAGAAAACTAAAAACTTCTGCAAAGGTAAGACAAACTTGAACAATCTAGTTGAACGAACATAAGAATAAGAAACAGGATTAAATACAAGAGGATAGCAGCTAAATGCAGTGGTCAGGAATGTCTGTCCTTCTGAGATGGCTGATGCTGGAGAAATAAGTGAAGTCCTCCATCCTTGGAAAAGAAACTTGCCTATATACTTATTCCAAATTCCCCCTATTATCAGAAACATCTCTGTCATTAAAAAAGAAAAAAAAAAAGAAAACAGCAATACTTACAAATACGCTTCTCCATTTCGTTTCTTATAATATTGTCTATGCTCTGCTGGAGACATTTTCTAAATCAAGTTCGTAGAAGAGAAAAGCATGTGGATAGTAATCTGCCTCCAGCAATTCTCTCACATCTTATTCCTTCCAAAACACAGAAGCTTTAAGTACTCCATTAGAGGAAAATATCTATCTGTGCTAGACCAATAGACCCTGAATGTTCAATTTTTTACACGTCTTCACTTTTCATATTGTACTTGACTCTTAGCCATAGGAGTATCCTCAGAACATAAATACATAAGTCTAACGGTGAGAATATTCACAGACTTGGTAAAATTTTATAAAATATTTCTTGTGGATTTGAATGTTTAAGGAAAGATAGATAAACAGGTACTAAAGCCATAACTGCATGATACAATGCTTCAGAAAAAGAGCCTCTTAATATATTCTTACCCACACGTGTTTGTTGTATTTTTGCAACAGACTGGTTCTTTTGTTCATGCTCTGACTGCTAAATACCTGTGCAGTCACAAAGAAATGAAATACCATAGTATGGGAACAAGAATGAGTAGTAGGATAGTAGAATGCGGTCTTAAGCAAACACAAGTTCTGAAAGTTTTGTTCATGAATTCTACAAACAAGTCATGAAACCTAGGAGACAATTTAAAATACAGAACAGTTCCTTCCACTGATGTAAAGCTTGGGAGTTTCCAAAGATTTCAAATAATTTTGCACCAGATGTTAAACAGGGAGAGCTTATTCTGAAATAAAAAACTGAGAGCTTATTCTGAGATCTCATTCTGAATTCTTATTGAAAATGGGAAAACACCACTGAACTGAGAGCTTAACCAGTTCTGATAACAGAATCACAGAAAGGCTGAAGTTGGCTGGAATCTCTGAGTCCAACTGGTGCAACCCCTGCCTAAGCAAGGACACCAAAAGCAGGAGCAGGCCCATGTCCAGGCAGCTTTTGAAGATCTTGAAGGAGGAGACTCCACATTCTCTCTGGGCAGCCTATGCAAGTATTCCACAACCCACGCAGTAAAGTACTTCCTGGTCTAGACAGAAGACCTATCCTGTCCAGTTACTGTGAATGGTCAAAGACAGAACAAGTATAAACATCTAGAATTTATAACATTCTAAAAACAATTCTCCAAAACTTGTTTTAATTTACATTTACAATCAAAGCTCTTCTTTGCCCTTTTAATGATTATATAAACCAAGAGCGGCTCCACTATTATTTACAGTACAAACTAGGTCAAAATAAGGCCCAAAACTGACCTATTAAGTCCACATCTATTTCTCTTTTTTTCCTATTTCCCCTAGAATGTAATGTGTATTCATGGTATTTTTAAATATTAATATAACATTTTCTTTAAAAACAAATAGTATGATATCTACAGCTACTACTCACTTCTTGTCTTCTTTTCAATCTCATAACCTTTAAACCATTTTTCACTACCCTCATTGGTTATGCCTCAGGGCAGGTTTTTCATTAAATACTCACAATACTTGCTGTAAAAACATTCCATAATTTCTGTGGTGACTAAAGTAAGATGATAGTCATCCAACCTGTTCTTTAGTGAAATCTTTAATTCTCTCTCTACAAAACAGGCAAGATCATAAAATATACCTTCTAAAGGAGATAATAAGCTTTAATTCAGGATGTTTACAACCAAGGGGAATCACATTAACTGCAGATGTTAATTTACCATAACAAGACAGGTCTACTGCAAACTACTCCTTCTTTTATAAAGAAAAACATTTGAAATAATTATTTTAACTGCAGGTGTTGGTAGTGGCACAGCAGGAGCAAAAGTATCATTTAAAACCCATCCTGTCTTTCATCTGTGTTTACAACCACAGCTTTATTCATTCTGACAATAGACAAAACATGACTAAAAGCAGCTTGTTTACCCACTTGTTAACAGCAGAAAGGCATCATTTTGGGGCCACACTATTGCAGTGTTTGTTGTTCTGACTCAAAAGCCTTTCAATTATTCTGATTGAAATGACCATAGCCAAAATCTATGGGCAGATAAAAACATATTTTCCCTTTTCTAGCTCTTTATATTATCCACTTATTTACACTATGATCTGAAAATAAAAATTACTGATTTACGCCATCAATATTTATTCTAGGACTTGGGTTTGGATTCTAATTAGTATGAAAAGATTCTTAGTAAATCTAAATTCAAACTGTTAACAAAGTTTGGGAAACGTACTTTCAACAGTAATTGTATGCTGCCTGACTTCATTTTCCCAAGAAAATTGATTATTTCTTAAAGTATAAAGACTTAGATATGTCTTTTTTAGTACAGTTTCATTAAAAACTCTCCTGGTTAGTGGAATAAATGTGTAAAACATTGAGATTAAAAGCAATGTTTCTTTATCAGAGAGCTCTTGATTATGACAGTGTTCTGAAAATTGGGGTGATAATTGCTATTATGTACATATCCCTCCAGAGAATGCATGTAATTCATCTGAGTATACTATAAACCATGCTAAAAAGTGGTCACTGCATGACAAATTGAAATCAACAAGTGCAATGAAAGAACTATCAGACATTTTCCTGACTAAAATTTACTGCAAAATTTCTAGAAAACTGAGCAATTCTGCATGAACTAGAAGATAAAAGACAGCTTAAGTCAAATGATACCAACTGATCATAGAATTGTCAAATTTAAATACTGGCTTCCAATAACACATTATTTACCACCCACTAAAAACAGAAGTAGAAATGTATGAGCTTACATTAAATAATCTATTGAAAACTGGCCGAAGTGTTACATGTGAAAAGATTTATATAGATTAGTAGCATGAGGGAGGATAATGGTTGGTTGCTCACACTTAAACACACACACAGACAGACAGTTCAGTTAAAGAAATATCTTAGAAGATTTCTCCCATATGCTTCCTTCCTTTTTCTTTGCATACCTCCACATTTTGATTTGACCTCTTCCTGGTCTCTTTAAATCCAAAGAAAAAATATGATAGATCAGAATGGTACACTATCTGTAGCTCCAGCAATCCAGAAAATTATTTGTATTCCTCATCCTTCAGTGCCAGCTCTGCCACAAGTCTATGATAAATACATGTATATCCACAGTCACACAGTATTTTGAAGTATTTTTCTCACGGTTTATAAATGTCTATAAGCACTGTCTAAAGTCTGAGAACTTCAAGTGTTTTGTGATTCATGATTTACTTCATTTGACTGTTAATAGATACGAAATTAATTTGCTTCAGACCTGTAACCATTCCAATCTCATGCGTATCCATTTGGACTTTAGAAGGTGAACAGCACAATATGAATTTTAATAAGTATGTAAATAATGGAATTCCATTTTCCAACAGTTGAATTAAAAATAATGCACTGGTATGTGAATTATTCCTCACGGGTATCTAAATAAGTTTTCTATTCTACTTAGAAAAATCAAAGTTGGACATATCATTGAAGTTAACATTTATAACACAAAACAAGCATTTAAGATCATGCCTTTTCTGTTTCACATCTCATAATCAATGATATAAAATTAATCTAGAATTTGCTATAAAATTGATATAAACATTTAAATCAATGATATAAAATTTGAACATAATATGAAAATGCCAAAATAGAACAAATCTAGAGTTTATTCTTTCACAGATATATTGGTCTACTGTAAGGACACTACTAATGGTATGAAGATGTCAGTAAACTCAGGAGATATGATCTGGCAAACAAAAGTGGTAAGAAGTTCTACTAGTGAGATTTTTCCCTGTTATTAAAAAAAAAAAAAATTGAAATCATTCTTCTCTCAAGAAAATACAAACACAGCACAACACCAGTTGCATTCTCTTTACATTTTACACTGCTTAAAATCTGGTCTTGATCTTTATCTCTTCTATGCTACGCGTCTACTAAGAAATATATGGAAGCAGAAGTAATTTCCAATTCGGTCTGAACAAAATTCGCATTAAAATGAATACTCTCCATTGGGTATGCTTTTAAATAATTATTCTCACAACTTACTGAAGTGGCTGGATGAGAAATTAATCAGTTACTAACAGTGCTAGGGTAGTTGAATCAATGATTTTGCTTGCTTTTCAGGAAGTCAGCTTTAAACAGAATAAAGATTGCTGGAATCCGCTGTATTCTGCAGCCTTTGTGGAACCTTTTTTTCTCTCTGTCATCATTATTGAAAAACAGGGAAATTTCTGCACAGTTTTCATGTAGTTTAGGACTTTCATCCCCCTTCAATAGTCCTGGGTGTACCATTCTGTCTGCCTAATTCAACTCTTTGATCACTTTGGGGAAAAGTGGAATAATACAGTAATCAGAATCTCTGCTACCTCCTGCTAACCTGGATGCATTCCTAAAGAGCTCCCATTATGGACTTCAATCTCATCTTGCATCCCCAGTGATGATTGCCTAGTCTCTTAACAGGTGGACACATCTGTTCTGCTCTGCCAAACTCAACTTATGGTGACTGTGCTTTGAAATATTTGCATAGATTATTCCAAATACTGCGTGCATCTGTTCATATCCAGTATACTTTGTAATTATGGTTTAGTTAAATAAAGAGACATTTGTATATCTTGCAGTAGATGTACAAATATACATTTATAATATTTTAAGAGACCAAAGTTTCCTGACCATTAGTTTTGTTATAGTCACTGCGAAATTATCCTATGTATTCTAATTTTTTTTCTAAAATCATAGAAGTATATAGTATGCAGAGAAACATGGTTTGATAAAAAGGATCTGTAAGATTATCTAAATAAATATTGTGGAGAGTATGAAAAGTAATTTTGAGGGTACCTATCAAGGTCTCCAGTGAAAACAGACATTTTTCTAGGCATACTTGGAGAAAGAGAGCTGCATTTTTGTTGTTGTTCTTTGTAATAATTGGGGATGACTTAATATTAGAGCAGTAATTTGTTAATTCCATGCCTCTTCCCAGATATTTTAAAAATATCTTCTAAGAAGAGCGTGAAAAGTCTGTGGAAACTCAAACCTGAGGGTTTTATCAGGTTCCTATCTCAAGTTTATTAAGAGCATAGGTCTGATTCACCAGGATGGCTTATATAGGTCAATTATTAATTTGGAGGTCAGGTAGAATTAAATGCAATGAAGAATTTGTGTTTTATATCAACCTGTCATTTTATGTGCACAGATAAAGAACTGAAGACCTAAGAAATGTTGCTTTTTACTCTTGCTCTACTCTGGAGGCACTTAAAATCTCAGGGCACTTAAGACTTCAGCAACAAAATTCTGAAGAGTGCCCTCATTTTCTCAAGGCTGGGTATCTGCTATTCAAATTCTATTCAACTCTGCAAACTAAACATTTCTCTATTTATCTTATTAGGAAAGCCTCATCTAAAAGATTTTATCTGGCATAAAATACCCTATATTTTAGAGAGCTCATTCCTTTTAATCCAAAATTCTGGAGATTTACCCAAAATAATTTCCCAAGCTCTCCAGGGACAGAGAGTCAGTTTCTCTTGTTGAAACAGTGCATGAAATAATACAAAATAACACAACTATAATATTACTATCTGTGTATAGAATAGTTGTATAACTATAATGTTACGCAATTAAGGAAAATAGCAAGTATGAATCAATATGGCTCTTTATGCCAGCTGCAACGCTTTCATGGAAAGGACTACAAGTGGTAGATTTCAAAATTCAAAGGAGAAAGCTTGAAATCTCTTTACATCTAGAAAGAGACAAGATGTACAAGACTGCTCACTCTGCAGCCATTTCATAAAGATCGTTTTCAGTATGTTAGCTTTTCTGCTAAGCAACACAGCAAGCCATATTTCTTTATGAAATACCAGGGAGTCAGACCCCTCACTGAGGTAGACGTGTCTTAGTGGAAATATTAACAAGAAGATCCTGCAGCCCTATTGACAAGAGTCATTTTCAATCAGTTTCTTAATTACAAAGTTCTCTAATCAAAAACATTTTTATCTTTGAAGCACATCACAATCTACACACATAAATCACATATCCCCCTAGCTTTGAAGAATTATCTCCTGATTAAAACTCATTGTTAGAAAATGATATAATTTTTAACAAGATCAGATCTTTCTTATATAGCTGAGGTCCAATTTTACTTTCAAATCTGAACTACTGAACATTTATACATATAAATTCAAATAATACTCAAAGATCTACAATATTCTGACCTTAAACGCAGATTCATTCAAGCGCAAATCTTTTCCGTTCCTCAGTGCCACATGAATTACACTTGGCACAAAATTCTCAAGGGCCTCCCAACCTAACTTGGAAATCAAACTATCTGGAAAACAACATTTCAGGCAAGATCAAGAACTAACTCATCAAGGACATTATCAGGGATGGGCTTTACAGTACTCTCTCAAATTCTGAATACTGATCTGAAGCAGAATTCCAGGTAATTTTTTACTTTCAAGTTAAACAGAAATATCTGGGTTTAAGACAACAAAAATGTGAGATTGATGGGCCACATTTCCTCTTTTCCATAGACTGGAAAATCTTTGTTTTGTGGGGGTTTTTTTGTTTTTCTTTTTTGTGGTTTTTTTTTTTTTTTTTTTTTTTGGCTTTTTTTGTTTGTTTGTTTTTGCCAAAATCATTGTTTCCCCAGAAGGTTTTAGTATTCGGAATACTTCAGTCTTCTGAATTTGAAGCCTATTTGGGAGGGTTTAAGTAAGTTCATTTCCTGTAGACCTCCAGAGTTGCTTCCCCTAAGTAGTCAGAAAAATAATCTATAGTATGTAGTCTTTCAGCCACCTGGACTTTCATCTGCTACTTCAGCTGAGTTCATCCATTACACTACCTAATTTAAAGACCAACACTCCAGAGTTATAATTTTCTAATGAAAAACAGAGCTAAACTGATGTCTGCATAAAGGAAAGGAATCATGGCCAGGCTGCCCTATTAGCATAAGAGTCCCCAGAAAGTTGTCTAGGTGAATCAGTTGGCTCCAGGTGGCTGCAAATGTGTCTTTGACTTCTTCACAGTCAGATGGTTTCCCATTTCAGTGCAAGGTTCACAATCCTATAATCCAAGCCCTTTCCTCCTATGTTGTGATTTTGGTTGATTTAAACCTCAACATTGAAATTTCATGCATTTATACACATAATGTAAGGCAACTATGACAAATTGTTGTACACTTCATTACACATTGCACAAAGAAATTATTCCTTTCACAAAAACAACATTCTGAAGAAGGAACTAATAAACTGATATGAACCATTTGTATAAAACAATTCCCAATATAATTTTTTTCATTTTTCCTGCCAGAATCATGCCAAAGATCAGAGAGTAAACGACTTTAGTTGGAAATGAGATTCACAGTGGAGACAAGGACACTCATTTGTAGGTGCTTGCTTTAACTTAGACTGAAGATAAGTCAGTTTTACAACGACTTTGAATTTTCAGTAAGCAGAATTCTATTTTCCAATTATGAATTCCCAGATATTTGTCTTCCAGCCATCAGGGAACTCGAAGACAAGTGAGTGGTACTGAAAGGGTTAGCTGTCCATGCATTACTCACAGGCACCTTCCAACATTAGATCTCAAACATAGCAGTGAATAACCTCAGATCAGCAGAAACCTAAAGTGGCTTATTGTGCTGTATCTTTTCTATCTTAACTGTCTCACAATCTTGGAAACTATTTGCTAATTTAATTTGTTGTGATTAATACATTGTTCTAGTGTTTCCTGCTGCTATAGTCTGCAGGAGAATTTAGTTATAATGACGACTAAACTCAGCAGCAAATTTTAACAACAGAAATTATAGCATCATTATGCAGAAATGGCTAGCAAATTATGCAATTGTATCTATGACAATATAAATTTCAAGGATATTAAGCCTCTTTTTGTTTCTTTGAAGCTGCTAGCCTGGGTGCCAGCCGAAAATGTAAAATTTACAAACGCAATTTTTTTTTTTTTCTCTTATGAGCTCTTCAGAAGACTGTTAGCTGAAGCTCTAGGTCTTTATTAGCTACTGATGGAAAATTTGTGTTTGCTTACAAAAACTACATGCACATGCCAGGTTATAAGTAGCATATGATATGACTCAAATGTCTTAGAAATGTACTGATAAGCATAGATTCCAAAGCAATTTATAAATGCATAAAAATGTCAAGTTAGCAAATTTGAGGACATTTACGAAATGAGCAAAAGTAGTAAATGCTTATCAGGCATTTACTGAACAGCACTTATTGAAAGGTACAAACAACTGTATTTTTGCTCTAACAAACTTTCACCAGGAATGCACATGACTGCAAAAGGACAAGAAAAGAGCTTGTGACTGCAATTTGAGAACACTGCAAACATTTTATAGTGTTCTAAATAATTTGCCAAGCAATGACGAATGTTGCAAATAACAGGTGACAAATTACAAAAGCTTTTCCAGCATTTCACATGCAAACCAACCAAGACTTTAATCAACACCCTTCTCTCCACTTCCCCTAATCCTAAACTATTTAACACCTAATCTCAACAAGTTAAATTCACTGATTTTTTTTTTCAACCTTAAGATCCCTCTTTTGTCCTATTCCACTTTTAATGCACACATTCCTTCCAGCTTTTCTAATATTCCTACTATGGACAGTAGGCACAAAGTAGCAGCTGCTATGAAGTTAAACTTCATGTGATTCTCTGACTGCCATCCTCAAAATGCACTACATGTCCCAGAAAATGAAAGAACGCTTTTGGGAAAAAGAATAGCTGACTTCTTTCCATCAGATCCAATGCATCATTTTTTTCCTTCCTCTACCTCACGTTTCATCACTGTCTGATAGCAGAACCTCAAAAAAACAACTCTGAGACTTCTGAATCCTCCAGAGGCCTCAGCACTGAACTGTTTGGAAACTACCAACTGCATATCATCCCTAGCTGATCCCATCATGGTATTCCTACTGCAGGCATGCCTTCCAGGGACACCAGCAACATCATCTTCCAGAACAGACATCTAATCCTGCATTGTATCTAATATATCTAACTGCAGCGAGGACAAGCTGTCTTATTTTCAAAACAAAGCAGAATTAAGTGAGTACAACCACAGACCAAACACCACGACCTTCATTCTGCCTCCCAAGAGTGCCAGATTTCCACCTTTTGTTCAATCCCCAGCTGCGTATGACTTGACTGTTCTATGGCCTCCTCCTCCAGACCACTTTTTACTAATTTCTGGTAGTACAGTAAAACATGTATGTGGAAAGGCAAAAAGAAGAAAACCAAATGAAGTACATTGTTCATAGGAGAGGACACTTCTGACAGAAATAAAATGTTTATTGTTGAAAAGAAATGTATAAAGCATAGGTAAGATATAAGAATAAAGATAGATCAATTATCTTGTTTTTATGGGTCTCTGATGTATGTGGAGGCTACTCAAACCAAATATATCAACAAAATGTGTTGTGTGTCTTTAATTTCAGCTGTGTTTCATCTGACCTTGATCCCCATGTTGGAAAGTAACTTGCTAATTTCAGATCATTTCTATGTTGGCACTTTCGACAAAATATCCTTGTGCTTGCATCAGATAGAAAATAAGTACAACAGTTCCCTGGATAACTGAAATTTAAACTTCTGAACCTACTTCTTAATAAATGTATGCATTCACCTTTTGGGGGGAAAACAGCTGATTTTATTCATTTCCTCACTACGTCACACAGTATTATCTCAAAGGACTCATTGTGGGCATGTCTGCACTCAAAACAAAAACATTTGCTTACAGAAATGCCATGCTTCTGCAGTCTCTTGCAGAGACTATTATAAAGTAGTATAACAATTTATTGTAACAACTGTAATTTGTAATTTAGATTATAATTTATTATGAATATTATAGAAAGGAAAGATACCATTCGAATTCATAAAACACACAAATTCTGTTGCTTGAATGTATGGATTAGATCAGTCAGCAGCAGAAAGCCTTAGACAAGCCATATCTCTGTTTTAACTCACTGGAAATGAGTAGGGTTTCACAACAGCTCTACAAACCATAAGATTGCCATCTCAAGAAATTTCATTTAAATCTGTATACAGAGTGTACTAGACACTTTATAGCCTACCTTTGGCTATAAAGACTTGTTTTGTGTCCCAGAGAGTTTCTACTCTCACTTAAAGACATGATGAATTGAGTGTAGAGAATACAGGATAATGAAAACTAAGTATCATACAATAACTACAGAGTTTACAATATGAATTCAGAATAATATTTATTATAAATTTGGTAAGTGTATTAGGAAGGAAAACTCAAAATTAAAATAACTCCTAGCACAACCGTGTGCATGTTGAATTCAAACTGAAACTTACGTGAGGTCTTGATTAGATCAGAGACTTATTAAAACTGTAATCCTGTGTTTTTCTTCAGTGCTGCTGGATAATTGCTCTTTTTTTTTTTTTTTTCAAAGAGGAGGTCATGTAATTATTGTACATGTCTTTTCATTGCTCCTTTGAGATTTCCTGGATATGAATAAATTAGTATATTTAAAATTTCGCATCATTGACACATTACTTCTGAGGAATCAAATAATCTCTTCACTCATTTTGAATGCTGTAATTTTTCTTCGTCCATATCTGCTTTAAATTACAAAAATGAGCATTTATACTGCATTATCTATTTTAATATTTTAAACAGAGGAAAATATATTTCCTGAACTTAAAAAAAAAAAAAAGCAGTCTCATTTCTGTCATGAATCTGGTACTTCCTGAAAACCTCTTATAGATAAAGACAGGAGAATAAAATAATATGAAAGACTCAACAGTTATACTGTTGAAAAGCAAAGAAGGGAGTAAGCAGCAAAGGGCAAGATCAAAATCTGTAAATATTTTCTAGACTTACAAAATGAATGAAGGGAAGAAAATTTATAAAGCTGGACAGAATAACTCACAGCACTGAGGAATCACTGGACGAAGTTCAATGATCTGTTTCACTCATAAGGTCAGACTGAAAGAATCATAATACCCCTCTGGCCTTAAGATAGTATATCTCACTATTCAAAGATAACAATTCAAAGAGACATTATTTTAATATTCTTAACATTAGAACTCTAGATATCTGTGTTTTCAGTGATCCCCAGCTCTCCTCCTTACCTCCATCCTTCCACTTTCTTCATGGAAAAAAATAGCGTAGTACATATTTTTGTATATTTCTAAGTCAACACTACCAATAACATAATTCAATTATGTCCTAAGAACTAGAAAAAAACAGTGCAATTCTCTCTTATACCAGAGAGAGTTTTCTTATGCCACACGTACCTTGTCATATCTATGTCGTTTTTAAAGACTAACATGATTTTTCAAGAATCTCAATCAATTCTGAGATCCCATCAGATTTCTGTACCAACAAAAAATACATTTGGACATAATTTATTCACAGTACTACCCCTATGTTTTTAAACAATTTTATAACTTTGGTATTACTAATTAAAAACAAATGTCTACAACAACACTGTAAGCCAGAACTTCTAAGCATTTAAATTGCAATCTTCTGCACTCTTTTCCATAACTATTTTTTCCTCAAATTTAAGCTGAAAGTAGCTACATGACACAATCTTACCAATATAGAACTAACAAGTCAAAAGAGGGTTAGATTAAGAGGTTAGAGAGTATGATGTATGAGTTAATACTGCAGAATGCAAAGGTCAGACCAGATCATAGAATCCCAGAATCTTCGAGTGGTTTAAGCTGGACGGGACCAATAAGTTCATCTAATTCCAGCTCCCCTCTCCCCTACTATGAAGAGGGTTTCCAACCAGCAGATTGGCCTTCCTAGGACCCCATCCAACCTGAACTTAAAACACCTCCACAGATGGGGCATTCACAACTTCTCTGGGCAACCTGTACCACTGCCTCAACACTCTCGGAATAAAGAATTTCTTTCTAACATCCAACATAAAGTTCCCCTCTTTTAGTTCATCAGACCATATAAAAAGTCGGTCTCTCTTGTATATAAGCTCCCCTCAAGTACTGGAACACAACAATGAGTTTGAAAGATGGTTTTCTAATTCCATTTTTTTTTTTTTTTTCCCCTTGGCTTGAAGGTCATTTCATGAGGCCTTTTTGGTGATAAAACTGACAACGGCAAATTATCTAGGGGGAGCAAGTGGTGGGAGTCACCGTGCCACAATACTTCTGCTTATGATTGTAAAGATAAGCAGAAGCAGGGCAAGCAGTCTTTTTCGAGGGGGGGGAGGGCCCAGTGAGGCTTGAAGGGGCTGACCACTGCAAAAAGCAATAATGCAACCAAGGCACCACTCCCTGCTGGCTTATCTGTTGGGCCAGGTGTATCACTAAGAGAGAAAAGAAGGAAAAAAGAAAATAAGCAGGGGATAAAAGGCTTCCACTAAACTAAGTTCTTTGGAGAGGAACTCCCTTTGAAAAGAAACCACTTTGGTGGAGGAATTCCCTAAGAGAAAAAAAACCTCTTAAGAAAGACTGCCATGGGGCCTGCTTGCTGCAAAGCTTTCTGGCTTTCTCCCATCCCCCTTCGCAAAGTATTAAATTGCCAAAAACGTAAGTATGTTTGCTGAGATTTATATATATATATATATATATATATACACGTAACTGGATACTGTTGAAAATCTACACCTTAATATTTATAAATAGCCTTATATAACTAGCCTTCAAAATATGTGTTTTTCACTTTGTAAAGAACTGAGCCCCTCTGGATAGTTTTCAGGTAAAATGAAGTGAAAATCAAACTGATATGTGCATACATGCATATATAACACTTCCATTTTGAGGAAGTAGTAATACAGTAGAATTACATAAATAATAGCTGTGCTTGAATTATCATTTTTGAGTTATGGATGTAACAGTGACAGTTCAGCAAGGAACAAAATGTTGCTCTTATGTACATATCACACTTAATACCCATAATTCCTATATAATACCCACAAGAAACAATCTAACTCAACATTTAGTTTGTTAAAAGAGAAGAGATGGTCTGAAAGGGATGAAAAGGAATTCCAACACACAATGCGACTATGCAGCGTAACAAACAGATGTGTCTCCTTCATCCTGAAAAGTACTAATGCAATGTAAAACGTTCCTGTCTTTTTTTTTTTTTTTTTTTTTTTTTTTTTAAGTGTTGTGGACCTTTGTCATTTTGTTATCATCTGAGGTCCAAGGGACTTCATCATTTTACCTTTGGTTTACATATGAAGCAGAGGAAATATTTAGTAAGCCGCATACCAATGAATACATTTTCAGCAGGATAATCTCACGTACAAAAACAATTTTTAAAGGCTCGTTTTCAAGCCTGTCAATGTTTTTTAAAAAATATTCTGTACATGCTAGTTTCTTCTTAGCTTGCTTCCTGTACTGCTGCTACCCTTTCCTCTGAAAAAAAAAAAAAAAGTTGAATGGATGAATTTTAGCCTAAAGAAATTGTACGTGCTTCCCTCTGTGCAACCTGCAATGCAGTAGGACTTACTGTAGCCAGTATGCTCTCTGCTAGAGCAGACTGGTTTACTCTAATTATTTTCTACTTCTTCATGTACCTCTGCCCATAACAGGAAGGAAAAACTGCCAGGAGGCAGCTAATTTGATGTTTCGCTTTTACCTGGCTGCTTGTAAAAGTCTGTCTCTTTATCAATATGTGATACAACAAGCCTTCTTTAAGGTTACAAGGAGCTTTGTGTAGTGGGATATAATACTTTATCTTGTAAATTCAGTCTTCTGTGATACGTCAGTCTTTAAAAAACTGCTTGTTTACTGCCATTACATTACTTTGAGTTTAAATTTATTTAGACACCAAGATCTACACTTCTAGATGGGAACAAAATTGCTCCAATTTGACCAGCAATTAAGATCAGCAATCAGGTTTCTTTCAGCTACATCCTCTAAAAGGTCTTATCCATGTTCCAAGAGGTGGTACATAATCATTTCAGACAAAATGCAGATATCGGGATAATTTCGGGTTTTCTTTAAAAACAATTGGGAATGACATCGACTTTTACGAATTAGTACTGCACTCAAAGATCTTGCCCAGAAAGAGGAAGGATAGGCTCATTGCTTCGTTGAGCCCTGGAGAAAAAGGATCATTTGTGATTGTTACAACCGCATTTCTCACCTTCCACAGAGAGGCTCAATTTCTAGGCAATGGAGTTTACCTTTGTGACAACTTGGACATGGATCCCTTGTTACTGAAGCTGTGCAAAAAAGAAAACAGATAAACACTGAATGCATCATGGTGTTAAAAAAAAAATAAGAGGAAAACAGAATGCATGTTTCTGCAGTGTAATGTTTAGCATACCGATCAGCAGTCAAAGAAAAAAATCTAACTATACTCTCAGTTTAAAATAAACAGCTGTGCTGGGAACAAGCATCAGAATTAAGGTCCCCCGATCCAGCACATACAATATCATAGCTTTTAGAGCTGAGTCCTCTTCTTGCTTGCCACAGCAGCTTTCTTTTCCCACAGTGCAAAGGTAACATGCAACCTCATCATCCTTCCCTACAAACCCTGAGCTGACAGAAAGTAAGCAGATCATAAGGAATAGAGTTTGAGGACACAAATTAAAAATCAAAATTCTGCCAGATCAAAACAAGAAGCATCTTATTCACAACAATACCTGTGAATATCCATTATGAATTAAACTACACAGAATTACTGGTAATTGTAGCTGATCCTTACTTTCCCATCTTGAAAATTCCTGCTTTCTTTTTGGTATTTTCCCCTGTGATTGGGTGGTCATGAATTTTGCCTCCCACACCTGCTGTGAAGGTCTCTTCCTCATCAGTGAACAGGAAAACACCAGCCAGTTGTCCTTTGGAGTGTGAACACATTGTGTGAAGACATCTTTTGTCATTGTCATCCTGCCATGACCTTATTTCCTGTATTTTTTAAGTTCTGAGTGTATCAGGTCATCAGCTGTGCAGCCTTTTGTCAGAAAATTGCTTTAAACAAATCTAACACAAAACATTACAGCCGAACGTTAGGGGATATCAGTGCAAGCAATATGCTCAGTGCCACCTATAAGGATGCAGCTTTGTAATGCACTATTATCACTGCTAGTAGGATGCCATAAGCTATCTACTTGAGGCAAGAGGGCTCCGAGCTCCCTTGCTGGTGCAGTGAGAGAGGCACAGACTCCCTTGCTGGTGCAGAACGAAGGACCTTTATTGTAGGTGCCTACCACCTTTCATACCCGCAGAACAACTGGTTACATGTAGAAGCCAGGTGCCTTGTGTCTGGCTCAAGTTACTGCTGAGCTTTTTACTAATTAGCAAGATAATGACTTTCTTTATCCCACATCTACTGAATTTGCCAAGCCTCAGGACTGAAGTTTGCAAAGCCTGCTCTGTCTGAACTTCCTTGATCTGCCTGCAGCTTTATTTCACTTTGTTTAGCAGGAACACCCATCTCTTTAATTGTTGAGGTGTCTGTGGGCAAATTTGATATACTTATGTTTAGCTTTATATGATATCACCATAGTTTTTACAAAACTATCATAATAAAGCAGCATAGAAAATGCAAGCCTGATATGTAAATAAAGGTCCTTAGAGCTGAAGACATAGGATTAGGAGTGGAGGAGTACAGACATGGGATGATAAAAGATAGGGCACAGACTAGCATTGGAGGCTCCACAGCAGTCCTTTAAGAAATACAGACCTGGAGACGGCCAAAACTGAGCTTATTGGTAACAAGAAGAACAAAGAAATACTAATTCATGTAAAAGGCATATCTAGCAAATTTTTGATGCAACATTAACCTGCAAACCAACAGAGAAAGAGTAAGAGGCAAAAGCATGTTAGCAAGCCTATATAAATGACTCTTTTCTTTGAGGATGTGTTGGGTTCCGAGAGTGCTGTTGATTACACTAGGTCTCTGTGAGGAAGGAAGTGGAAATTCAGAATAATTTCTTCCTGCATAAACACAAAGTACAGATAAATATTAAAATCCAGGCACACCATTCCAACACTACTTAAGTTGGATGGTAGCTATTTTCCTTGCTATATACTTCATTAACATCCTTTCATTCTCCTTTCAGCAGATATTTAAGCTTTAGTAAGTTCTGCAGTAACACCTAACCAGCAGTAACACCTAACCAGCAGTAACACCTAACCAGCTTAGCCTATTTTGCTCCTCCAAAATATCACTAACCGAATGGAAATCCCAGAAAACATGTTTTTGATATCAAAACATGAGGAACTGCAGTTCTGAGAAATCTTCCACAAGTGTCAATGATAATGTAGTTGGAAGTACTCTGCTCTGGACCAAATGTTCTAGCAAAGAAAATCCCCACAAAAGTGCTCTGGTAACAATTACGTCACAGCATGCATGACAGGGCTGATAGAATGAAAAAATCCATGGACTACTTTTATCCTGCTGTCCTGCTGGGCAAATTTTTATCTCTGTGTGTTGAAATCCAAAAGCGATTAGCATACCAGAGAGACAAGCAGTGCCATCCCTAGCTCTTTGTCAGAAAAAGAGAAGCTTCATTTTTGGTAGCATTTCAAAAATCTGGAAACAAGGACAGCTGATGGAAATCCTTGCAGCTGTAAAGTCCAGAGTCAGCTCTGAGACCAGTATGGGAGCCCTGGAGTTCTCTGTCCCCGCTAACCAGAGGTGGAAAAGAAGTACACAAATCACTGTCTTAAAAAGATTCACAGTTTCAGAAGAAAAGAAGTCAAACATTTGTGCTTTTTTGTTTGTTTTTTATGGGTTGTTTTTGTTTTTTTTTTGGTAATCTTTGCACCTTTCTAGTCATTTGCATGAACACAGCATGGTGCAAAATCACCCCAACAGCTGCAGAAAAAGAATTTTTAATTTAGTCTTGTTTACTGATTATGAATAAAAGCCTGCGACTGTCTTGGGAGACAAGTTCAAATGCTTCAAAAGCACATGTATACTTTCAGAAACACAATGAGATGCTACCCATAACTTAGGCCTCAAAGGAGTACAAGTTCTAGAGAGTGAATGAGAACACTCACAATTAAACATAGCTATACCTTATCTGGCCACACCACCCACCAGATGTACCCTGTCTTCCACCAAGAATGTGCACAACTAAGGTGCTATATAGGCACCTGAACAGGCTTCTACTGTAGGCTCTGAAAACACCTCTGTTCTTCTGCCACTATAGTTTAAATAGACATTCAGCCCACTCTGAACAAAAAAAATCCATATAGCACTTGTACAGTTGTTTGTTGTTGTTTTTGTCTTTTAACCACATATACTAGAGATGGAGTGTGTTTATATATTCCCTCTTTCTATTATTTAACAAACTTTTATCTATTTCAAGCAGTGAAAGCATATTATTTCCTTTGAAATAAAAAACACAAATGTTTTTGCAGCAAAGGAGACTTTAATCTAAGCTTTCCTTATGTAATGTGATTGCTGAAAAATCAATTCCAGCAATTTCTGTTGTACTTGTAATTGAGCCTCCATTTCCCAAAATACACTTGCATTTACTCTACCACTTGTAGAAGTTATCATTTAGAAACTTAGTTTTTACAATCTTTCCTTATAAATCAGCCCCTCCTACCCACCAAACATGCTTATTCTTTTTCATTTCATCTCACTAAATATAAGTGTTCTTTTCTTATGCTATGATATTTCCATCCTTACCATTCACTGAAAGCATTGTGTTGCTATGGGCACCGCTTGGATTCCTCCTCCTTTTGTTTTCTTGTATAAGGAAAAGTGGACTGTAAAATGGAGGAGTACCTGTATGCTGGAATAGGCTATACATGTTGTAGTGCCTGTAGCCAAGCTTTCTCATAAAACCTTTCCGTGCTACCTTTTACAGTTAATACCACATCCTTATCGGATGAACAGTATTTCAATAGGGTGAAACAAAGTGCAAGAACCTGTACTGGCCTTAGTACACACATTAAGCCACATCCCCTTATTTTAGCTACCTTAAACTGCATGCTGAGATAGACCTCTGGGTCTCCTGCTTCACACTAAAAGCACTGGCTATCTCCCAAACATGCAAGTTCTGCATAGCTAGCACAGTAGTTCCCCGTTATTTTATCCTGTAGCACAATGCACTAAACCACTTTACATTTAATTTCTCTCCTTAATGAATGCTACTCATAAAAGTATGTCCATGCTACTCAGCTGGCATCCAGCATATAGAGTGCACCAGGACTGCAATCCATTATTAGAGGCTAACAGATGGACAGCAGTGCAAGAATTACATTTAACAGTAGTACAGAAAATCTTACATTCCCAGCAAAAACCTTCTTATATTGTTAACAGTGTCAGCATATCCAGGGTATTAATTCAGCCTTCTTTTTCATCATTCTATCATGAAGTTACAGATGATCAAATGCCTGCAGTATGATATTGCATAAAATGATGCAAACTCATTTAAAGCAGTATGTGAGATTACTTACACAATTATTTCCACCACAGCATAGGAATATTCCTCTTTCTGCCACTAATATTTGCTTTAAAAAGCATCCAGGTCCTTTATCAGCTCACAGTCTTCACATAATTGAAATTAGTAGCATTAATCTTCTCTTCTGCAATAAAAAAACGTGTATCAAAATAGTTCAGCAATAGCCTTAATGCTATCTGTATTCCAATTCACATGCTAAACTAGACTCTCACATTGTTACTTGGACACATTACTCTAGCATGGCAGATTTGTTGCTATAGCAGGAAAAGTGCTTCTCCTTTGTGCCCTGACTTCTTTTTAAGTCAGCTGAAGATCACGTTATTGTATTCCATTTTAAATGCTAGGGGAGAATCATGGGGTGCAGGGAAAACAGACGTTTTCTTTTTTCTAAAGAGTGTACTAAAAGATTAGCAGCACACAGAAGCAAAATCGCAACAACAGTGTAAAATAATTATCTGTCCTGTACTTGAAAAAGAGTAGCACAAATTCATGCCATTAGGTTAGCTTGCTTCTCACAGATCCTGCTAGCTGGGATTTGCATAAAGCAGAACTTCAACTGTGCTTTTCCCGATTCCGACATTCTGAGCCTAACAAAGGCTGCCCACGATTTCCAGGTCTTTTTGCCCTTCAAGTAAACTGTAATAAGCAAGGGAAGTTGTACACAAGAGCTCCTGCATTAAAACCCTGCCTCCTGTGACAGGCGCAGATTGCCATCTGCTGGTCACTCGCCTATACCTTAAGTCAGGCAAAGGGGATTTCAGAGGGGATCTCTGCAGCGGCTTTCTTTGAAGAAAAGAATATTGTTCTTCAGTTCGTTCAATAGGCATGCTGAAAGCACAGATTAGCATAAAAACCTTTTATTTGCAAATGAAGCAAGACTGTTTGGTCATCTATTTCGTCTAGCTGTGACTTGGTACAGTAGATGGTAGGTGGCAAAGTTCTTTTATTTAAAAGATAAGTAACAGTGGAATAACACTGTAGAGATTCTGAAACATGCGTGGACATCATACAGTCCCCCAAAATGTGACTTTTTTGAGTGGGAGGACAGTGGGCTAGTGTCAGGAAGCTGTAAGTGCTGGGGAGCAGCACTGCACAGCCAGCCTGTGGACACATAGCAGAGCACAGACACTTAGCACATTTCTGCATCCCCCGGTATTTCTCCCCATTGCAGAGCTTTTGGCAGCTGGTGTCCTGTGCACTGCAGCATGATCACTCCAAGCTGCGGTGTTCCCATCCTTGGGCAGTGATGCATACAAACCCTCATCGCATCCATCACACTCCAGCATAAGATATCCCCGCTCACGACTGCTCAGCTAACTCTTCATCTGGGCACAGTGTCTTTCTCACAATGCTGACAAAGGCAAGGATGCCTGCTCCCTGCCTCAGAGATTAAATTGCCCGTGTAAATGAGGACAGTGCAAAAACACCGCACGGCGAACAGCCGCAGCCAACACAGACATGCACTCCATCCTACCAGCTTCACAAAGGTCCTCTTGCTGGTCAGGCAGAGAGCACAGCAACAGCGAAGTCACCCACAGCAGTGAGCCTCAGGGCATTACTCAGAGTCCAGGTGAAAGCCGAGCAGGGTGCAGAGACCTGCTTCCCTCCCTGCAGCCCCACAGAGCTGCACGTAGACATACTACACTTGTGCACTGTGCTTTTCTAGCTGTCTAGCACAGTAGGAAAAAAGTCTTGAGACAGCACAGAAGCATTTAAATAGAATGCAGAGCCTCATACATAAAGGTTGCTACACTGGAATCACAAAAAATATTTAGCTTGAAAAGAACCTGAACAAGGGAACATAACATGTGAATGCCTATACCCACACAGCAGCACTTTTATCTGCAGCATTAGCAGTAACCAGCTGGGTCTGGAGACACACTGTATGCAGAAGCAACTCCTGGCTCCAAGCTTCCTGCAAGCAGATCACGCAGCCCCACTACCCAGCCGCCCTCCTGCTCAGCATTACTCTCTGCAGAGGAGCTGCAGGGCAGGCTGCAAGAATCAAAAACCAGAAATCACACTGGTCATTAATTCAGATGCACAGCAGTTAGCAACTCAGCGCATCTCTCTGCATCACACTGCAGTTTCATAGATACCATCGATACCTGTATCTTGTGTGCAGACACGCATCTGCACAACCCAGAATTTCTGGTTTGCTGTTTGTTTTCTAAGCAAAGCAGTATCTGAGGAGAGCATACTCTCTAGAAGCAGTCATCTCCTTACAAAAGTTAAAGGGAATGTTTCAAAATAAAAAATGCCATGAGTAATTATCACCCTTATTTTTCAACTTCTGAGGAAAAAAATTGTGAAAAATCTATATTCCTGTTCTAAAAGAAATTTCAATCCACACTCCATTATGGCTATGCTGCCTTCTCTTCCTAATGTATTGTTCAAAATTCTTAATACAGTGCACTGGAACTCGTGTTTTTGGTTATTTCTCTATCACTGTACCATCTCTTCCCTAATCAGTATGCTGGATGGCTGCGTATTTAGTACATATTCCTCAGACTGATTCCTTCCTCCCAGATGAATTGTTTAACATTTTTCTACATTAAGCTGCATTTGCTACCTGGCAGTGCACTGCTTAAATGATCCAGAAACTTCTGTGTTCAGTTTTGTTCCTACAACCTGTTTTATTTTCCTCCAAAAAACAAATATATGTAATTTTTTATATATGAAAAAAATAGCGATAAATATTATAAAATTCATTTTTTAAAAGGTTTCTTCCCGTTTCTGCTTGTTATCCACTCTTCCCTAGGATAAATCAGAATGCTGTTTTTCATTAGTAACTAAAAGTTATACTTGAATTTAATTTCTATGTAATAATTTCACAGACAACTCTGAAGTAAAATAGTCAGCTATAAATTAATAGTGAATATATGTCTCTTGGTTTTTTTAAGTAAGCAATATTAGAACCTAAAAATAAAGAGTAAGATCATCACTGGCTCATGCTTATGCAAAATACATATAGTTTTAGAACTTGCTCACAAGAGCAATGTAGCATTATTTCATAAATGTACATATGACCAGGACTTGCATATTTCAGTACATTATCTTTGTGACCAAACAGATACAGACACAACAAATCTAAGTCCTGCTCTATACTCATCCCACATGAGGTATCTTTAAAACCTGCTTTCACAGACATTTTTACTCAAGAGGAAAGCAATTTGTATTGTGGCACCTAATCTCTGATTAGACTAAGATTTTTTTTAACCCACCTAAAGCACTGCTTCTGTGTCTGACTTTCATTTGCAGCAGTGCAAGTCTTATTTTCACCACCCTCCCAATTTGTAACAACAAGGGAACTTTCTTCTATTCAGGATTTATCAAAGGGCAGAAATAGAGACAATTCACCCTCCAACAATTGCCCAACAAATTAAGTAATAAATTGCATTAGGGAACATGTTTAGTTCCACCAACCAGAGACCTCTGCTGCCCTGTTTTCAAATGGCCTTCCAATCTTCTGCTCATTCAATTGTGTTGCAGACTTTTTTCCAGGTTAATGACATTCACTTCTGTGTACCAAAAGAGTGATTGGCCTTCTTAAGACTTAATACAAACATTGCATGAGCACTATTCTGGTCCGCTCCATACCCCTAAGAGAGGTTGAAGAGTGTTTTAATGACCCAATTTCCTTCAGGCCATTACAAAGGCGTCTCGCTTTCTTTGAATCTTGCTGTTTTCATTTCTTATCACAAAGCCTTCCCTATAGACATGTTATCACCAGCAAGCGCTGCAGGATGGAGCAGGTCATAATTTCTTAACTTTATGCTCCCTTCTTTAATCAGAATGGCATTTATATAAACCTCTCCTACCAGAATTTATCCTGCCTTTCCAAAGTTCTCAGATCTATAAGCTTAATCACTCTGAATGCAGTGCAAGGTGACATGCATCCCTTTATCTCCTGCACAGTCCTGCAGAAAGCTCATCACTGGTATGAGTCCACACCATTGTGGCAGTCAGTGTAACCAGTAGGGATCCCAATCTGCATGCAAGTCCAACCCTATGTGTCCCCTTCCTACATAACCCTTCCTTTGTGCAGCAGCCCAGTAGCCACGCAGGTTCTTGTCACTGCCCAGCAGCTGTTTCTATTTGTGCTTCTCCTACAGTGGTGGTACTGGGTGCTCCCCAACTACCATTTGGCTTTGAGATGTCACCTACCAACTTACACTGCACCTCCCATGACTGCAGTATATACTTCAGTGTTTGCTGGCTTTATCCACACGTTTTTCTAAGATGGGAAAATAAAGAAAAGAGAGGAACACAGAGAGAAATAATAACACTGCCACACAGAAGTTTCTAGAATAACAAGGAAGGGTCCAGCATTTTAAATCAGCATCCACCTCATTTCTTTCTCTCTCTCAACACTGTCTGCAGCACAGATCACTTAGTTCTACTGACATCATGTGAGGATTAAAAAACCACAGAGAAATATATGCCTCTGTGTGAGTGGCATGGAGATTAGGGGCTGACTTGCTGACTTCCAAAGGGACTGACTTTCAGCTGGTATAAACTGGTGCCATTTTATTGACATCAGTGAAGTTATATTATTTACACCAGCTTAGAATCTAACTCAGAGGCTTCAGCAACTCAACACTTCCAGCAAAATAAAAAGAAGGCTGTCAACACACTTGTTTATGTCTTAAAAATAATGAATGGGATCCCACAAAGTTCTAGGTAGCAATTTGTTAAGCTACGAGGGCAAGACCTAGGGGCAAATCTGGAGCTGAAAAGCATTTCCATCCAAAGATTGCTACTATACCAAATAAGCTACCTAGCAACACAAACAGACTCCTCGGTGCTAATGAATTTAAACATAGCACAGACACATTACCACCTATGGCTCCTTCCTTCCAAATCAGCTGTCTGAGCTCAATAAAATGAAGAAAACAGATGTTTCTATATCTGGAGCTGTATCCAGTGTGTGGTGTTTTATTTTACCCTGAAGTTTACTGCAAACTGTGCCTACTGATCCAGTTACAGCATTTCTTTGAGAAAAGGATCTCCTTGTCAGCCTTTCTACTTCATTCCTGCTCTGCAGTGCATTACCAGCTTTGACATGCAGTAGTAAGCTGGTGGAAAGAGAGAAAAAGGAGGAAACCTACAAGAAATCATTTTTTCTTCTGACCTGAGACTGTAAAACTTAGGAAGCATCCTGACACTACGTAAGGTTAATATTACAGCAAATAGCTTATCACAGCAGTAAGTATAAAGCACTATCTTCTTTCTGTCTGTGCACTAAGTGGGCTGAGAGTTTTTATTTCATACTTCATTTACACCTTGCTGAGTGATGCCATAGAAATGGCAGAAGTTTCATCTCCTCCCACTCGTGCAGCAGCACAATATGTGTAGCAGCAGCAGATACCACACTGCTCGCAGGAAGCTAGGGTCTGATGCCGATCAGAAGTTCAAAGCTCCTTCTCCTGAGTGACATTCTGAGATAGTAGCAAATATCTTCTATTTTCTTATTAATCCTTGCTGCAGAGCTAACAGCTGATAGGAAAACTAATCACAAACTAAGAAACACTGAGGTTTTCCTCAAAAGCTCTTCACAATGAGAAATGGGAGAGCAAATTAACACAAAATCTGTTTTAGAAAAAAGCTGAGATGAAGGGAACAAGCATCTGTACATAAGAGTAGAGTCTTATGCAAGCAGAAAAGGGTAAGGTTGTATATCCTTTGTTTATCACTATCAATTCACTGGAAGTACTGCAGTCTAACCACATCTGAAAGTCTAGAATCTTCCCAGAGGACTCAGACAAAACTTAAGTAAATAAGGTCAGAGGACTGCTAAGAGCAGCCAGTACTGCCCAGGGAAAGTAAACATTCACATCTCAGGTCCTGAGCAAGCCCAAGAGGCCTGACAGGTGCTCAAGGCCATGGCTTTGGCTGACAGTTCCAAAGGCAACCGATAAATCCAACAGATGTAATGAAAGGACACCGCTCTTAAGCTGAGCTGCTCATTGGTCTGAAACCTTCAGAAAGTAAGAAACATGGTCGAGCAGATTAGTAATGAACTCAAAACTAGTCTGAAACTACTTAATGTTGGTAAGTGACCAAGGAGTTCTGCCAGCTCCCATGCGTTCTAATTTGGCCACAGTCCCATTTGTCCATTAGTACAGATCAACTTCTCTAAGTACACTGGAGCAAACTCCATCAACTAACACTCTGCTAGCAGTTTCACTGAAGAGGCCAAGAGCTGAGTCTGCATATTGTCTGAATAACTCAGACTGCCATATCCTATGTGAAATATATTTAGCAAAACTTTCACACTACCATGCAACCACTGTAGAACAGAGCACAAACGACCATCATGACTAACACGTGTGTCAGTGAACCTTGTCTGCTATGAGCAGGAGGACTGACGTATCAGTCTGTGAACACTGCACTGAAATGATGTTTGTACAGATGAATAGTAGAGGCAGAATCCCTGTGAACATTGGTGACTGCCATGAATAGAATGCCAATAAAAACTTCAGTGTTTGCATGAACAGATTATCCATGCACATAAATAGTATTTCCTAGGTAAAAAATCATTGTATTTTAGTTAAATTTTCTTTTAATCCTTTTTTTTTTTTTAATCTAAATTCACTAAAAAAATAAGAAAGTGGTTTGATTAAAAACAGTACAATTTCCTAACTTTAAAAACGTCACCACGTACTTTGACTATTTAAAAGCATTTGCTTTTCCTAAAAATTCCTTCTGTTGGGAAATTCATCGAAACTGATTCTGGATATTAAATACTAATTTCTACCATTCTCCCAAATAATAATTTGGGGTGGGGAAAAAACGTGACCACAATATTACCAGCTCAGTATTGGCCACATAAGCAAATTTTTTTGCTGTTCCAAATTATAGGTGAAGTATATCCACACATTATTGCAAATGACTGTGTCTGATAAATAGCAGAATGAAGTAGCTACAGAGAATCAGAGAATGTTGAATTCCTGGGAAACATGTTGCAGTCCTAAGAGTCCTAAGTTAAGCTTTCAGGACACAACATTTCTAATCACTCCATCATATTCATAACTTTTTTTTTCCAAAAAAAAAAAATCATTGAATAGTTCATTTGCAGCATTCTTTTTTGCAGATTGCCAGGACCTACACATTCACAGGAAAACCCTTTGTGTGCTACAGATTCTTTTAGGTCTACAGTGAGAGACCCAAGAGCTGCTTTGATAGAGCTTCACAACAAAGCATCTTGCTTGTAAAGGAGTCCTGCCGCACTTTAAGCTGCATGCATGAAAATGCCCTAGAACTTGAACTGCCTAAATGAAAGCCTGCCACTTGACAAGCCCAGCACAGAACCAACAAAAGTGGGTTGCATATCAGTGAAAATTTGAGACGCTGATACATCAGCATGCAGAATCAGTCCAGCTCTAACGCTTACAAAGAATCATCAGAATTGCACAGGCTAAGAATGGAAAAATCCTATTGACATGATGGAAAAATCCTATTGGTATGTATCCTGTGGGTTTAGAAATAAGCTGCTGCTCAGATAAAACAGTCTTTGCCTCCAGAGATGTTAGGGATTTCATCCCACTCATTGCACCCACCAAAACCAACCTGCAGCAGCTCTCATGGGAGCATGCAGAATGCTTGACAATTAAAGAAGCAACAGCAGTGAGAACAAATGGCAGCTGATCACACTGCCAGGGCAGTGACAGGCTATGAGAGGAATTTCACAGAAACTCACCAGGGGGAAGAATGCAAGGCAGACTTGAGTGAGGAGGCCAGCAAGGACAGGAAGCTTGAGCCACTGAGTGAACTGAAACTGAAAAACACAGGGAAAGGGAAAAATCTGTGTGGAAAACACCATAAAACATTTCAATTGCTAGCTGGTGTGGAAAATCACTGTTATACTTCTATAAATCTTCAGCCTTTATGGAAATATTGATAACAGCAAGCATTTTGGAGTTCGATATTTTTATACAGAGTTCAAAAACCTTGAAAAACAGGGTCATAAGCACCCTGGATTACACACACACAGTGTAGGGTCCTGCAACTCTCCCAGATGCTAAGGACACAGTCAAATGCAGAGCTGAACATCCAAAGGTTTAGGCTACTGAATTTATACAAGACTTGATAGTGGGTATGCCAGAGTTGCTTTTCATTTTCAAATCCTTTTTTATATGTTAGCTGTAAATAAGACTTTTTGGACATTTTCACACTACTAGAAAAGCATTTGGAAAAGTACTAGCTGATATTCCTGATGTTCCCAAACCCAAGTTCTTTTAGAACTATTCTCCTTTCTCCTTCCAACATGAGATCAATGGGAACATAGAGGATAGGTTTACCTTACAACACACACTAACAGCCACCAGTTAATTTGTCAGGCAAAGTGACAGGGAAGGATGCTGGAAAGACACTGAGGAGCTGATAAGATTTGGGAAATGAAGAGCAAATACTGTGGGCAAGAGGGATCTACTGAAGTAGAAGTAATCACAACAGTATATTTGACATCATTTCCAACATTTGGCAAGGTAAATCCACCATTCTAATTTATTCCACCTGTGATCCTTTTTGGTCTTCCTATGTGGTTGTACTGTCTTCTGCATAACAGATCCTTATCCCATTCCAAATAAAACTAAAAAGCAGAAGTAGAAAACTTCTACTAGCTGTAATTGATTTTGGAAGCATGAGAAATCACAGAATCATAAAATCATTAAGGTTAAGAAGACCTCTAAGATCCTCTAGTTCAACTGCCCACATACCAGCTATATTTCCCACTGAACCATGATCCTCAGTACTACCATCGACACTTTTCTCAAACACTGCCAACAGAGTTGACTCCATCACCTCCCTGGGCAGCCTGTTCCAGCACCTGACCACTCTTTTGGAGAAAAAGTTTTTCCTAATATCTAAACTGAACATTCTCCATTGCAAATTGAGGCCATTCCCTTTTGTTCTATCACTACCTATGCGGGAGAAGAGGCCAACCCCCACCTCGCCACAGACTCCTTTCAGGTAGCTGGAAAGGGCAATAATGTCTCCCCTGAGTCTCCTCTTCTCCAGACTAAACAACCCCAGTTTCCTCAGCTCCTTCTCATAAAATTTTTGCTCCAATACCCTCCAATACCCTTTTGTTCCTCTTCTCTGGAAAGGGCAGAATGAATTACGCATACTGCAAAGACAAATGCCTGCTTGTACTCATGGCAAGAGGTGCCTAATATTTATTACTTGGCTTAAAGTTGTCAACTCCCTACACAAGCTCTTGCCGCTACCGAAACACACCATCTACCACCTCACTACACTCACACCCACTATTTGGCCTCTGTGAACATTCAGCAAGCACTGATGAATGTCAACAGATGCCAAAATAGGAGGCATTACTTTTGGAGTAGTCTTTGTGTATGGTACTGAAAACATCAGTTATATAATTGTGCACAGATTACTTTAAAAAAAAATGCCCTGACAGAAACAGGCATTTTGCAGTGAATATCTTCAGTTTATTCCAAAGCCATTTTTTAATCATCAACAACAACAAAGCTCCAAGAAGATGTTGTGAACAGCTAGTTTTGCCTAATTATCACCTCTTCCCACACCCAAAAACAGCCAGCAATGGTTGGGAATGAGATCTAAAACTACGATGTTGGCATCTGTGCCAGAAAAATATTGTTTCAGAATGTATTAATCAGAATTGCAATAGCTGTTAATTACCTGTAGGTTTAGAATTCCTCCGTAGTATTTCATATTACTGAACTGAAAAGCATCTACTTAAATATATATATTTATATATACATACACATACATACATGCAAGCATATATATGTATGTGTATATATATATGTGTGTGTGTGTGTGCACATACTGTCTAAATAACACACACAGGTACAGCTCTTGCTTCTCCTGTCAGCTCTTATCAGATTTGAAATGAGAAAATACAGAAAGAATAACAATGCAGTAAAGCTAAGCATTATGACCTGCATTGAATTTACAGAAGAATGGGGATGTCTTTTTTTTTTNATGTATATATATATATATATATATATATGCAGATCACACATACGTACATTTATGTTTTAGCCCACACTTTAATCTCACAAAGTAACTCTAGAACACTGCACCTATATATTGTTTTTAACAGTATGATGTCCCTGTAGGAAATGTAGACATCTCCTTATAGTCCTTTATCTCACTGAATGCATATATGCCTGAAAGCTTTTCAGGACTAGGGCCAATATGCCTTTTTAACAGCAATGTGCAATCACACATGGCAAGTGGATCAGTAACTGAATGTTGTAATGGCCTTTTGAGCAAGAGGCTGACTCAGCCTCTTCCACCGCCTGTCGCAGAAGGTTTGCCATCCAACTTATATCCCCCGTTCCTGTGCACCATTCCAGTGGTGACAGGTTTCTGGGTGACTGTTCTATAGCTCATGATCAGCTGGAGGCTGGCAGAAGGAAGTGCAAAAAAGCTCTGCTCTGCAAATAACATGCTGCAAAGAGAAGCCGACGTGAACAGAGAGTGTAAATAAGATGGGGAGGAGGAGGATGTCTGCCAAAAACAACATGAGGCTTTAAAGGCCTGATTTCACTGCTAAAAGTCCAAAGCCTAGCTTTTCCACCTCTAACTGAATCGAACTCTCTTGCAGCTGATCCCTCTTACTCTGTTCTTTCCTACACATCAAACTCTAAAAAAAGGTTATCCCACTTTTTGTGAAACTTTTGATTAAAGAGATACAGATATGATTTGAAGGAAGCCAAGAAACACTGTGTTCCTAACACCACTACCATTGTCCTTCCCAGTACACAGAACACCACCCCTTGATTAGTAGTATTGTACTAGAAGGAAATACAGATGGAAAAATAAAGTTATATGGAATAAGTCGTATTTTTGGAGAAGGGAACAGCAAAACAGAGTTTCAATGGAAAAAAAAAAAAATATCATGGAACCATGTACTGATATTTTCGAAATGCCAGCCAGCAAGAGACTCTGAAGTATAAAGTCTTCGCTTCCCTCCCCCCCCCCCCCCAAAAAAAAAAAAAAACAATCAGTATAGCCAGATTCCTCTGGAGTTGCCAGCAGGAACCACTACATACTGATTGTTCCCTGCACTGACAGAAGGACTGAAAGGACAGTAAGAAGATGTTACAAAAAGAAGAATACTCACCCATCTTCAAAGATCTATGCTTACAGAAAAAGCATAACAGAGCAGCAGTTAGCCCTTAAATGAGATCTAAGATCACACAGGTGAATTGCCTTCACCTGTGCTTCCCTGGCTGACCGGGTCTTTTCTCCAGGTGCTCAATCAATTGTTCAGGCCATGACTCAGCAGTTCCCATACACTCCCTGGGGACTGTTTCCTTTTTTCTTATCCTGTCATCATGTTGAATATTCTCATCTAACAAATGACAAATTAAGACTTATTTGTGCCATTATTTTCTCAAACTTGTCTGGAAAGTTATTGCAGCCACCAGACATTGCAGGTGATTGAATTGGGAATTCAACAGCTCAGAAACATTAAATGTCTATGTAGTTGCCACCCATTCTTGTCTGGATAATTTTGTACCTACTGAGATACTTACAAGGAAAAAGGAGATCAGGAGAGCAAATGAGGGTTCAGATATTGTATCTATAGATACTGTCTGCCACCTTCTCTGCTGCTTTTTAAATTTTATGTTTCTTTCTATTACAGTGTTGTTTTGCCCTTTTGACTCTGCTTGGAAACTGTGGTAAACAAAACACCATTTTTATGGCATTCTACTTATGCTTTTCTATTGTGATTACTATGGACAAGAGATATTAATTCCTAATTTCCATATCTTTCTTGGACTCTGGGGGCCATATCATCTGCATAGATAATTTCTTGTTTTGCAGATTGATTGAAGACTTCATCAATATCTTAATTCTACTCTGAGAACCTTCACAGAACACAGCCAGCACCAGTCACCGATACAGTGTTTTGCAAGACTGATAGCTAAATAATTTGCAGTGTACTCCAGTCTTCAGTCTTTCAGATAAATTCTTCATTCTCATTCCTCAACTGCTCCAAGTACAAATGAGTGCTCTGGGCAGTCATATGTTGATTGTCCAGGCAGGGTTTCATCTGCCATGGCAGAAGAGAGCTCAATCCTTCAAAATTAATTGTGGCTACTCATTACAAATGAGGGTTTTCTCTGAGCTTTTTTCTATAGAAAGTCTCTCTTTGAGGGATGGCAAAGCATCCAGCCCCATTCCCCATCACAAAATATGACCATCTTGACTTTACCTTGGTGTTCGGGGGGCTCTGCAGTGGGAAACACATAACTTCCCCCATTAACAGGGATGGGTGACCATCTTTGAGAGCCCAACCCTGCCCAAAGAAGCTGTAGATGCCCCATCCCTGGAGGTGTTTGAGCTCAGGTTGGATACAGCCCTGGGCAATCTGATCTAGTGCCTTATTTAGTGGTTGGCAACCCTGCCCATAGCAGAGGGTTGGAACCAGTTGATTTTTGAGGTCCCTTTCAACCCAAGCCATTCTATGATTCTATTTGGATCAAAATAAAATTCAAGATAAGATTCAAGCTCTGTGGATGAAATCCAAAAAGCATATGACGGAAGATGGGAAGCAGAGCTTGATGCATATGATGAATGAATGTGGATCAGTCTGGCTTGCAGTGTGAATTCACAGGGCAAGCCACAGAGTACAGCCACCCTTGCTTCTATAGATAGGCAGAGGAGCCCTCTGAAATGTTTGGCAAAAGATTTTCAGATCACTTAAAAGAAAACTGAAACTTTTTAAAGTTTCCACACTATGTTGTCTGTTTCTCACAGGCCAATTTCTCAACCAGACGATATTTTCTTTGGAGCTTTTTATTGTTTCTCTTTCCTCATAATGGTAATATTACTTTAAAATCCACTGTGACTCTCACTTTTGCATACAGCAGAATGTAATAAAGCCTATTACCTTTTAGAGACAACATTGAGGAGACAAGCAAAAGGTGACAAGTCATCTTTATTGAACTTCTACGTTACTCACCAATGCCAGTTAGTCTTTACCAGATTCATTTGGTGCAATACAAAATGCACGGCATGGAACACATGATGCATATCTCTTAGGCACAGTTCAGGAAGTCCTTAGTATTTTCCTAACAACATATCAAATAATGTCATGAACAACATTATTAGTAACATCTCAGAGACAGAGTATATAGAAGATTTTGCTTTGATTCATGTCCCATTATTCCTAAATTCCCTTTACTTTGAAGAAAGATGGATTCAGAAAATAAGGAGGAATGCTATACTGAGTTGACTGCAAGGTGATAGAGTGTGCATGAGTACCACCCATTGTGTCAAATGACTCACACTTCTGTCAGGTGTGCTGCATTAGCCCACAGAAAGCCTTTCATACATGTTGTGTCCTACAAAAAAAAAAAAAAAATTGCTTTGTCTCTTGATGTCAATCATGCTGATGGATGGGCCCAAAGTGTTAATGAGTAAGCTTTAAAAAATATTTGTTCTCTGCCAAATCTCTGCNATGACTTTCTTTTCTTGTAAAATGTCTTTTTCCCACATAATCTCAAAAGAGGTACTCATGGCACAAATTACTTAAAAACAAAACTAGGTTCCTGGGATGCAATTTTAAGATCACTGCATAAAACATTTATTCCATCTTTCTAATAATAATTTTCTGAAAGCTACCACTAGAAAAAGAACAATTACAGTTTAAAGGCATCTGTAAGAAAACTGTTTATCAGCATCTAGATGGATCTGTGTGTTGCTCCAAATGCTAGATTTAGCCTTTGGATCTTTGATTTAGCTGACAGATGTGTATAATCTCCAACTATTGGCTAAATATCTCTTTGGATATGTGTCAAAACTAATCCAATGGAGAGAACAAATTCAGTTCACTAAGTTTCCTTCAGATCTGAGTAGTCAGAGCGGCAGCTTACAGTGGATACAGATCATTTCTTTAGTTCAACTTTATTCCTCTTCCTTGATTCAGAAACCAGATTTATTTTGTTCCTGAGGTCATCAGTGTCACCAAATGTTTGAGTTTAGAATTACAGCTTTAAGGGCTTTGTTTATAATAATCTAAAATAGAGCTTAGCCCATAATATTTACCTTTTCTCATTCAAATGACTGTGAGGCTGGATAAACAACAATTTTGAAGCAACATAATCAATGAAGTATAACAGAGTAAATGATGCAAAGCAACAGTTATATGGAAGAGCCACATAGTGGGAGATGACAAGGTATTTTGTTCTATGACAATCAGATTATAACAACTCTGAAGATTGTAATGGCTTATTTTGTTCCCTGCTAAGGTTCAGATTTCAAAAACAAACTCACATGGAAGACTGTGCATGAAAGCAAATTTTTTACATGAATACGCTCACATCAAAAAATAATTAACATAAAGTAATCCCCTTGTCAGACTCTGAAGTGCTGCTTAAAATTAGTAGTCAAAAAATAATGATTATAAATAAATAAAACTTCAGTGGTAACACCAAAAAAAAAAAAAAGGCTCTATCTTCACTATTGAGGTGATTAAGCCTTCTCAGGGGGCGCCTAGGTTTTCTTAGTTTTGGTTCAGAATTCCAGTGCTCAAGCACAGCAACCATGCTCCCAGCAGGGTGAATTCACCTGCCATTGGAGGGCAGGTAGAGGGCCACTTGTAGAGAAGGAAACTGGGGACTGAGGCTGACCCTATTGCAACATCAGGGAAAGACCTCCTCCAGCTTCCAGCTTGTACTCCAAGGCAGAAGCCTATACATAAGGAATGGGCCTAGACTCAGCTCGACTCATTGAAATTTATGATGGCTGAATTCAGGAAACCTTCTTCCAGCAAATACAGAGATTATTATAATAATGAAACAAAAATACCTTTTCTTGAGGTGGCACACCACTGATTAAAGTCTTCCTTCTAAAATTGTTCGCTGCTTCCAAATACTATAGTGTACATGCACTCACATATATAGAAAAAAAAAATCAGACTTCTGTAAATCTCTGAAGCAAACCCACTTCTACCAAGTCTCCTCTATTCTGCCGCTGGCTGAGCAACAACCAACAGTCAATCTCCTCATCAGTGGTGGATCCAGAGTAGAACAGACCTCCTACTACGAGCAGAACTTTGAAAAAAGTAACCATCTTCTAAAGAGAGAAAATAAATTACTTTAGAATGTTTTTCATGAGCCAAGTTCAGTGTGTCATCCAACTTATAAAAATTGATGTGTCTACACAATTACTTGTACTCTGGACTCAATTGCTTCATTTAATAATCAATGCCTCCCACTCTCAGATGTTTGCATAAGTTCTTTAGCCTCTTTTCTAGATTTCAAAAATTGCATGTGTGGATATGTAGGAGTATACATATACATTTATTCAGAATAAATGATTTGGCTCTAAATAAAATGAACTGGCTAGATGCCAAAGGAATGATCCCTTGAGAAAAAGAGAATGGGAGGGAAATGCCTTTTTTCAAGCATTATTTCCTCAAAGTTCTCATGTCCTGCTTAAGTAGAAAAGAACAAAATGTCTCAGCCATATTTCCCTTAATCTAGTAGAAACATTCATATAATAATAGGCAGCACTTTAATCTCCCAATAGCTCCACAGAGAAAAATCTTAATCTCATTTTGAGAAGTCACATCTTCTAAAAAAGCCAAGAACTTCTAGAAAAATGGGGACACGGAAGGGGTCTTCACAACACTTTTGCTAACATTCATCCTCAAGATGACTTCCACATACAGGTACTACTGTGTATATGAACCACTCAAAGTGACATTTCTATCTCTGACACCAGGTCCTGAAGCATTACATAAGCACTCATCCAGTTCCCAGAGTTCGTGCAGACAGCCTGCTGGTAGACCTAGGCCATATAAATCAGAACTGAAGCTGCCATCTGAAATCCTTTGATAAATTCACATTCCTCAAGTTTCACATTCAAATAACACAATTAGTCAGAGGTCACTATTAAGTCCAACACATAAAACTAATAATCTTAATCTAGTTTTGCCTATTGGTCATACTTATCACTAATACTGAATGCTCTATGATGTTAAAGCAAGTAAGTGTGTCACGCATTGTGCGTATACTGCAGAGATGTATTATCATGCAGACAACCCATACTCTGAGCAGTATGTATGCTGAGGCAGACCATGCAGGCAAGAGACCAATGTGAGGGCACAGGGTGAGGAAATATGCCTGAAAGTCAGCTTTCTTGATACAGGAACACTAAGTCAGGAACCAAACTCTGAAGCTTCACCTCTATTGATCATTAGCAAGCCATCATCACCAAGGATTCATTTCCATGAGTCTGCAGAATGTGACACAGCACAGCGACCAACCACACACTGCCGCTGCACCAGGTGAGCCACCAGGCCTGGGGGCACTGCCCTCACTGCCAGCCTCACTCATGCAGCCATCCTCTGACAAATCACCCGCTTCAGATTTTAGCATGGCTAAATTGAGAGAAACCTTTGAAACTGGACGTTTCACAGTTCGCACTTGTCCCAGAAAGGACCAACAGGCAGAAGCAAAGCTGGCTCAGTTCCATGGCCCAGAGGTAAAGGTGCGCGCACCTGCAGCCCCTCCGACGGCGGCACTGCGGCACTCAGCTCCGCGCCCCTCTCTTCTCCTCCGCAGGAGCTCGCCTCCCGTTAAGCCCGGCGCCTGCTGCCTCCCTCCTCCCCGGGTACCTGTTGGCACGGTCCGTACAGCGTCTGAACTACATAGTGGCAAAATATCATTCATCAAACGACTGTATTTTTTGTCTTTTTCCGCCCGTCAATGCCTGAATTTTGGAATCGCGGAAGAGGGCAGCGAGAGCTCCCCGGGCCGGGCCGAGCAGGTGCGCGGCTCGGTACGAGGGCTCGTGGCGCCATCTCGTGGCCGCAATGCAAACTGCAGCGGCATCCCGATCGGGGGCAGCTCTCCGGGGCCGAGCAGGGCAGGGGCACCGCTCCCGGAGGCACAGCTCCTGGAAGGAATGTGTCCGAGGACTGAACTTGAGTGTTCCAAGAGCTTTTCAACTCATTAACTTGCCCTGCAAAGCCTCTTTGGGAAGCCTAAGTGCTAAGAAAATGTTTATATACATGTGCGTGATTCTAAGGTTTATAGGATTCTCTCTCTTCATCACTGATTATTTTCCTTTTCCCATTCAATTTTTCTTATTTATTTCTAGGTACTTTGCCACTTTATAAATATATATTGCTGTTCTGATTTAAGAAAATGCAAGCTGTTCGCTTCACACACAAAAATAAACATATGTCAAGCTACAAAACATATAGAGGAAAAACAGTCTGGGATGTCATGCAAGTCTCCTTTGTCTCTGATGATGAGATACTCTTATTATACAACACAGCCTGTTTGCAATCAACATCTTTCCAAAGACGACAATTTTCTGTGCATCTTTTCTGTGTTAGAGAAAAAGGATCTCACTACAATAAAGAAATTTCTAAACCTGAAAAAAATGCTTGTGGTTTTTAAATCAAGCAAACTATATTTGAATTTTCAAACTACAAGTAATGTAATGTCAAATGGTAATGTCCATTTCTAAAATAAACGAGATTTTTTTTTTTAAATACTCAAACCAATTATCTAAGAGCAGAATTAAATGCAAGTAGCAATTAACCCATTGTGACTATGATTTTTTAATGGACCAGTGCAGATGTGGGCCTGCAGCTAAGAGGAGAACCACAGCCTAAGCATTAGGCAGTGGCCACTTTCAGTGTGGATTGGAGGATTTTTCAACACACCACGTGATCTTCGAGGTGCAGTCTGTGCTAATTCTGTCCTCTCGGGCTTCTTTGTAGTTTGTGAGTTCAGAAGATTTGTGTTCCCACCACTGCATCTGTTTTCGAGTGCTACTCACTCACATGCAAACAAAACAGACATGACTGAGCCAGGACAAATCATAGAGTCCAATGTAACATCTATACACACAACCCTTCTGCTGAAATGTACACAACTTCTAACAAGACGGACAAACTAGACTCAGAGTAGGAAGGCAAAGTCTATCAGCTGTAACCACTGCATGTTTGCAATGGAGAAAATGTAGACTGTAATGAACATACCGTAACAGCTGCTGTCAAGGCAAAATTAACCAGGTAAAAGCCTTTGGTCCCTCTCCTCCAGAAAACACTGCTTTGCCCCAACCAGCTAAAGTCATTAGACTCATCAACTTAAAGAAAAAAAAAAAAAGGATTACTCATGGAAACTTCTGCCTTGGAATTCTCTCTTTTTTAGTGAAATAGTTTAAACAGAGAGAGAAGAGAGAGAGGATCCAAGAAAATATTAGTATTTGAGTTTTGAATTAGTTGAAGAACTGATAATATGGTAAATTAAAAAATTTTGTTGCCAGTAAATCTATATATGCGTATATAGATATATACATTTACACACAGTAGGCAGGCACTAGTATGTAATTCATTTATTTACATAGTTTGGGTCCTGTAGTTAAGCAAATCTATCACTGACACTCTTGATTCACACTGAAGTAATGACTGCAAGAGGGGCACAAGTATAGTTAACATGCTTATCGGGCTGTGAGGAGTCTAAAGTTCCTGATCTTTGTCCTTATACTTTGCTACACATTAAGCAGCATGGATTGTGTGATATTCTGTGAAATTTGATGTCAAACTCTCAGGCAGATGCAGAAAAGTTATTTTTATAAGAATTTCGCACAGGGGCAACAGTGCTAAGTGAACTCTGGATTTTTGGAGCTGTGAACACAAACAGCTACAAGCTGAGGTAAAGAACTAGACCTGGTAATTTAAAGACAAACAAACACAGCCTTGGTGAATCAGTAGAGAGGTGATCATTCAAGGCACCCTGTCAAACAAGTTTCACAAAAAAAGTTATTTGTAGATAATTTTCAATGATAAATTTGAGGATATAGCAATCCACTCCTTGGCAGTACACAAATGAAAGACTCAAAAATAGCAATCTAAATTTTTCACTACGCTATTTCTAGGCCTTATTATTCCTGTGGTAATGTCACTCAGAGGTAGAGATGTACTATATATATAT
>JACDJE010000330.1:198031-236591 GCA_016647715.1 Pavo muticus | reverse complement strand
AAAAAAAAAAAAAAAAAAAAAAAAAAAAAAAAGAAGAAGAAAAGCATGTTGTTAAGCTCTCTCTATTAATTCTCTGGAGCCCTTTGTGTTTTTTTATGAACATGACTTAACAACATTGTATCAGTTTACCTAAAACAGATTAACTCCAAGTGACTTTGATACTTCTTCAGTTACACTTGCCTTTACATTTTGCTAAGTGTAAAGTCTAAAATCAATGAGCCAAAATCTTGAGTTACTCCAGATTTTTTTCTGGGTAACTAAGACAGACATCTTAACACATTCTGTTTAGTGCATGTCATGCAACACTTTCAGTTTTATTCTGCCATGGAAATAATATAACACAAGAGTATCTAACTATGAGATACAAGAATTATCGTTTGAGGGGAATAAAGTGTGACTCACAGTTTCCCCAAATTTAAACCTAGAAGAGTTTGCTTTGATTGCCCTATTGGATCTGCTCCAGAGTGAAACGCAGTATGTTTTTCCCATTTCTCCCTACCTAAGCTATACCTTCCCAAGAAATGCACCATCTTGCTCTCAAGATTGCATATTGCAGTGCACTCTCAGTAATATGTTCTGATGGTTATTGACTGTGACTAAAAACATTTTTTTCCAGTTTTAAGCTATTAAGCAAAACATACAGAGATTGGATCACTTACACAACCTCAGCAAGAACTCACCAAGCTGATCACAGTGTGATTGATACAGAAGAAGAAAGGGATGCCATTAAGACAGACCTTGATAAACTCAAAAAGTGGGCCCTTGTGAACCCATTGTTGTTCAAGAAAGTAAAGTGAAAGGTTTTGCGTCTGGGTTGAGGAAATCCCAGATATGTATACAAACCAGGAGAACTCCTTGAGAGTAGCCCTGCTGAGAAGGACTTAGGGGTCTTGTTTGATGAAAAGCTTAACATGAGCCAGCAGTATGTACTTGCAGCCCAGAAGGCTAACAGTATCCTATCTGCATCAGAAGAGGGGTGGCCAGCAGGGATACAGAGGTGATTGTCCCTCTCTTCTCTGCCCCCGTGTGGCCCCAGCTGGATTACTGTGTCCAAGTCTGGGGCCCCAAATACAGGAAAGATGAGGAGGAGAGGGTCCAGAGAGAGGTCCACAAAGATGACCCAAGGACTGGAGCACCTTCTCCTACAAAGATAGGCTGAAGGAACTGTGTTGTTTAGCCTGGAAAAGAGAAGGCTGCTGGGGTAACCTCACTGTGGCCTTGCAGTGTTTAAAGTGAGTTTATAAACATGAGGGAAATCAACTTTTTACGTGGGTAGATAATGATAGGAAAAGAGGTAATGGCTTTAAGCTAAAGGAAGGGAGATTTAGATTAGATGTCAGGAGGAAGTTCTTACTGAGAGAGTGGTGAGGTGCTGCAACAGGCTGCCCAGAGAGGTTGTAGATGCCCCATCCCTGGAGGTGTTTAAGGCCAAGTTGGATGGGGCACAGGGCAAACTGATCTAGTACTTGATCTAGTAGCTGGCAAACTTGCCTGTAGCAGGGAGGGTGGAACTTGATGATCCTTGAGGTCCCTTCCAACCCAGTCCATTCTATGATTCCATGATTCTATGCCTTTTGTTTGCTAATTACCTAAATTTTGCAGTCAAGCAAAGTAATGACAACATTTTATTTTATGTTAAATGCCTCCTTTTCAGTGCAGAATTTCAAATTTCTTCATTTTCACCAATTCTGTACTGACAGATCTTCAGGGTTTTTTTCTTAAAAGTTTTCAGGAGAAATGTTACTCTTGAGATACAGTTTGTTTCAGTAACTTTAATCCAAATTTGAAAATAATGAAAACAACAATGAAACCTTTTTTTTCATTAAGTCTGCACTACATTTAATTCAAAACAAAATAAAAAGAAATCTTATTCTGCAGACTAACTAAGCATCTATATCACAACACATACTGAATAAAGAATCTGATTGCTATGAACATTCTTTTTTCTTCTTGTGACCCTAGATTTTTGTAGAAGCTATGCCTACATGAGAATCTCAGCTAAAACCAGTACTGGCTTTCTTGCAGTTTTCTTATTGGTGAAGCCAATACACATTATATATGGGTCATATGAGTCAATCTATGTCATAACACACAGCATTGTTCTGCGCAGATGTGATCAATTAAAATTTTTAAGAACACACACAGATTAACGCAGATAGATCACTGTCAGAATAACAAAATTAAATGATGAAAAAAATATAAAATAAGTTGTTTTTCATTCTGATGCCTGCAATCTCTGTTAATCTAAGTAATTTCATTGTAGATATCATAGTACTTTTCAGCTTTAAAAATTATAATGAAATTGATTAGAACCAGATACCAAATATTTCTTTCATTCCTGGAAGAAAGTTGAGATTTAATAAAAAACTATTAGCCTGACTGAGGATGAAAANGGGAGGGGGGGCTGGAGGAGGGGAATCGGCATAATTCTGCAGTATTTGATTGCTTTATTTGTATTTCAGTTCGTTTTCTTTTCTTACCATATTTAGCTTAACATTATCAATAAAACCTCTCTTAAAATTGGAAATGAGTTCTTAATCTACAAGAATTTACACAGAGCATTTCACTAACATTAGACTTGTTCCTGGAAGCTGAAAATAAAGAGTATATTTTTTAAAGCTTTTCCTATGAATAGTATCTTGTTACAGTGAATCATTGTTTTCCAACAAAAGAACACTAAATAAAGTTTTCATCCACTCTTCTTCAGGTTTCCAATGAAAAAGTTCAGGTTTTCAATCTCCTTTTTGTAATACTAACAATTCTAATATGTTACCAAATGGAGTAGATTAGTTTTTCCTCAGAAGAGCATATGTTAATGCCAAGCCCCATCTTGATTGACAGCAATGATGATCAAAGATGCCACCTAAATTGCTTTTCTATTCTTACTGCTAGTGTATTTCCCAAAGGACTCAAACCAAAGACTGAAGTTACACACCATCATTAGCAAGACTGAAAGAAGCACTGAAAATGTTTCTGAGCAGATCCTCAGCTACTGAAGCCTGGCACCGCTCTACTGACTCCTTGTTTTCATTCCTTCTCCTTCTGTCTTGCTTCTGCTTATGTGTGGGCTGCTGCCCTGCCTTAGATATTTTTTGAGGAACAGACTCACAGCAAGCAAAGCAGATAGATAAAATAGATAAAAACCTCTGAGCAAATCTACAAAAAATTGAACAACAACCTGAAAATAAAACTAGTTACAAAACTGTAGCACTTATTTGTCCCAGAATGCTGGGCTAAATTCTCAGCTGGCGTAAACAAGGGTAGGTAGACCTACTGCTGTACATGGAGCCTGACTGATTGGCATCAAATTATAATCTACTTTTATTGATACCACAGGAGCTACACCAGAAAATGAGGTTCTTGCCTGTTTCGTTAAGTAAAATCATGTTATATTCTGCATGTGAACGTTTTGTTCTATGAAAAGATGAGGAATTTCTCTAAAACTAGAGAGACCCAATTCTCCTCAGTAACACTGCTATAAATCATCAATAGTACACCTGTAAACAACATCAAAACACACACACAAAAAAAAGTTAAGGATATGATAAATATCAGCACAAAAATAAAGCACACATTTCCCAGACTTAAACAAAAAGATTATGCTTAAACTGTGCTTTTAAAGACCTATGTCACAAGTCTGTAGCTTATTAGATATCTTGCATTTTTAGTTGCAATTAAAAGATCGTGTGTCTGTGAGTAAATAAGATAAAAAAATTAAGAATGTTGTGATGCACAAAATCTGAAACATTTTGAACTAAAATTTCTCTGTCACTACACTTCTTATCTCTGTATTTTTTCTACCTTATTTTAAAGCTAGTTCTTGCACAAAGGCATCTTTTGTTTCTGATCGTTACTGCTTATAAATGACAAAACAAAGTTGAAAGCAACAGTAATAGAAATGATCTCTAAGAAAAAAAGAATGAAGCATACAATGAAGGCTAAGGGAAAATGTACATTCAAAACCATTAAATCCTTTAAAAAAAAATACAGGAAAAAAAATGAAGGATATACTATTTGACTGCTGAATTTGACAGAACCCAGGAGGAGATGCAGATGAGATTTCAGCTGGGCAAGAGGCCCAGCTGGAATTCCAGTAAGCCTGGAGTGCCCATGATTCAGTGTTTTTATTCTAGACTGAGAGAAAAAGGAGGGTGCTAGACCCTGGACTGAAGAGTTCAGAGTATGTTGTTCTAGACGGTGAAATGAGTATCCGCTATTTACAGTTTCAGTGCTTTGCTTTGTTTCATGCAGATTTTATTGTCACAGCTCGTAAGATAAAGACAGTGAGTGTGCAAGTTCTTCCATCAGCACTGGATTCCATCAGCTTGGATTCATAGTGTCAAACACATGAAATTATCAGCAGAATAGCTAACTTTAAATGGTCCTAAACCAAACATTAGTCTTGGCTTTATTTGTTCAAGCTTTTGAGAACTTGAGGTTCATTTCAGGTGATCAGAAATTACTGAACAGGCAGAGAATAAGGAAATTGCCTCTTACTTACACATAGAAACACAATTTGACTCCCCAGTTTGCTACAGACGAAATGAAGAGGTTTCTGTGTCAGAGTAGTTTAAAGCTACTAAGTATAGGATATATCTGTTCTGTATAGCAGATGTTACACCAATAGGCGAACTGTATGACAGAAGGATTGAGTCACTTGGAGGGTGAAGATCTATTTGCAGTTGGACTTGCTGTAGATGCTTAAGAAATCCAAAGGAAAGTTAAGCTCAGGAAGGCAGAAGAGCAGAAGGAAAGGAATGTATCATAGTGCATATCAGTAGAATTAGATGTTTTACTGGGGGGCAGTACAAAATTGTTTCATCAGAGTATCTTGGTGCAAAAGATGAACAGCCACTGAGCCCCCTCGCATTCAAATCTGTAATAAAAAAATTAAACATTAGTAATTCAAATAAATCATTCAAAGGGACACTAGATGTTTTCTTCTAAGGCAAATATAATATCTTTCAATTTTAATCTGACACTTTTAAATAGAATTTTGAGATAACTGGCTTAGTAGTGGAAATAGACTTCATGCAAGGAAATCCAAAGTGTCTGGTTAAAGCTGTAGTGGTATGATAGACTTCAACTATTGAAAAAGATATTTGACATTGTGTTAGTTTGAAAATATTAAATACAGCACCAAGCCCAGGTAAGGACTAAGCAGGTGGAAAATGCAAAGAGGCATACTGACAGAAGGTGTCACATTCAGCAAGTGGCCAAATGGTAAAAAAGTCAACAAAATATCAAGTGACCTCAGTAAAAAGAAAATCACCCAATTCAGAGGTCAGTATTAGGCATGCTGTGAGGTTTTCTGAGGAGAGAAAATAAGTTTCCCTATAACCAAATATGCTGTGTCTACTTAATCTTTCCCGAAACAACTCCAATTAGTAACCCACAACAGTAAGCAATGAAATCTGTATTAGCACTCTTGAAGCAGCTTATATGATTGAAATGGATAATAGTTAAATGGTTTCAAGTGAAGTTGTAGCCCATAGCTGCAAGTCAAACTTCCCTGTCTGTGTTATCTTTTACATACAGGTCCAAATTAAAAAATATTGGGGTCATAAAAAGAGAATTCCAAAAGTACATTCACCAAAAGAAACATTACCGGTGTTGTGTAAATGTAAAGAGATAAAAGAGAAAGTAAGAAGATAAAAGAGAAAGATATCTACAGAGTAGAAATACAAAGAAGACACTATCTTTTGCCAGCCTAAAACACAGAGATGGCGTCAGTGTGAGTTTAATGGTACTGAACTAAAGATAAAAAAGATTATACGGAAAAAACAGCATTCAAGACCCTTAAGAAATTAAACATTCAATTGTGAATTTAAAATCAAGTCAATTCCTTTGAATAGCAATCAATTTTAAAGGGAGAGAGAGAAATAAAAAATAAAACCCCAATAAATTCCAATGAGAAAATGTAGTGACAAAACTTAAGCATGTAACTAACTGCCTAGGTAGAAGGCCTACTAACAGAAAATTGTGGTGTTTGTGCTTTTTACAAGATCAACATGGATCAGTCTGCTGCTCACAGAGTGTTAACAGCATCTTAACATTTCTGGTAAGTTCATGTGGTGTTGTTTAGTTTATTTTATTTCTGCAGTGATTAGTGCTCTCAGTCACATCTTTAAAAAGGCTGGGAATTTTGCTTTTCAAGTCACCTATTTCACTTTTCCCTAATGTAAGAGATGCATGGCAAAGCAACTTTTTCTTAGTGATTTCTGTTCAAAATTTTGGCTGCATCTGCAGACACCCACATCTTCTCTGGATGATCCAGCCTCTCTGCTCTGATGGCTTCTTTTTATTGATGCAACTGTGTAATACTCTAAACCTCACCAACTCAAAAATCAAATTAGTTTAATAAATTCTATAATATCTATTCTGTAAGAGAGTTCACTTGATTTTTGGTAGTTCTGCGTTCGTACTTTCAACAATTTGTAAAAGATAATAATTTAAATGGTATACCTTAATCAAATGTCACATTCAGCATATTGTAATGTATCATACTTAATAGAAATAAAGACATTCCATAGGAGGCATGGAAACTGAAAGTAGGGACTGATAAAGAAGTCAACACCTTATACTATTAAAGAGCAGAAGTTATTTCCCACTGGAAGCTGAGCTTGTATGTATGTGTTTCAGTTTTAAAAAAAATGTTACTAATTATGCTTCCATAAGAGAATCATATTTTCAGGCATTAAGAAATCAGGCAGCAGAGGAGAAAAGCATGAAATGATTCCAAACAAAGGAAGCCTGAGATGTATTCAGCTGTGCTCTGTTCCTGAGGAGGAAGATGCAGTCTTGGAGCAAACATAACGTTTGTCAGTCATTAGGGCTTTAATGGAAAGAAATGGCTGTGAGACTCTTTTTGCAATAACCAGGGAAAGATGAATTCTATTTAGACTTGCTAGTCATATAGGTTTGACCCAGACTGTCTGGGCTACAAGGTGTTTATCAGGAGTGATTGTGGCGCAACCTGAACCAGTTATGTATGTGTCAAAATAGGTGCTGCACAGTCTATGAATATTTCTTTCTACTGTATGTGGAATTCCTGGTAATACCCTGCTTTCCTGCTCCTTTTGGACCATGTATCTAACCCAAAAACACAGCCAGGATACTTAGGGTACTGCATATCCCTGGCACAGATTTTGTAAGTTTTCAGATAGGAGTGAGGTAGGGTCATACTGCTAAATTTGGCAAATCTTAGTGCATCACACCAGGAGCAGTCCCAGAAGTTTCTGGGATTGAACTCACGTCACAGAAACACAATTCCTTCCCTGCTTCTCTCTTGCCCTGTGTGCTACTCAGTTAATTCAGAAATGAATGATGTCTCTTCCCCTTCTCTTCCTTCCTCTCTCCCACCCACTTTGCCTTCACTTGCTGATGGGGAGATGCGTAATCTCTTGAATCATAGCTACCCTATAAGAACACCATCAGGTTCTGCAGACAAAAATAGAACCTCGTAAATTGTGTATGTGTAAGAAGGAGACTGAATCATCACTGATATCCGTAGGTATGGGACTTCATAGCCTATAAACCCTAATAGTTTTTTTTCTCCATCTAGTGTTCATGTGCACACAATTTTTTATGAAAAGAATCGGCACATTTCAAGATATTTTTAGGATTTGAAATGACCTCCTGACAGTCATGCTTTCAGGTTAATCTTCAGAAGAACTTTAGGAGCTCAGATCTCTGAAGATGTTTTTTTTCACCAAACTTCCATACCATTCTTAGATTTATCATCTCATCCCAATCCTTACCTAACCTGTGGCTTTTCTGAGGTCCTTAGGCTGCTCTCTGTTTCTCAGTGACTCTGAAACTTTATTTTTTCTTTTCTTTTTCTAAATTTTCTCTAGTCTTTCTCTCTTACAGAGATATCCGTTAATCTACTGTATCTCTGCTACTGCTGTGAAGCATTAGGCAACATCAGTGCTTCAAAGAGCCCCTTCCATCATCAGCACCCACTTGTCCAAAAGATTTGACCAACAAATTTCTTCCAAAATCCTTTGATTTGCCTCCATAGTAGTCTCACATCTACTGATATGATTAGCTTGAGAAAGCTTGAGCAGATTATATCTAGTAAGGATGCAGAAATTGTTACCAGTTTATTAAGAGAAAAGTTTTGTTTTAAAATACAAAAGTGTATTAGTTGTTATTTTAATCTGTTATTGCAAGTGGGATTTGCAGTTAGGAATATTCATTTCAGGAAGATAACCTCCTTGGAGCTCATTTTTGAATTATTCTCTGTGTGTCCTTCCCACTGCTTTGATTTTCCTCTACTGCAGAATCACAAGGTAAACACTCATAATCAGATTAAATGGTCCAGTGATTCTGAATATTGCCTGATTACTCCACTTCTCAGACTCAGAATACACAATGACATTCTTCAAAATTAATTGAGAAGTACAGATAGACAGGCAGTCAATACTACGGAGTAGGGGGAGTCCCCTTACTGGAAAAAATCATAGAAAATTCTTTTCTAAAGGCAAGTTGGGATGATATGGTTGCCCTTCAGACATCAGGCAATAAGGCCACTCACTATATCTTGAAGTTTTAATGAATCTATAAAATGTGCAGCTAATGTATACTGGAGGGACACTATGGATCAGAACTAATTCTTAGTTTCTTAATAGATTCATGAGCATTTTCATTGCTCTGTTTATAAAAAGATACACTGGAGATGATGTTCAGACATTCAGATAATGGCATGAAATGCTTAAAATATCTCAGCTGCATTGAAGTTGAATCTCTTGCATTGCTTTGAACATATTGTTAATACACACAATATTGTACTGCGCTGAACTTTTTGGGACACTGCAGTTAAGTTTGTAAATAAACTAAATTACGTAAGAAAAGCCAATTAAAAAATATATTACATTATGCAATTGACTGGAAAGGAAAAGTCTAACTACTAGTCTTTGGAGTTTTCTTATTTGCACTTAGGAAATGCTGCAGAAGAAGCTTTTATAGTGTATTATACAGGAATGTAAATTGGATGTACGAGTAGTGCTTGACTCTTTCTTTAAAAAGTCACACTTTTGCATTTCAGGGAAAAGCACTGAGTAACTTCTGCCTCTGATTTTCAACTCTAAATTTTTGAGAAACAAGTTTCCCAATATCAAATTTATATGAATTAGAGAGATAATACAAGACAATATCCAAGGCTTAAAGCAAATGAGTCTGGTTCCATTTCTGCCAATAGACTGTTTTGAAACTGGTGTACTATTATTTTTATAGACTATCGAGATCATTTCTGAGCACACTAAATAGGTGGTGAGCACACTGCTCACAAAATGTTCTCTTTGAAAGCTTCCATTGAAATACAAGGAGTGGGCAGCTTGTACTGCTAGGTAAATGTGATATTAATTACTTTATGAAGATACAGTGACTCTGAAATTATCGTCAATTAGAGTTGCCAAATTAAGTAAGAAAATACAACGGACAAGATATGGAGGTGGGAGTTACGGAGATACAGCTATACTAAAAATACAGGCAAAGCTGTAAAGGCATCATGACACAGTACCTAATGATTTGCTTATTATTCAGCATCTATTAAAATGCCAGCTTTTTAAGAATTTATATTCTCTTTGTTTCCAAGAACTAATGGTTGGTAATTTTTTCCTGCTGATTCCTGTACTGCATGGCTTCATTTAATGTTGAGTTTTCAGTGTGATAGTATTAAGACATTTATTATTTGGTAACTTACAGTTTCACAAATAGAATCATATGCATGTGTATACTGACTCTATGTGTGTTGTCAGCCTAAAATGGTTATTTTACAATCTATACACTTAAGCATCTCTTGAAGATTTGGAGCTAACCAAATCCACAAGTCAGTTCATTTAATACTTTTCCAGGCTTCTTCATCAGAGTTCATCATGCCTTTTCTTATGCTATTCTTTACTAAAGACAAACATATATTTGGGTTTCTTTGAATGGTTCCACCATTTCAAGCTATTTCCTCTGCTACAGAAAATTCTTTCAGGAAAGAAAGAATGTCAGCAGTTTGTTTGCAGAAAGCTCCTCATAGTTTTGTACCACCTGAAGAGATTTTAAAATACTTACCCAGGGACTTGAAGAGATATGCCCGTTCTCAGCATTTAAATCAGTAAGCTTCTTGGGGCAGAGACCATCAGAAGATTTTATTTGTACATAGTGCCAAGCACAGCAAGACCCCAGTTTTTGACAGCAGGCCCTGAGTGCTAGTGTAATAGAAATAATAAACTATAATAAAAATAAAGACTGCCTATTAACTTAACAGGCAATTTTTCAAATAATGAATCATCAAGGAATCTAATTTTTTTCCCAATAAGCAATTCAGCCATTTCCTCTCATCACAGATAATATACATCTGCCTTCTATGCTGTTTGCAGAAATTCTGTGGATGTGCTGTGTCTTCGTATGAGAAAATTGGTTCATGAAATGGAACAATTTTTCTTAGACTCATGATTTCTTCTTTATTGAGGGCCAAATTGATCCTGTGTTCAATTGCCCATGTCTGGGACAGCAAGTGGTTACATCACCTCCAGAGCAACTCAGGGAAGAAATTGTGACTCAGAAACTTCCAACCCCTTTCTCAGTTTCAGCTGCCTACTTGCTCCAGAAAGAAAGTAACCTGTAAATGCTCTTCAGTATAGACTATTTGCCACCCCCACCAGCTCAGCTCAGCTGATTGCCATGCTGAGGGGTGAAAGCCAAGATTACATTCACACCCTACTCGTGTGCAGAGGGCATAAAAAGGAAAAGAGTTCTAGGAGAAAAGACTTTATCTTGTGGTAAACTCAAAATCTTTGGAGGGCACTCTTACACATAGTGCTCCAGTAAGGGCAGACAAACATAGGCATCCATATGACTCTTCATTATCACTTAACAGAATGTAACTAAGAAAACAAAATCCCCAAAAGAGGAAAGAACACATCCTTTTACCTGATCAAAATAATACTAAATGCAATTTTGCTCTGTTGGTTTTCTTTTGTTATATTTGTTTGTTTTTAATTTATCTTTGACTTGAGATACCACATGTTTTAACCCTATAAAACCTTAAGGCCTACAAATGGGCCTTAAGCATAGGTAGCCGTAAGCATACAGGCTTATGTTGGCATGCCTGGCGTGTTTCAGTTATAATATTCTATGGAGAAGCGTGAATGTTTATAGCCTCTTCTTTCACAGATTTTAAAGTTGCCAGTGGCAACTGAAGAGCCTTTGATTGCCTTTATTTGCTATGTGGATTCATATTAATGACTAAAAAAATAGCCAGATGATTTGAGTTCTCTCAAAAAAATCACCTCTGATTTTGGATCAAAGACATGTTTAACGATATCCACAATCTTCATTCATCCACACCACATAATTTGATGTACTCATCATCAATCATATGCCTTATGATTAATTTGAGTCGTTATGAGTAACGTCTATCACCGCAGTTCTGGCATGAATAATTATTGTTCTGCACCCTGCTGACATAACTCATTTCTGACAAAGATCTGCAATTTGATATCTGCATAAAAAGAAAGATGGAATGGGAATAGTTTATTAGAATGGCACAGGCTGTCCAGAATTTTTGTAATAAACTTTTTTGCATCCTAGGAATTTATAGTGACTTCAAAGAAAAACATATGAAATAGACTTCAATACTTGGAGCTATTGTCTCAGCAATTACCTCTGGGTCTTTCCATCAACACAGGGGATTTGTATATCAAAAATAGTATTGGGAGTTTTAGAGTCTGCTGGTTTCCTGTACTTGTACTGCAGTACTTGTACTGCAAACAGAATCACAGTCAGAAACAAAGTCCGATCATTCTGAGGAAAACAGGACAATATAGGATCAGAAAAAGCTGGAATTTTACTTGCAGAAGCATCCTGTTAAGAGTTTGAGTTAGGGTAGAGAAAGAAAGGACAATAAGACAGACACACAGGAGCTAGGAAGCTAGTGACCACAGCTGACACCTGCAAACCAAAGTCCAAAATTTGACTTACAAGGGCAAAAAAAAAAAAAGAAACTTTGACAGAGAGCTGCAGTTTCAATCCCATGAAGTGGTTTCACCTTCGTATGCTATCAACATGTTCCTTCTTTGGGAACTTTGCTGCCTTGAGCAACAGCCTTGGTGAGAACAGCTCAGTGGCCTACTCTTTGGAGGAGTGCGAGAAATTTGACACAGAATCCTCCTTGTATCTATCATTAAGTCAAGCAGAACCAAAAGCTGAGGTTCTCCAACTTTCAGGAAGGTGTTCTAGGCACTAGATAGCTATTTCTGCTCTGACTCAAAGAACGTTTAAGTATGACATGTGAAATGAAAAAGAACTAACAGAAGAGACTGAGAACTTCTCAGTATCAAGATATTCTGCAGTCTGGCAGTTGAGTTTCATCTTACCAATGAAATGAAAAGGACTTATATATTCTAGTCTTCCAGCAGCAGAAGAGGGATTTGAGCCCAGGTTTCCCACAGACTGTATGAGATCCCTTACTAGTGAGCAAGTGACTAAAGCAGACAGAGCCTTCTGCTGTGTGAATCTAGGCTTTGAAGACATAACAAGACATTCTGGCAGTTGGGGCAGGATGTCAGTTTAATACCATTCTGCCTTCTTTCCACATGTAATGAAAGTGCAGCAAAAAATAAGTGGCAAAACTTCTTACCTTTGCTATCACATAAATGGCTACTCACAAACTCAGCATATGGGCTTTTTGCCCAAGCCATGTTATAGTTCTGCTTTCCCCCTTTTTTTATCATTTTTCTCTTCCAACTAAAACCGCCGTTCATCAGTTCTTCTAAAACTTGAATAGACCAAGCTGTTTTAAACACATCCTCTAGTGATTCAGCCTTAGTATCATGGCTCTGATACAAATTCTGCCTACAACTGTTAAGGAAAGACAGTTTCCTTCTTTCTTGGCTTGCTTCTACAACAGCATCCCTTCCCCCAAAAGCACTGCCTACTTCTTTTCTAAGATGTGAACTTTTTTACTAGAGTTAGTTCTTAATTTCAGGTCCTGTAAAAATAAGCCTGTTATCTTAGAGCTTTAAACAGATATCCTGTTTGCAATTACTATCTTATGCACAAGTTCCTCTAATAACTCTTGTGTATCTCCTACGGAGGCATATTTTTGGTGTCACAGGTGTAGTTTTGGCTTATCAGACACTTCCAACTTGATTTCCATAATCGGCTCCACTAGTTTAACTGTGACTACTGGTGATATTGGTATTAAACCAGCATCTGTATCATTTTATTATATTTTATATAGGTATCTTCCCTTAACTCTTCACATAAAGCTAAGCAAAACCGCAGCTGTTTTCCTGCATTTGCAGATTCTGAAACAGCAGCATGCCAGGGGGGCTGTTCCTCAGACCCAGACAGAGCACCAGTTCTGAGCACTGAAATGGACCATCATATCTACAGGCAGATTTCTTTTCATTACTTTTAGAAACTTTTAGAAAGTAACAAGAATAAGAATATACTCCTTGTTTTAACAGCCTCCCATGAATTATCAGATAAGCAACTTGAAATGAATAGCAAAATTTTCTTTTAGATTTTGTAATATATTGATAATGTTAAGGTCAAAAAGGACCAACAGGTCACTTCTTCTGTTCTTTGTACCTCACAGCCCATTAAAGGCACATTTGCATTGAGGCAATTACTTTTGTAATTAGACGATTCCCTGCAACAATTTGCATGAATCATCCTCACTGTTAAATATATCTTCTCCTTTCTGAATCAAATTTGTCTGACTTCAGCTTCTAATAGCCAATTCTGCCATTCTTTTCCAAGATTTCCCTTCGCTCTGTGAAATTATTCAAGCTAAAAATCACTGCTTGGTTTTCTTATTGATAAGTAGGCTCTATCAACTTCTCTTATCCTTTACTGTCCAGTAAGTACTGGACAGTAAGTGCTTCATCTCTTGAAACCTACTGGCGTCTGTTCGTTGTATTTAAACAACTCTCCTTCTACGCTGCTACTGCTAACAATTTAACTGATCAAACTGTACTTGCCTTTTCAATCTGCTCAGGACAGTGATTATGTTGTGGTTAGCTGGATCTTCCTCACCATCACAATAATCCATCAAACATGAGACTCTAATCCTCATTTTCCTATCTCTCACCCACTCACAGCTCAAAATAGCCTTGATTTGATGGGCTTCCAAGAGCCCTGCAAGGATGAAAGAGAACTTTCGAGCAAGGTTCAAGAAATGCACAGCATAGTGGTAAAGGGGTAAAAATGAGTAATTGAAGATGTTTAGATCATTGGATTTCTGCTGAGACAAGTTACTGAAATGGTGATTTTCACAGAAATAGTGTTATACTGCACAATAGCTAAGTGGTAATAACTTTCTTAAGTAGTTTTACTTCCAAGTAAAGTGAAAGAAAAAAAAAGATTTAAATGGCTTAGATTGTTTTTCCTATTTTTTCCCTATTTTACCTGTGCATATTTTCTTCAGTCTTTGGACCCAATATTTTCTGTCATTTTTCTTTACTGTTTGCTCACTGCATGAACAAGGGAATAACTTGGTTCATTTAATAAAATATTAAATTCAAAGTTTATGAGATTGAAAAAGCAAACATCTTTCAATTCCCAAATCATGAATATCAACATAGCAGCTTACTTCACAATGTCAAGGTTGAGTTCAGAAAGCAGACAAACATTCCCATCCCATGAATAAATTACTATTTGGAATTGAAAAAAGAAGAAGATCAATGATCGCTAGGTGGCCAGTTCAATAACCCCATATCATGCCATCGTGTTTTAAGTAAGAAAGTAGTAGGGATGTCTTTCAAATTCACATACACTCTTGTTACAGGATCACTAATTATTACAGTCCCAAATATGTGTGATATTTTTAGATTAAAATAAAAATACTAAGCCCAAAAATAGAAACATATAAATCACAGAGGTACTCTTTATCACACATTTTCAGATACTAATCAAAAATGCACTAGTCAATATTTTTTGTATGCTTGTAGTAGTTACATCTTCAGTCTCCTGACTTATTGTGTAGTTTCACCAGCAAACACAAGGGAACTTTATTTAGGAAGTCTGATCTAGCTGGGTGCTAGAGAAGACTAAATCTCCTCAGACTAGATTTTTTTTTCTGATTCTCCCGACATTGCAGTGATGCTACTTTGGCATCAAAATGGAATTTGTTCATTTGCTTCAGGGTTTTTTTTTTTTCATTCCAGAATGGAAATGAATCAAAAAGGGGCTCAGATGTACCAGCAGATTTCGCCACAGGGAAGAATTTTCTAGTGCTGATTCCATATTGATCTGGAATTTTGAGTTTCAAAAACCTTAGTTAAATGTTTTCTTAGATGATTTCTTGCCAGACTACAGTTGCCACCCGACTGCTCACTTTCCACCCTCTCAGCACAGGCAATGACACATTTGAATGATCTGAAGGAGTAATGTTGTGAACTTGAGCTACATACAGGCATAAAGGCAACTTACTTCTCTCCTTTTAGGGAGGATATCGTGCCTGTGGAACATTCTCTTGAGGTGTGTATAGGGCAGGAGTATCTGTAACAGCTCAAAATAAAACCAGCTCAGCAGCACATGTCACTTTAATTTCTGTGTTACAAGATTAAATTGATTCTATTTAGTTTTAAGACTTCAAGTGAGGTTCCTAACATGAGTTTAGGCTGTGTCTAAACAGTGAAATGTGGTTGAACCAGCACTATACTGCAGAAAGCCCTCCCCTCTGGAGTTCATCAGTGCTCCCCTTGCTCCTGGATTTGTGTGAAGAGCACAAGTGAATATGCAGGCAGGAGGGAAAGACGGTGACATCCAGTCAGGGCACTAAGCTGAGTACATGAAAGGTCAAGATCTTGGGACATCTCACAGTGTTCACTTGCCCTACAGTTTGGATATAGCTTCACTTAACCAAGTCTCCCTTCATAGACAATAGAAGAGTACCCAGAAAAGCCCTGATCTGGTTCAGTTCTTGGAAAAACTGCAGCAGTAAAGGTAACTTGTCCCTTGACTTTCAAAAATGATTGCTACACCGAGACAAGAACAGATAGTGAATTTTTTCATTATAAAATAAAAACAAATTAGGGAAAAAATTCCATAGCTATGCCCATATTTTTTAATGTACCTTTGAAAAATATATGTGTGTGTATGTACGTGTCTGCTCCAAAAGTAATGCCTCCTATTTTATTATTTTTGCATATGGTGGCAGAGGTGGATGCTGGTGATATGGCAGTAGAGGTTGAACCTTCTCATGAATATTCTGTTATATTTTGTTGCTGTGCAATAGATGGCAGCAGAAGGGCAGTCTGACAAAATGATGTCTGACATGGAAGTGCAGATGAAGAAAAGGTGCCTCACTGAATTCCTCCATGTGGAAAAAATTTCACCCACTGACATCCACTGATGCTTGTGAATATTTATGAAGACCAAACAGTGGATGTGACCACAGTGAGGAAGTGGATGATGCATTTCAGCAGTGGTGACAGTGACGTGAAAGACAAGCCATGTTCTGAGTGGCCATGCAGATTTTTACAAGTGTAGCATGCAGGTTCTTGTTCATTGCTAGAGAAAATGCAAAGCTGATGGTGGTGTCTGTGTTGAAAAACAGTGTTTTCTAGCTGAGAATTCGCTCTACCAAATATCATTATTCTACTCTTTGTATTTGCTGTCATATCCATGAATATAAGTAGGAGGCATTAATTTCCTAGTGACCTACCTATGTTTTTATAGAAGTATGCATATAGATAGATAAATAAATTAAGCTATATAAATATAGACACATACTTTATCTTAAATAGAATACAGAGGACTGTTCAGACAATGGTACCTCCTAGACAAAGAGGAAATTCTGAAGGTTCCAACCAAGAAAATGTCCTTTGGACAACTACACCTATGAGAGTATATTTTTGTCATTAAACATTTCCCTCATGCAGACAACACACTTCTTATATATTTAAAACAAAAACTAGACATATTTTAAAGTATTTTAATCATTCAAATGAGAATTTGTATATTTGGCTTCTTTTCAGAAAAACTAGCCAGTCTGAAAATCCAGAGTTTAGTACTACATAAACTGTGTCTTCTCAAATGCAGTCTCTGAATAATAGGAATGAAAACTCAACCTTAATTTCACAGAAGTACTGTTTTTTTCTCACTTCTTGCTACAAACTGGCAAAGCGCTATGTCTTCTGATTGTCAGTGGTAAACACAGAAGAAATCTTAGAAGTTACTAAACACTGCAATTGAAATGTATGTAGTCAGATAAGAGGGGAAAAAAAATCCAACCCTAATGAATTTAAACTGAGCACATTCCAGGCTGGTAATCTTCAGTCCAGCCCCATCTGTCTTTTGCTGTAGTAGAACTTGGCACCTAGTAATTCTCTTCTCATAGCCAGCTGTATACCCCCTAACTGGGAACCCACAAACTCACAGCAAATTCAAAAGTAAAAATGTGTTGGAAGCATCCTGCACTCTGACTGTTCAAGGTAGCATATGTCAGAGGAGGGACCTGCTGTGCAATACAAGCTCTCAAGGAGTAAGCTGAGGTGGAAGATCAATTAAATCAAACCAAAAAGTCCAAAATTACTTATGATATATACACTTTTTGTTTATTACTGTATATTTTCTTTAATCTCGCCGTATTTTTCCCTTTGTCATTTCTGGGAAGTGTTCACTCCTAAAACAATGTGTAACACCTGAGCTTTGAAGAAAAATAGATTTGTTTTTCAAATGAATCTTGTGAGGACTTAGTAATTGCTTCAAAACAAATTCACTGTTCATTGATTCATAAGATACTACAAGATCTGGTGCTTCCCTTTGCAGTTCTCTTGTTCTCTTGTTCTGCACCTACAGTTCAGTATTTTAAGGTCTCAACACCCACACCTTTTAATTTTGCTATGAAATGTTCTGCAACTTCATTTTTCTGGTATCGCTTTGTGTTCTGCAGGCAGAGTATTGATTTAACTTATAAGCATTCCAGTTTTCTACAGCTACAGTTCTTCATTTTGCATCCTTTTTATATTAATATGCCTAAATCTCTAGAAAATTGAAATGTCACACTAGTAATACCTGTTTCTACTTAATATGTCAAAAATGTACTTTTATAACTGAGCATAAAAAAGACATTCAGATTATTGACATTTAACTGTAAAGAATATGAGACTGCCATTATTTACAAGTGGTTTATTACTTTCTTTTATGAATAGGTTTAAAGAACTTTGTTAATTATATGCTGTATGAGTGCAAAAAAGCCTCTACTTATACATTTTAAATGCCCCTTTTTCTATATAATTACCTTTAAAATAAGATGAGCATTGCTGCATTGCATTAAATTTTTACTCTGATATGCTCTCTGAATATGCTATAAATGCAAAGGTTCTTTCTTTCTTAATAGAATTTCACTTTTCTCATCTAAAGTTTCAATATTTCAGAGGACTTTTCATTTGATTATACATGCAAAGCACTTGGGAGACTTAATACACTTATCTAAAAATTACTCATTCCTGTATAATGAATTTAACAATTTCATCTACAGTGAACAAGAAATTTCAAAACTGATTCCAGTGCCTCCAAAGAATTACTCCATCTCTCTTTAATACAGTTCTACAGATCCTGACACCCAGCTCTAATGCAATCAGTGTGCAGAGTAAGGTCACAGATACATAAATATTTATGTAAAACACAAAAATTAAGATGCTTCTGAGTATTTTATGCTATCTGGTTTGGGGGCTCATGTGTAATAGATCTGATTCCTGTGCATGACTGACTTAAATTAAGCCAGACAACTATTACTATCAAGGACAAAACAGTTATACTGTTTCACTTGTCAAATATATTGTTTTAGTAAATTGTAAGAATGTAAATTGTTCTTAACAATAAAACAACAAGCCCTTGTTTGGCAAAACCAAAATCATTATTTTTAAGTTAGAATTTTTACATAAGATAAAGGTTTAGCTTCTAATCCATTTGTAAATAATTATATTCTGTAGGAGAACATGCTCATTTAGAAAGGCACAGAAAGGCAAACATTCTGTTAATCTGGAAAAAATATCATCCTCAGACAGCAGTCCAATCTCCTGTCTTCAAGAACCTATCAGCCAGCACTAGAATTGTTTGATATCCTGTATATTAAAGGATTTCCTGCACTCAGCTCCTTCTTCTCTTGTGGAACATGAATTTTTGTTTTCATCTTTTAGAGACAGTTGGACACTTTTCTTGATGATAGATTGCATTGCATTCACAATGGATCTATAATCTTGTCACAGAATCATAGAATGTCTTAGGTTTGACCTTAAAGATCACATAGTATGAAGGATGCGTTGGATCCATTGTGTGTATGCTATCTGAGTTACCTCTACAAGCGTACACTGGTTAGTCCTAAGTCCATATAAACAGAAAGGTATATTCACAACAGTTGCTACTCCCATTTTTCAACATTTATTACATAGTGCTGCATGGGAGAGTCCATGGTCTTAAATTATTTTGCATATTATGAATCACGGTACTCTCCACTGAGGTACCCAACTCTTCCTCCTCATTCACTGTATGAAAAGTCTAACTGGCCAAAGACAGAAGTCTTCATTCATAACACTCTAAAACCTATTTCCTGCCATGGATTTCATGTTTTCAATGTACTCAGAATATTTGTTGTGCCTGAAAGATAACTGAATAATCCTGAAAAATGTCCCCATCTGAGACAATGGGTTTTTTATAATACTGTGTACAAGAAACAGAATCTTTTCAACACCTACCTCGAGACAATGATTCTAAGGAATGACTCCATGTTCATCACTATCAAATTCATCTTCTTGCAGATTAGTTCCCTAGCATCATTGTACAGTGAGTTTTTATTACATAAGTGTTTATTATCTATGAAACAAAACATTGTGATACACAAAGTTATTTCCCTTGGAGAAAGGACAAGAAGACAGAACCATCAGACTAGGCTGGGCTTACCCTTTGATTCTAAAGATAAGCACAGCACAAAAACTTTGGTCCTGTTTGTAATAACAGTGTGTTACAAAGTTCAGCATTTTCCAAAAATAAAGTATGTTATTTTGATATGCTAAACTATATTACATTACCATTAGCAACACAATGAAAAGCATCAGCTAGGCCATGATCTGAGACAGAAAAGAAAAACAGCATTGAATAGGGGGTTGGTTTCCTCTCAGAGAAACACTGGCAAGGACTAAAGAGATAATCGCACCCAAACCAAACACCTAGACACATTGCTCATTTCACATTCTTAAAGAAGTTGTTCTCTTCTTGTTCTTTTTTTTTTAATTGAAAAGAAAAATTCATTAAATTTCCTTCCAAAGAGCTAGGATGAGGTGGGTCTTCACTGTCTGGAGGGCTAACTTTACTGGTATGAAAGAATAAATTTGTCTCTGGAGTGAATAAGGAGTAAAAATATACCTCAGAATAGAAGACTGATTGCAATTGTAACCATGTAGAAATTATTGGTCTATATTAGAGTCTCTGATGTAGAGCTATAACCTGAGAATGTACATGTTTTCCCCGTGGAAATGGCTGTAGTAATTTACTTATATGTAATTTTTTTAATGTTCTTCCTTCTCTTCCTTTTTTTTTTTTTTTTTTTTTTTTTAAAGTTCTGATATTATTGAAAATTGAAAACATGTTACATTATGAAATACTTAGTTACAATTGTTTAATTCCTATTAATCTTTTTTTCTTGTTGGTTTTGGTTGTGCTTTTTTTAATAGAAAAACTATTTCTTGGTGACATCCAGATGGGAGAAAAGGACTATCAATGGGTGAATGAATGTCACTTGGTTGAGGATAAAACAGATGATCCAATCATTTCTAAATGGACTACTTTCTGCTCGGAGAAAGTGCTAACAGAACTAAATAGAAATGATCGGAAAAATGAAAGAAGAGTACATATTGGATACTTTCAACTTGTCTACAGAACATTGTACTTTTGAATTTATGGCAATTTGTGATAAGCTAGGATCCCTTCACATTAAAAAAAGTTAAAATTATCAGTATATTCCAGAAGATGTACTTGAAATTTCAACAAATGTGCTGCAGTCAGAAAGATGTACAGAAGAGCTGTTGATATTAGAGGAAATGGTTCTATAAAAGGTAAAGAAATAGATACACCAGAAATGTTCAGGATAGGAAAAAAAGTTTGACAGTTTATGAGCACTTAAAAAATGAAAATGACAGATTCTAGTAGAGAAGGGCAAGAATTACTGAGGGCTAAAAAAATATTAAAAGATCAAAATAGCTGGAAACTGTAATTGAGTTTAAAGGACCAGTAATTAACAAAGCAAGCGTAAAGATTTCACAGTTAGAGATAAATAATTCAATAGATGCTTTAAATATTTTATACATACTTTATTTTTATGTTCATTTGTGCTTTGTTTATACCATAATATTTCTCACCTCTTCCTTTCTGCCTATTTGTGACTAAGAGCTCAAAAGCAGTAGATGATAGATTAAACTGTTTAACATATTCTTAGAGTGTCTCTGAGCACTTGTGTGGACAGCCATTCCTCCTTCCACCTCTCCTGCTCAATCTCACTCTATATGAATTACATATGTAGCCACAGGTTTTCTGTGTCTGAATGTGGCTACATTCAGGCCATGGCAGCTGGACTTTCTTTTTGTTTTAGTCTTGGTTTCATGCAGCTAAAATGTTGGTTGGTTTGCTGTTAATTGGCCACTGTTGGCCAATATTGCCCCCCTGCAATTCATACTGTTCCTATAGACTTTCCCAGTGCAGACAGTAAGAGCACAATGTCACATTTCCAGTTGATGAATATGTACTGTCTCTCAAACTTAAGATTTATGTCTACAGGATATCAAAGTTCTTTATGCCTAGTTTTCTACAGAGCACTGATAAAATGTTTTCTGAGTTAATCAATCAATACAAAGTATTGATTTTAACCAGACAACCTGGGGAGCAAAAAGTTAGTGGTTATATTCAGTAATTAAGTGTAAGATTTGAGATGTTTATGCAACATTCATGAGGTCTCCTTGTGAATATATTTTGATAGTACCATTAATTAGAAAATCTCTTTTTCTCATAGGATTTTTAGCTGACTAATACACAGGACAGATCAAACAGTAAGATGCCATTGCCTACAAAAAACCTTTTCACCTTGCTACTGTAGATCTGTGACAGAACAGAACAGAATAGAACAGACTAGAGAACAGCTCAGTTGGAAGAGGCCTACAAAGATCATCAAGTCCAACTGTCTAAATACTTCAGACTTTGAACCCTGTCCAAAGGTCAGCTCTACTGACCTCCTCTGGATGCTTTCAAGCACCCTTGTAGAGGCCAGCTGGTCATAAAATGTTTAATGCACCCCAAAATATGGTTTCCCCCTTGGCTGCCAGGGCACACTGCTGGTTCATATTAAGCCTGCTGTCATCTGTACACCCAGGTCCCTTTCTGCTGAGCTGCTTTATAGCAATTTGTCTCCCAGTCTGCACCTGTGTCTGACATTACTCCATCCCAGGTACAGAACCTGGCATTTATCCTTGCTGAATTTCTATTGATGATTGTCCAATATTCCCATCTAGCTAGATTCCTTTTGCAAAGACTCTCATCCCTCCAAAGAGTCAGCCGCAACTTCCAGCTTAGCAACACTAGCAAAATTACTGAGGATGCATTCCAGTTCTGCTTCCAGATCACTGATAAAAATGTTGAACTGGACTGGCCCTAGAACTGGGCCTTGAGGGGCACCATTATTGACCAGCTATGAGACAGATGTAGTCCCATTTACTACAGCTGTTTGAGCTCTATCATCAAGCCAGTTCATTACATAGCGTTACATGAACATATTTATCTCACAGTTGGACGATTTGTCCAGAAGAATGCCGAGAAGTACAAGTGAAGGGAGAATCTAAGAGTTAAGGCCACTAAATACTGCCGTAGAAAATGGCAATCTGCATTCCCTCCAGGCTCAGGAAAAAGAAGAATTATACTTTCTCATGTCCTTTGTATGTATGAATAGTGCTTTACTACACCTTTTAATGTACTAATATGTTTGAAATATATTTGCATTGTGCAATGGTGTTTGATGCAAAGATACAGCTTGAGTTCTGAAAGCATTACCCTCTAGCAGACCATGCTAACACTCAGCGTATGCTTCCTCTTGCTTTCACACACTGACTACTGTTCCTGAATTAATAAGTTTCCTACAAGTTTTCATGTCTTCTTGTCCAAAATAGATTTGTTATGCATTAAAAACTGTAGAACTATGCTCACCTTCCCTATGGCTACAGCACAGGAATAGAAAGTTCTGATGTCTCGCAAGCTTTAGTAAAGTTAGATGTTTCTGTCAGTGTTTCTAAAGCAAACCAAGCCTTTCATTAGCAAAATTTTGTTATTCTGTTTTTGTTGTCATTTGTTTAAATTAAAATATTAGAGTCTGAATCTCATTTAGAATTATAAAGAGTCCAAAAAAAGTGTACGTTAGTGTTAAGAAACTGCAGGATTTGAACATCTTTCTTTGTAACTATTGCTGTGCTTCAGTAACGTATTATAATCTAAATCTCTTGAAAAACTGTCCGCAGTACATTTAATGGATTTAATTGCAAATGATACTGCTCTGACCTTTCTCCATCTAGATGTAGATATTTTACCCTCTAGTAACTGCCTTTTTAAAATTCATTGAGACATATTGTTATTAATAGATAAAAGACCATTGATGATATCCACAGATCTAAATCTTTTGATTTAATCATCATGTTCCCTTGATTAAAGAAACTGCTATTCTCTGGTCAATTATTCCTACAATTAACTTGGGCTGATTTTCTTGGACCATCACACAAGTGTTAGAGAGAAATTCTAATAAAACTGGTACTTTCACGTGTTATTTGAAAATGTTGATTGACCCTTATTTGTGATGCAAAAACAAACCATTCAGTAAGAAACAGCTCTCTGTATTGCAAGCAGAGGCCTAAGAATCTCTATTTTGCCATAGGTGAGTTCAGCAAGACAGAACTATACAATCCTATGTCTTAGAAGAGGTTAAAGATGTGTTGGGACTGCTCTAAATGTTGCTAAGTAAACTAATTTCTGAAAGAAATATATGTTAGTTGAATATTGTTGTGTTATTTTTGCTAACAGCATAGTATATGTGCTGTGACTGATTGACATGAATCTGTCAGACAAAGCTTGAGCTTTATCTCAGGAAAAAGGCCTTTCCACTTGGACTAGGCACTATGCAGCAAACCCTGGTTATGCCTGTATCTCCCAACCACATTAATACAGCAGCCTAGAGCACCTGAAAAGAAAAGGTTTTACCTGCTCCATATATAGCTCTGCTGGTTCCTAAGGACCAAAAAGCCCTGCTGCAGATTGTTTTTAATCCTGTACTGGCCTATCAGGGTCACCTGTGCAACACAGAAGGAAGGCTATGCTTGATCAAACCTATCAGCTCTGCTTACTTCCTCAAATGCCGGAGGCCAAATTTCAATCAAAAATATCTTATCTGTGAATTTTGGAGCATTTCCAAATACAATTTATGAAGGTTTTGTCCCTGTTAAAGGCAGGAACAGAAATCCAAGGGACACCAATGAAGACAGTACTTTCTGTGCAACTAGTTATGTGACACTATGCCAAGCTACCTACATAATCCTGGCCGAAAATTGCATATGCATCCTACCTGTTTGCTTGAGCCTATTTTCCAATGAAATCTCTCACAGTATAAATACACTATTTTTGCTTTGAAAAGTCAGTTAAGACTTAACAAACTTACTCATGTACTCTTTTTGAGTGAAATTAAATCTGATTCTAAAGTCTTGTTCTTCCTATTATGAGCTGACACTCTTTTTCATTTCATGTATCCTGCAAACATCTCTGAATTAAGCAAACTTAGCTGTGTGGATTTATTTAATATATTGCATGTTTAGAAACCTGAAGCTTTGTTTTTGTTGCGTTTGCTCATATATCCTGCAACTGAACTTGTATCCATCTAAAGAGAAATAAAACACTTTCAGTTCTACCAAAATACGATCTCTAATTATAATTCTACATTAAGGGAGATTTCTGTACATATACAGAGTTGTGTGGGCATGTGTATGGACTTTGTCCTTGACAAAAGATTCCTGAGGTAGTTGAGCTCTTGCAGATTTCCCTTGGAGATAATCACCACTTCAGGACATAATAGTCACCAGCTAGAATACAACCTACTTTAAATAGCGATTTTGAAAGAACATATAGGCTGTTGTCCTAATAGCAAAATACTATAAAATGATAACACTAACCTGGCTGCTTATTTGCCCCAACAGACACAGTTAGTTTATCTGCTATCTATTTCCAAAAGAGGAAAGTAGTCTCATCATGAGATTCAGACAATCATCAAAATTAAAACTGTGAATTACTAATAAGATCATCTAAAGTATCTCACTCCAAAGCTATATTACTCTGGTACTTATCTTAGATAGATATATTGGATAATTCAGCCAAAATTTTCTTAGATTTCTCAGTTAATAAAATCTGTACTGTTGTTTTTCAAATGACATTGCTGTCTAGCCATTATATTCTAGCCATTAGAAGTGTTTTAAACATTCAGTTTAAATTTGCCTGTATTTTATTTTTTTCTTATGAATACGTACTCTAAAAATGCTGCCTTAAAAGGATCATCCACCTACATAAGTGAAAACTGCTGCCATATTGCTATTACTGCTTGTTTAATCAAACTAGATGTATTCAGCTTCAAAATTATTCCCAGTTGATTTTTACCATTGATCAAAGCATATTATTTTTTTTCTAGAGCTGGCTTAAAAATCTTGAAAGTTTTGTACAAAATTTTCTTTTGTACAATTGCCACTTGTTTCCCTATGAAAAACACTTATCCAGGTTAGTAGTGACTGAAATTCATTATCATATAATGGCAGCTGGTATTATTACAGATTTCTTTCCCCTGTGGCATATGTTTTCAATACTGCTATTTATGATACAGCTTGAATGCGCTAACAGATAGTCAAAATCACGCAGCAAGCGTGCAAAGTTCTGAGCCAGACGCAAATTTAAAATAAAGAAAGCATTTCAGTGTCAGTGCCATGATTCAAATGTTCTTTTCTCAGCCAGGATGGACTCATAGCTAGCATATTTTGTTATTGTGCCTTTAAAAGATGTGTTTTTCTCTCATTCCAGCACTATCAAAAATGTTTTTAGTTGAATTTTTAAAGTACATATATGAATTAGGAATATGAGTTCCATAAAATTTATTCTGAGAGACCATTTCTTTGGGATATTTACATACATTTGAAAATTAGTTCTTATAGATACTGCATTATTCATCCTGGTCTGATTCATAGGATCATAGAATGGCTTAGGTTGGAAGGGTCTCTAAATACCATCCAGTTCCAACCCCCTGCCATAGGCAGATTTGCAACCCAGTACATCAAGTTTCCCAGGGCTCCGTCCAACCTGGTTTTTAACACCTCCAGGGATGGGGCATCCACACTTTCTTTGGGCAACTTGTTCCAGCATCTCACCACCCCCTAAGTAAAGAATTTCTTCCTAATATCTAACTTAAAGTTCCCCTCTTTTAGTTTAAAGCCATTCCCTCTTGTCCTATCACTTATCAGACTGTGTAGAAAGTCTGTCACTCTTTTTATCTTTGTTTATCAGCTCCCCTCAAGTACTGGAAGGCTGCAGTGAGGTCAACCCTGAGGCTCCCTAGAGCTTTCTCTTCTCCAAGCTGAATGATCCTAGTTCCCTCAGCTTTATTCTTTATCTGTCTGCTTCTCGCTCCTCATAATTTCCAAAACTGCTGGCCAATTTCAACCAAAGATTAGAAGGAGAACAAAACTTTAAAAAGAAGCCACAACTTTCGTCAAATACAGCTACTGGTTGGACAACACAGACTCAGATTGATATCTCACTTGGAATAGAGCATCTGTCATAGCTCAGCAGTTGTTTGGTTTTGGTTTTTTTTAACATTGACCTCCTTCTTGCTTTCCATTCAGCAAGTATTCTTCTGGCACATCAGAGCAAATGAAGCTTTGAACTACTGAGAGTATGCAGTGTCTTCTGCAGACACTGATATCTGCAGAAGTGAAAGACAGCTGAGCAGACTGGGAAAGGAAGTCTAATGGAGTTGGCATAAAGCTCAAGCTCAGCATAAATGGATGAATCTGCCATGATGTGGCACAGGAAAGGCTGTAATAAGATCAAATATAAATCCTCAAGAGGTCGTTTCGTTAGCTCTGCTGGTCACAAAACAATTTGCATTACTATTTCTGTTAAGACAACAGAAGCCAAAATACAAACTCCTTGTTACAATCAGTTTTGAACATCAATAGGAACATAAAATAAGCTCAGTATCTGAAATAAAATACGTTCTCATTTTAGATTGTATAGACAGAAATCAGCCAGCTAAGGGATCACAGTACAGAATTCTGCAGAGGAGCTTGAAGGGGATACAGAGCTACCCAATACTGCAGTCAGTGTGATAACATCTGAGAGCTACAGCACTTCATAGCACTCAGCACAAGGCATGCACACAGAGAAAACAAATATTTTCCAGTTCTCATGTGATTTTATTTTCACTCATCTTCTTTTATATCTCCTTGTACATACACATAAGAGTAATTATAATGGCTGAAGAGGAAAAACTCATTCACAGCAAATGGGTAAAAAAGCTACCTTTAAATCATTTCCCTGTTACAGATAATCTGGCAATATTTTTTTTTTTCTTTAGTGGCATAAGGATAAGATAACTGTGTGATGGACCCCATAGTGGTCCCAGTAGTATTCTGTCAATTTGCTGTCAATTTTCACTCCTCATGCCACCACTGTCAAGCTCATAAAACCAGATGCTATGTTACTGATGCAGTGAGATCAAGTTACACTGATATTGCAGAGGTAGGTTTGTGAGTAATGAGCAAATATTGGGCTGCTGGGCCCCTAGACTGGTGCTGTCTTTTTTCTCTCTGTTTTGAGGTCAGCATTAACTCAGTAGAAGCCTATACCAGCAAGACCTTATTCCTACCCCAAACTGCTGGGGAAACCAACTACAGACAGCTATCCTACTCTATCCACTGTTTCAACACACATCGTGAATGGGAAAAGAATGTCCTTCGCCCAGAACTGGAGGCCCAGGCAGCCCTTCCTCCCCTCAGTCACGGGATAACAGTGAGGGCAACATAGTAGGGCTGGGACACAACCATTTTCTTACCTGCTAGAAAAGAGACATTTTATTCATTTTGTGTCATTTCACTGTTACATGGAAAGAGAAAAAAATGGCAGACTATTTCAGCTAGTATTGAAAAATTACCGCTGTAAGACTTTATTCAAAGTCCTTCCTTTAAAAACTTCCTAGGAATACAAATGTTCCACGCACAACAGAAAATAGCTATAGCTTGGTCGTAACGGGAAATGCAGCAGAGAACTGTTTGCAAGAAAGCAAAAGATCTCTTTTTTCCTCCTTTCATGACCCACTCCTTTTGTGCTCTGGAGGTCCTTAATGAAAAATGTGCACTCAAAAGATACATATGAGCTTTTTACAATCTAGCATGAGCAAAGAAGCAGCTATTCATAGAGGCAAATGTCCAGCAGCTTATTTGAAATACTGTTCCTGTTGATAGCAGAGCAATACTCAGAACAGGGAGTTCGTGTTTTGTACAAAGCATTTTTTTATAGTTACCTTGTGATACGGTAAGACGAGGTACAAAGAAAGGCAGTGAGAGGAAGGCAAGGACAGCACTGATGTGGCTTCATCAGAATAACTATAATTACGAAAGTTTTCAGTACTGTATACGTAGGTGCACAGTTCCCTGTTGAATACTTGAAATAAACCACCTGCACCCCTGGGCATGCTGACAGCAGTGCAGTGCAGGCAGAATGGTGTGGGGACCCAATGCCAATGCTGTCACTGTGATACTCCCTTGATCACCACAGCTGCTTCTTCTGCTCTTACTCACCTTGTTCCAGTTATGTAAGGGATTTCAAGTCACCCAAAATCATATTCAAAACTGAGTCCACAGCAAAGCAATTAGATCCCAGCAGTAGCTTTCTTGACTCCAGAAAACTCAAAGTTAGGTGGCTGCTTCACTGCTCTCAGGATCAACACAGTTCTCATATTCAGGTTTAAAGATGCCACAAAATCTTTCCAGGGAACACTTGTCTAATTATATATTTTTAAATACTTTTCAAAAAATGATAGAATATCTTGAGTTAGAAGGAACCCAAAAGGATCATCAAGTCCAACTCACAAAAGAAACATAATTAAGAAAGCATAATTGGACTTTACTTAGTTTTTTTCAAATAGATTTCAAGGAAGAACAAGCTCAAGTATTTTTCCAAGTCCTCCGGAGCAACAGAGCCAGAGGAGACCACACTATGACATTCCCATATTTCTTTGGTGCCTGTACACCTCTAAAAATGGGGCAATTAAAATGTTTCCTTTCATGTAGAAAGAAGCATTTGTAATACACAGTGGAAAGCATTCCACCGAAGTGAATTTGCTTCTTTTCTGTGTGTTAAGAAAGGGTCACGGTGTTCTTGTCACCAGGTACCTTGGATTGTCTTAGCAGCTACCAGGAGCCTTTGCTGAAGTCAGTTCATGTGGTTTTGCCTCTGGTAAATCATGCAATAAGCAAACAATATGCCAACTAAATAATGCACTGTGAAATAATTTTTTCAAAATAAATTTAAGTTCTTTTTTTTTTTTTTTTTTTTTTTCTCTCCATGCACTAAGAGTCCTATATGCTGCTTCCATTAATGTAGCTACTTATGCCATGAAATACCACTGAAATCAATGGGACTATTTATGGACTCATTTGCTATTCAAAGGGCTTGATTCTCTGATTATTTATTCTGTTTTTTTTCACTAGTGTTACTCTGCTTACTTGAACAGTTACTTCTATTTTAGCTGACGCAAAGAGACTACAGTGAAAGGTGACGGAGTCTGGCACTAAGTTGCTTTGTAAATACTTGCTTCAAAAATAAGAAAAATATGTATTTGGAGAAATGCAGATTGCAGTTTAACAAAAAAGCCCAATCTGGATTTTGCAAGTTCAGAGGGATATGCCAAACAAAAATTAATACTCAAAGGTAGCATTATTTTTGAAGCTTGAGCACCACTCCATGCTTGACAAATAGCATCTGTCTAGAATTAAATCTTGCCTCACTGATGTCATTAAGAGACCTTAAAGAGAGATCAGGTTTCATCCTGGGGAAGCAGGCTTACAAAGGCTTTTGTTAACAAAGTTCTTCTTTTCATACTGTGGAAGTGCCCAATCCATGGGTGTACTTCAATGATATAAGCCCATAGTCTACTCCCAGATGTGGGTGAGGACCAAGCCACAGGTTAGATGGACAATTTTGAAAGCAGGAGCAGCCTCCTATTTTACTGTGGTCCCCTGCCCAAACACAGGCATCCCAACTGCCTGTTATATACAAAGTGGATCTCTGCACAGAGCGACGCTGCACAAGCTACTCTCTCAACAATTCCAAGGCAGGCAGGGAGCAGGAGGTAATACAACAGCCCCTGTATGAACTGTGCAAGAAACAAAAAGGGCTTCTAGGAAGCACCAGCCCCATTGTGCCTGCTTTGTTCAGGCTCTGTGTAAGTGTGTGCATACTTTCAGATTTATGCACATGCGAAGATCGACTGTCCCAGGCACACATGGTGGGTGGCATGCTGTGGCAGGAAGAATGGGCTCTGCAGTCATAATTGGTAAGCTTCTGATGAGCTGACTGAGCACAGTACACATCATGTAGCACTTTTCACATTGCCAAGTTAACAGCTATCACCAGAGGTAGAATTTAAGCTGCTGGAATAAACAAAGTCAAGGGGAAGTGTCTTGCTGAAATGTCACTTCCCACAGAGCTTGTGGAAAGCCATTACTATTGTAAGGATGCATATATGGGATTTCAAAATGTATATTATGCCTCAAATGGTACACTTCAAGAATGCAAAATATACAGAAAGGGCAGACAATTATATTTCCCAGAGTTTAAACAAGATTGCCACTTTTTATGTGTTGGAAACTTCCCAGTAGCTTTCAGATGGTTTATTATTATAAAAAGTAATCTGTCTACCTCAACTAAAATAGTTCACTTGAGGGGAAAAAAAAAAAAGAGAGAGAGAGAGAGAGAGAAAGAAAAGAAGTAATTTGTCACTATAAACTTTATGGAGGTTTAACTTGCCTGCCTCACTTTGTCTAGAAGATAGGGCTGTAATCTCAGGCAGCTAACAAGAGAATTAGCTGGCTTACAAATGGGAAGCACTTTATGTAAGTGCCAAGCAGTGTTGTTGGAGCTTCTCTTTGCACCCCATGCCAAATGAGCCCCAGAACTGTGTCTCTAAAGAACAAGCATCTGCCTACTTTGTCCCATACTGGACCAGCTTTCTTGAGAGAGACTCCAGCCAACCCAGCTGCTCAATGGGCTTGGGAAAAGTGAAGGGCAGAGCCAGGGACCCAGCAGTCTGTGCAGCACCAGGGTGGGGGTGCCCAGTGCTCAAGTGCTTGGCATCAGGCTTGAAATCCCTGACACACACAAGAGAAGCATACTTTTTTTAATTCCCCTCTCCAATTCGAGGGAGACAGGGGAGCCAAGGGCCCAGGAGCAGTGGCAGCGCCTCTGAGAGCCCCTCTAGAATTCCAACCCAAATGTTGCGCCCTATCCCCAAACAGAAAACTGTAAGCAGTGAGTTACGAAGGTCCAGATAGGCAAATGATTGTTTTGCTCCTTGCCCATCTGGTGGGCTGGGAGCAACCTGCCTGGGCTCTCTTGTTGGCTTGAGCTAATGTCAGGTGGGAGAAATGCACCCGGGAAAATTAGACAGGAGAAGGATAGCCTTTTTGCTAAAAATATATTTTTGTTACTTTAATTTATTTGTGCTTATTTTTCCCATGTTGATTCTCCAGTTGTAAGGAAATAGACCAAGTGTGAAATAAATGCTTCGACAAAGCAAATAACAGTTATTACTTCCACCCGTCCATAAATACGCTATAAAAATAATAATTGATCACATTACTTTTCATTTCCCTGCTTCCATTTTCTGAAGGACACCGCACACCGAAAGCCACTGGCGGCACTGGGGAAGGGCCGTGTACTGGGGCGGCGAGGGGAAAGTGGGGAGGGCCGGGACACGCTCGGAGCTGCACGGGGGCGCGAATGGCAGTGCCCCATAGCAGTCGGACCGCGGTGCCCCAGAGTGCTGTGTTCAGGCACCGCCAGGAGGTGTGAGGCAGAGCAGCCCGTGCAGGGCCGCAGGGGCGGAGCGGGGCCGTCGGGTGTGCCCTTCCCAGGCCCAGCAGGCATATAGAGCTCCAAACAGGAGGGAGGAGGAGCCCCTGGCTTCTTGCTAAAGGAATCTCTGTGCTTCCCCCGACCAGAGCAAGGTGCCTGTGCCAGCACGCACTTCTCAGTCTTGTCGGCACTGGGGGCAATGCGCCTCACAACAGCCCCAAGAGCTGTGAAGCAGGAGCACGTTTGATAGGGTTTGATATATTCAAATACAGCTGCTTCGGCTTTGTCTTCAGTGCAGTCACAGTCGTTTCTCCGAGCTCAGCAGACAGCCAGAGTGAAGCATGACAATTAGTTTTGTAAATAACAAATGGAAGGGTTCGCTGGGGTGTTGGTCTGTGCTTTGTTCCTTCCCCTCCCTGTTTGATTTCACTCGCAATCCAAATAAACTTCCTCAGCGAATGTCTCAAACAAGAGAATGTGAGCGAGAGGGGACAAGGGGAGCTCGTAATTGCAGATTCCCTTCGGAGATGGAACTGAGGAGCTGTCGGCGTTGTGGAGGAGAAGTGCAGATCAGCCCTGCTCCGGTCAAGGAACAGCCGCTGTCACTGCGGCGCTGCTGAGAGCTCCGCGCGGGGCAGCGAACAGCGCTGGGGAAGGTCGGGGCTGCGGTCGCTTCGCGGAGCCGTCGGGGCGGAGCCGTTCGGCCCCGGCTCGCTTCGGCAGCCTCCAAGATATGCGTGTGTAGGGGGCATAAAATGATGTAGTCAACTGCGGGAGCTAGAAAGGATCTTCTCGGGAAAGAAAAGAGCGTTAAGCAAAGATAGTAAAGAGCACTAAGACAGCTCATTTCTGTCGTTTGTTGTTGGGTTCGAGTGCTCCTTGATCAGAAGTGCACACCGGTTCGCATCCAGCGTCCTCATGAACGGGACGAAATGGATCACTTCGGGCCTCAGGACCCTCTCCCCTCTTCCACTCAGGGCGGCACTCCAACAGGCTGGGCCTCTCCTGCTTTTGTCGTGTGAGAAATAACTTCTTCCATTTGAGCACCTTAACCGGTCCCCTCCACTGTCTGAGGAAAAAAAAAAAAAATCTCGTTGCATGACAGAGGGTTTGAAATACATTTGCGAAAGATCTACAGCTCTTCAGAACCGTCCCGTCCCGCAGAAGGCCGAGGCACTCCCAGCCGTCGGGCCGGGCTCTCCTGCTGCCCCTGCGCTGTGCTGTGCCCTGGCGCCGGGCTGGGCCGGGCCTCACCTGGGTGCGAGCACCCAGAGTTCCTCGCAGGGAGTGTGCCGGCCGAGCTGAGCCGAGCGCACTGAAACTATTTTCCTTAGGCCTCTTCCAGCGTCTGCACTTAAAGCCCTCTCTGCAGCTCCCACGCAGCTCCTATGCAGGAGGCCGGACCGCCGGCATCAACTTTCCTCGGGCAGGCAAGAGGAGGTAGCAGGGGGAGCCCCTCGGGAGCGAGAACAGCCCCAGGCGCGGGCAGAGCCTCGCCCCCATTCCTGGGCCCGGCTGCCGGGGCAGCGGGCTCTCACTGCGCTGCCGGCCGGAGGCCGCTAGATGTCGCCGGCGCCGTTCGCATTGCTCTCCGTTCCGCCAGTGGGCGGGCCGTTGCGCTCCGGGCCCGGCCCGGCCCAACCCGGGGGGACCGCCGGGTCCCCTTCACCGGAGTGCGAAGGAGCACCCCGGGGGTCCAGGGACAATGAGGCTTTCTGAGGACCCTGCCGGGCCTCCCTCAATTGGTGACGGTGGGACAAGGGTCGGGGAGTGTTAATTACGCCGAAAAAATCAAGGGAGGTATCGAGCTGGGAGCGTAGTACCGCGTACCCGCGGGGATTTGCGGAGCTGGGCTGCAGCTGGCTACAGGCGGCACCCCGGGACACCCCGGCCCCGTGCAGCGAGGGGGCCCCTGTCTCCACCGCCGCGGCTTCGGGACCGCCCGCGACAGAGGCGACGCACGAAATCCGTGGCTGGCCCTGGGAAAGGCTCCAGAGATGAACATTTCTGTTGTGTGAAGTGCCCGCATTAACAGCCCGAACACGTAGGGGGAAGGCTGACATCTGCGGTTTGGTGCGAGGCACCCTAGAAACGACAGAGCCCGGCCCGAGGGGAGGGACAGCGGGGCCCCTCTGCTCTGCGGGAGCGGCCGGCCGAGGGGGTAGGGGGGAGGTGAGGAGCTCTCCCCCTGGCATTAAGCGAGGTTTAAAAGTGGGGATGTGGCACAGACTCTCGGTTTGGGACATTCACTGTCAGTGCCCCGAGGCGAGAAGATAGAGGGAGACCTCGGGCATAAACTTTGAGTCTGATTCCAGTAGGAGTATGAATAACAATAATAAAGTTTCCCGGCTTTTGTCCTCGGTTTTCAAAGTAACACGTTACACCGAAGGTGCAGCTTGGGTAGTTTCAGCAATTATGTCAAAGAACCGCTGCTTTTGGTGCCGCCCTGCACAGACTAATGCACACCTGAAATTCTCCAAGCCCGTCCGTATTTGTGGCCCGGGTTAAGGAGGGAGAAGGCGGAGGAGCGCTGCGGGAGCAGCGGGAGGGGGACTCTCGGGGCCGACACCAACGGGGCTCTGCGGCGGCACGGAGCAGGGAGAGGGTGGGGTCCGACTCCGAGCAGAGACACATACCCAAAGGGGCACCTGGAAATTGGGCGATAGTGGGAGGTAAAGAGTAAATAAAGGAATAAAGAAATAGAAGAAATATTCGTTCGGGATTGAAACAAATCCGGGAGAAAAAGAGAAAAAAAAATGCAGATGAGTCTGGAAATTTTCCTCTATTTTCTCTATTTTATCTTATTTTCTATGGCTTAACTGGGGTGCTGGATTCGCACCAAGGAGGAAATACGCTGTCTCCACGGGTCTACAGTTATCTGACTGAAATATTAAGGGGCAATCTTTCTACTTCGATGAGGTTCCGTCAGAGGTTCAGAAATGAGCAGCACAGCCGAGCTGCACCTTTAGGGACTACGCTACGGGGCAAAGGATGTTCTACACGAACAGAAAAGAGCATGCAAAGAGTATTTATAGGCGCTATCCAAAGGGAAACACGTGAAAGTAGAGAAAAAGAAATGTTGTGTCTTATTCCACGACGCAATTGTTGCACAAAATGCCTTCAATCAAGTCATTTTGTTTTTGGGGTTCTTTCGCAGGCGTCTTCCACACTTCGTTTGAAGGGATAGAGTACGTGGGCTGTTGAGGGATGATCATGTCACTCCCGAGAGAAAAGAGCTGCTTTAGGGGGAGAAAAAAGTGCTTCTTCGCGGAGTTCAGTGTATTTCTGAAATGCCGCATCTCAGAGTAAAGGGCCTCGTAACAGATTCCTACATTGTGTCAAACTATAACAAACTGAATAGCGAAAAGCAATTACAAAGCAAATATTGTGATCGGTGCGGTGGGTAACATCGGAGCCGGATTTAGAGAGGAATATTAACTCTGATTTTTTTTTTTTTTTTCTTAACCAATAATGTATGGATTTGTTCTCAGTCTGAAGCCCTTTTCCTGTAGATGGCGTTCTCTGGGTACCGAACGACCAGCGGCAATGCAGCCGCGCTCGGGAGACTTCATTAAGCCGCATATAACAAAATAATTAATAATCTTTCTTTAGTTATATGTATATTAAAAGTGGGGAAAAAAAACTACATTGATTTATCGTAAGCAAAAGCGTGTTTCTGCCTCACGTGGACGCAAATAAAAACTGTCTGAATGAATAAGTTGTTTCTAAGCATTTTGTTGTCAAAGTGTTAAATGTCCCCGTCATTTTTATTCCAACACTAATGTGATTACAGCCAATTATATATTCACCAGTATTCTTTATTTTAGAGTAATTGTACTTGTCACTAATAAAACAGAGACATAATGGATCGCTACTACTGTGAATTTTAAAGCAATTGTCTGTAATTTGATTGAATTATACGTCATCTTCTCTACTTTTTTATTTCTGTATTTTGAAATCCTATTTTCTTGAAAATTACAGCTCTGTTCCTGTTTTGTTGCTCCCGAAGTAACGAAACCTCCTGTAACATTTATAAATAGAGCCCCGTCCCTTTGGAAACGTGGAAAATCATAATTTCAGCCCCAACGCGCTAAAAGCTTTACACGTAAATCCGCGTGTCCGGAGATGCGCGGGGCTCAGCGCTGGGCGCGGCGGGACGCCCTCCGCGGGGGAAGCGGAGCCCCAGCAGAGGGAACAACACTGCACTGCGTACAACGGGGTTCGCTCACTTTATCGTAGTGGTTCGTCGCTCTCCGTGTGGCTCAGGCACCAAAGCACGTCAAGACGAGTTCAGTTCCTAATGTTTACATGGGAGAACAGGTAAGGACACAGAAAAAAAAAAAAAAAAAGACTCCAATTGCATTCTTCCAAGCAATTGGAGCGATTATCCATGTTCTGTTCGTATATTCCTTTAGGTGATGGTCATAGGTAACGAGTCTGAAAGTTCCTTGAGTATCCCTAGGCAGAGACAATAGAGACATCGAGTGACACAGACACCACACACGCAGGAAATATTGCGCTGTGTTATTACGGTGCTTTTTGGGTTGTTTTGCTGAGGATGAGCTCTCAGAGGGCTGTTTTTTTGTTGCTGTTTCTCAAAGCCGAAAACATGTCTTTAATTTAGCAATTGTACCAACCATCAACGCGGTAAGATATGATCTGCGTTGTCGCCAAACACAAATCAAAAAATGATACAAAGGCTTTCACAAGTTAATTTCAGATGACAAAACACGTGCCCACCACAACAGAGAAAGTTAAACTATCATTTGCGAACTGTGCGGTTGCGTGAAGAGGTATCTGCTAGGTACGCTGAGCACAGGCAAACAAGGTCTGTCTGCAGTTCTTTGCACTGAAGGCAGGGAGAAGCTGAGGCGTGGGATGCAGGCGGCTCTTGTAAGGGGCTCTTGCTGAAGCCTCAGTGAGACCTGAGCAGGACCCTCAGGGAGAAAATGTTTTCTTGTAGATTCGGTACTTTATTCAACTGCAAAACTAGTTTGCAGTCGCCTTGGGAGGGAGAGCAAACCCGGTCTGTTCCTAAATGGGTATGGTCCTGTCCAGTCCAACGTGGACGAGGGCTATGAGCCTTTTATCTACACTTCTGTTACTGACGTTTTGCAACGAGCAGGCAAATAAAGTGCAATGCCATCCTCTCACTTGTGCAAAATATTTATTTGTTGGAGTTTTCCGAGCTACGGCACGACTTCATTGTTCAGGTGGAGTTTATAGGTCGGTTCTAATAAACATTGTTTTCTGAAAACTCCCTGGGAAACAGAGCCTCAGTGCATATGTGTGCGCGTGTGTGCATGCGTGTGTGTGTGTGTGTGCGTGCAAGCCTATGGAGCGCCCCATCTGAAAGACGGAGAGGAGCAAACACACAAAGGAGATGGTGCATCCCGGGAGAAGTGTTTCTTTCAGCATCTTTTCTCTCCACAGTGTCACCGCTCAGAAGTCAGCGTGCAGCCACTTCTCGGTCAGATTGCTGCCGAGGCAGAACCACCACCCCAGGATGTAGCGAGGCACCGTCCGCGCGCGGTGGGAGGGACGCGGACGAGATTTAACTTGTTGCCAGTCGGTTTTTTGTGTTTGTTTGTTTGTGCTGCTGCTTTAAAAGCGAAACAAACTCCAGAAACAAAGCGGGGGGTGGAGGGTGGGCTGGGGAGAGAGGGAGGAGGAAAACAAGCTCTGTCTAAAAGACATATCATATGAAAATAATGTATGAACACACCCACAGATATCAAGGGTATGCTATCAGTCCTTCCCCAATAAACTTATTTATGAGTGGTAGCAGTTATAATCATCCAACAAGCCCCTTACCATCTCTCTCCCCTCCCTCCGCGAAAGAAAGAAAAAAGAAAACATGGAGACCACCCCGCCAATATAAAGTGCTCTGAACACCCCACAGCGAGAGCCGTCGCCTGCGACCGGGGCACTGCGGAAGCAGCGACGTTCACCCCCCGGCCGTCCTGTCTGCGGGTCCCGCACCGAGCGCAGCTCCGCACCCGCACACAACTCCGATCCGCGCACCGCCTCCTCCCGCATGAGCCCCGGGCACGGAGAAAGTGAAAAGTGGCTTTACTCCGGGGCTCGTCAGGCGCCTTGCCTACGCGGGTGTACAGCTGCGTATGGCTTTTGTGCTACCTCCAGCATTTTGCAGTGGTTACATGGGAGGTCCAGGAGGGGTATGGGGGGGAGAGGGGAGGATGTTCTGCTTTTGTAGGCCCTAAAAATGGGACCCGCGGCTCATCGCGTCGAGCTCGGATCCCGCTAAGCCGAGGGCTGCGATGGATGCACGGAGCGGGGAGGCCAGGTAGGGTAGGGTGGGCATATGCTCGCTGGCTGCTCCGAGCGCCTGGGGAGTAATGCCCGGGGAGGAATGCCCGGGGAGGGACGGGTCTGGCTCTGTGCTGGGGGAGGGGGGCAG
>JACDJE010000330.1:65000-187658 GCA_016647715.1 Pavo muticus | reverse complement strand
GAAAGAAAGAAAGAAAGAAAGAAAGAAAGAAAGAAAGAAAGAAAGAAAGAAAGAAAGAAAGAAAGAAAGAAAGAAAGAAAGAAAGAAAGAAAGAAGCCTGCTTTGCAACGAGGCCATCAGAAATAATACAGTGAAATAGATGTGATTGGAACTCCTAAAGCCTCGGGACCACACTCTGTACGTTTGTGCCTAAGCAAATTAAAAGGATGGCATCTGCTGCAGCTGACAAAGGGAATGATTTATTATTTACCACTTCCAATCGGTTGTATACTGCAGGTAACTCAATAGCACATACTTAAAGAATTATTTAGATTGCAGCGTAAAAAAATCTGCTGAGAGTGTGCTAAAAAAGGGAAAAGAGGAGTGTGGTTGGAGGAAGGCACAATCTCAGAGCCATGGCAGTTTGGGGTTGGCTAATAGTATTAATTAGATAAGCGTGATGCATAATAACTCCCGGGAAGGGGACTCCAGTGGATGGCTCTGCAGAGTTCATCTCAGTGGGCTCTGAGCGCTCTGTACTGGGGTCAGCGCAGCTGAATGCTGCCCGAGATCTTCAGGTGCACCTCTCCCTCTCTCCCATGTACGGGGGAAGGGCTGGTGGTGGGGCTGCAATGTATGCACGTCTCTGTGCACGTATGGTCAGCACTGAGACTGTCTTCGGGAAGAAAAAATGATGAGGTTGTCACGGGGTGTAGCAGCACCACTAAGGCCCAAAATACGCCTTCACCTTTGCCTGCTTCCAGGCATAGAAGCTCTTTTGTTAGCTGAGAGTGTCTTTGGGGCTCTTCTTCATGCAGAACATTTTGGTAGAGAATGTGAGGTTTATTTTATTTTATTTTATTTTATTTTATTTTATTTTATTTTATTTTATTTTATTTTATTTCATTTTATTTTATTTCATTTCATTTCATTTCATTTCATTTCATATCTAGCAATGATTCTGTTATCTGATCTCATTTCCATGGGGCATTACGTGCCAAACCCTCGGGCAGAGCTCTCAGGATTTTTGTAACGCGCATTGCAGAGCGTTGCAGTGTCTCAGCGCCGTTTCTCAGCGTTTCCCTATTTGTGCCGTTCGGACTGCATGGACTCTAGGAGATTTCCCGAGATGGTGGTTGAGGCGATTAACTTTGCTTGCATATACCGTAGCAGAAGAAAACTGCTCATCAAGAAACCTCCAATTGCGGTTTTAAGATTGTGTTCGCAAATGCGTGTGAGAGATAATAAATTGTATCTCATCCAAAATACGATGTTTTGCCGACTACTTTTTTGACAGACCAAAAAAAAAAAAAAAGTTTCAGTAANCGCCCGGCCCCGGCCGCCGCCAGCCGCCCCCTCGGCGCAGCGTGTGATGTTGGACATGGGAGATAGGAAGGAAGTGAAAATGCTGCCCAAGTCCTCCTTCAGCATCAACAGCCTGGTGCCCGAAGCCGTGCAGAGTGACAACCACAGCGGCCACAGCCACCACAACAGCCACCATCCGCACCACCACCACCACCACCACCACCACCACCCGCCGCCGCCGCAACAGCCCCAGCGCGCCGCCGCGGCCGAAGACGAGGACGAGGAGAAAGCGCCGTTGCTGCTGCCGCCGCCCGCCGCCGGCGCCCTGGAGGCGGCCAAGGCCGAAGTGCTGGCGGGGAAGGGCGAGGCGGGCGCGGCGGCGGCGGAGCTGGAGGAGAAGGAGAAGGCGGCCGAGGAGAAGAAGGGGGCGGCCGAGGGGGGCAAGGACGGGGAGGGAGGCAAGGAGGGCGAGAAGAAGAACGGCAAGTACGAGAAGCCACCGTTCAGCTACAACGCGCTCATCATGATGGCCATCCGGCAGAGCCCCGAGAAGCGCCTGACGCTCAACGGCATCTACGAGTTCATCATGAAGAACTTCCCATACTACCGGGAGAACAAGCAGGGCTGGCAGAACTCCATCCGCCACAACCTCTCTCTCAATAAGTGCTTCGTCAAGGTGCCCCGCCACTACGACGACCCGGGCAAAGGGAACTACTGGATGCTGGACCCGTCCAGCGACGACGTATTCATCGGGGGCACCACGGGCAAGCTGCGCCGGCGCTCCACCACTTCGCGGGCCAAGCTGGCCTTCAAGCGCGGCGCCCGCCTCACCTCCACCGGCCTCACCTTCATGGACCGGGCGGGGTCCCTCTACTGGCCCATGTCCCCCTTTCTGTCCCTGCACCACCCGCGGGCCAGCAGCACGCTGAGCTACAACGGGACCGCGTCCGCCTACCCCAGCCACCCCATGCCCTACAGCTCGGTGTTGACTCAGAACTCCTTGGGGAACAATCACTCCTTTTCCACGTCCAACGGGTTAAGCGTCGATAGACTCGTCAACGGGGAGATCCCCTACGCCACTCACCACCTCACGGCCGCCGCCCTGGCCGCCTCGGTGCCGTGCGGCTTGTCGGTCCCCTGCTCCGGCACCTACTCCCTAAACCCCTGCTCCGTGAACCTCCTGGCGGGACAGACGAGTTACTTTTTCCCCCACGTCCCTCACCCCTCAATGACTTCTCAGAGCAGCACTTCGATGACGGCCAGGGCCGCCTCTTCGTCCACATCGCCGCAGGCACCCTCCACCCTGCCCTGCGAGTCCCTAAGACCCTCTTTGCCGAGTTTCACGACGGGACTCTCCGGAGGACTCTCCGATTATTTCACACATCAAAATCAGGGGTCTTCTTCCAACCCTTTAATACATTAACGTCCATGGGATCAGACTGTAAGTGAACATTTTACACACGTTCGCGTTGTAAATGATGATTGAAAAGAGAAANAAAAAAAGAAGGACCAGTTGCACATCCCAAAGATACTGAAGTTCCTTCTGTTCTCTTCGTATTATTTTCAAGAAATGAATTTAAATGTGGGTATTTGACATTTTCCTAGATATTATCAGATCACTGTGGTAAATATTTCCTCTCTTTGTTCTCTTGCCCGTATGTTTTTTCACAGATCACTGGAGGCAAACATCGAATTAATTGGATCTTGGTGGCTGAGGCTGGTAACAGTGTATTGAACGGAGTTATCTGCCACAGTGCCCAGGTGTCTGCCAGAATGTCAGGACATGCTAGACCAGGTAAATCCAGAGAACACTTACCAGAAAATTAAAACGAGTGCAATGTTATATGCTCCAATTCCAAGTTATCCATATATATGTGGGGAGCTAATACTGACTGGTGCTAACCTATGTAGAATCCATACATTCCAGAGAGAAACTGGAGTTTGCCTTCAGAAGAAGGGCCATGGAACGGCCAGATCTGTGCCTTCACAACGACAGGGCCTGGCACTATTTTGCAACTGCAAACCTTACTCCTTTAAGTTAAGTGATTAATTTTATGGAATTAGGTAGTTATTTAGTGACTCGTAGTGCTTACATTCATTGTTCCTGAAGACCTCCAAACCAACTGCATATTAGTTTCTCTCCTGGAAAACTCATTTTTGGATGTGTCCTCTGACAACACCATGTTAAGTGAAACAGGGCAAGACCACCCCAGCTGAAAACCTGAATGTTTCATAGGTCATTCAAAAATTTCTCCGTAATGTGGTTTCAACTAATATTCGAATTTTCAAACATAATATGACATCAGATGGCAAGCCAAAACACATTAATTCCTGTACTATAGGCATAATCAGGACCCAATGCAATGTCCAGTGATACAGATGGGAAATCTACCTTTGGTACCAGTGGAAGTGGCATCTGGCCATTCATGACCCATAGGATAGGACTATGCAGGCGGCTTTAATTTCACTCTCATCTCCAGTGCTTGTAACATTTTGAATTAAAATGTAGAATTAAACTGAATTAGTTTACCAACGCAGTTTTGTGCCGGGGCTTAGCAGCAATCTAGTGGGCATTAGGAACGAATGTCGTTCACTTCGTGTTCCTAAGCATAGCAAAATCACCTCTGGTACATTCCTCTGAGAGCGGTGTTAAAAAGAAAAGAGGGAGAAGGAAAGACAGAAAGAGAGGAAAAAAAAAGATCCCTCACTGGCAGGATTGGGTAGCGGATATATAACTAATGAGCCATGAGGTCATATATCAGTATTTAACACGCATCTGACGTCCAGCGCATTCCCAGTGCGGCTTTGTTCAGGCAGTATGACTCGAAGCACGGACCGGTGTGGACAGGGCCGGCTGTCGGGAGGAGATGTGCTGCTCCTGGGGCACGAGGGTCTCCCCCTGCTCTGTGGGCGAAAGGGGCCGCGAAAGCAGCGGGGAGGGGAGGAGGGTATGGACGACTAAGGCGAGAGGTGCGCTGCCAGCCCGTGGGGCAGGACTCGTCAGAGGGCTGGGCAACAGCCCTGTCCCGCCGCAGGAATAGTGCCGTCCTACCGCAACCAAGTGCAATGCCATTTCCCCCGCAACTAAAACACGCGCAAAATGGGTACGGGGCATAGCAGAGACCTATCAGTTTCCTGCTGTAGTTGTGCTAATAAATAAACCTTCTCGATGTTTAAAACACTCTATCTGTCACATTCACAAGATAGGTACCGTAAATTCCTGTTGCAAATATACAAACAGAGATCCAAGAGGTTGCCTCTGTTTTTGTATCTCTCTCTCACAAGAAATGCACTATCAAAACATTAATTATATTTGAAAGGGAGCAGATTATTTGTTTGAGAAAGAATTACATTCTTGAATTTATATTCCACGCAGATCTCTCCTCCTGTCTGCCGGGAGGGCTGAACTGTAAATCTGTCTCGAGTGATGCACCCTACACCGTGGGTAGGTGCGTCACTTCGGAGCCGGAGAGAGATGGGAGCTCATCCGAGGAGCTTTCAGATACCTCCGTGGGATGGGTCGTTAGGGAGTGTCGGAATCCACACGAAATTGCAGATCTAACATGTGAGGAACACAAAGCCCCGCTCTCTGACAGTGGGAGCGCAAACACACAGGCACGCGGGACTGAGCCTGGTGCTTGCTAAGCACTGTGACTCACGGCTTTGGGCCTCGGTGCTGGTTTGTAAAATGCTTCACGCACGTCCTGCTGCAGTCAATAGCCGGAAAGCTACCGGCCGTGTGAGTCATGAGCCGTCAGCAAAAGGCTGCACAGGCTCTTCCAACGCCTAATAAGAGAGTTAAACAGATGCCCTTATCTTCTTCTGAGGAAAAACGAAGGAAAGAAACAAAATGTGGGGATGCACTGTGACTTTCTCAGGAGCGCTGAAATCCTTGCCCCTGAGATCTGGTTCTTCCCCTCTCCACCGCCGTGCGGCATTCTCTATAGCGTACGCCTACCGCCAGGCGCCCTTAAGCATCTCAACAGAACTGCTCTTTGGCATCGAAACTGCTGGCGGCGGCTGGTGCCCCAAGTCCGCGCAGAGAAGTGGCCAGGGTTTTTCTCACGGCTGGAGAAGCATGCCCGTAAATCGATAGATTCCCTCGGTGTAGAAACCGGGGGAGGGGGTCCCGAAGAGGCGACCCCTTTTCTCTGTTCCTATGTTGCCCGAGAGGCTTTCCCGAGCACTGGGACGGCCGAGACATGGGGCCGGGGGCCGGGGCCGTGCCTGGGCTATGCTCTGGCTATGATCGGAGATTTGTGGGAGCAGAGGGAACTCTGACAGCCAGAGTGGGACCTGGCCGGGAGCGGGCTCCGTGATGGAGGATGGCTGCGTGCTCGTGATGCGAAGGGCGGAACAGGACAGCGCGCTGGCACCGAGAGCTTTTTTTTTTTTTTNAAAAGAAGGGCTGTAGAGGGGACGTCATCGAGACCTTTAAAACTCCTTCAGATACTCCTCAGGGTTTGTGACAGGAGCTGAGGCTCAGGTGTACACCCCCACACTGCTCGTGTTAACGTGCGCTCTGCAGCAGCACTCAGGAAAACTCCACTGAATCCAGTTTTGTTTGGCCTAAACATACAGGAGTTCTGCTTGAAAAAGTGCACTGAGAAGTGATAACTTTTTAAAAAAAGAATTTCTATTATTTAATTGTTGATATTTTCCCTTCTGAAATCTCACTGAGAGATCTGCACCGCCATTTAGGATATATTTCATAGCTCTCAATAGCACACCAGTCCCAGGGAAGGTGCAGACGTACCTATTGCACAGTGCAGAACTCAAGAAGGGCGATAGACAACTGGCGATGCGCACACGCACACCCGCGCACCCCGCAGCACCCCTCGGCGGGCTTTGCCCCACACTTCCCCGTGCCGCCTCCCGCCCCCCGCCCAGCGCAGTGCCTGGGTGACGGGGTCAGGCGTGGCGGGAGCGGGGGAGCGGGAGGTGAAGGTGAAGAGCAGCAGCGGGCTCGGGGCTGGCTGCGGCTGCTCGCTGGGCTGTGCGGCTGTGCCCAGAGGGCGGAGTTCCCGCACGCTGCTTCCTCACCGGAGAACCTGCCCTCGGCGCAGCTCTCCGCAGCCGGGACCCTACCGCCGCCGCCCGCCCCGCACCGCTCTGTGTGGCCCCGCTTCCCCCTGGGCTCGGGGAGCCGGGAGGTGGCGGGGCGATGCTGTCCCCCGTCCTCGTCCTCGGGCGGGGTTCCCGAGAACCTCTCACACCGCAAAGCGTGTGTCTAACGCCAGGATTTTTTTAATTTTTTTCTTTCTTTTTGGTCTCTCTTCGAAGCGTTTCCTCCCCCTGCCTCCCCTCCCCCTCGCTCCCATCGGTAAGTTGGAACTTTCTTCGCCGCTTTAGCAGTTCTCCCGCTCTCTCTCCAGGTTTTAGTTCCTTTATTAACGCTTTGTCGCTGCTCCGCTCGCACCGACGCCGGAGGAACCACCACTCGCCCGGAGCGGGGCTGCGTCCGCTCTCGGAGCCGCCGGAGAAGCTCCGGGAGGTGTGGGGAATGACGCTCCGTCGGCTGCGGTGAGTGCGGATCTCCGCTCGTAGCGCTGGGGCAGAGCCGCGCTCGGTGCGCGCTGTGCGTGGAGAGAGGGGCGGGCGATACGCGCGCCGGGCGGGCTCCGGAAGGAATAGTTTGGATGGGGTCGGAACACATCGTTAGAGAAAAAGCGGTGGGTTTCCTTCACCTTGCGGGCGTTGTGCGAATAGTTTCGGGAATGCCAAAAGTGCCAGGAGGGCCCCGTGGGACGGCGCGCACAGAGCCGCCTCCGGTGGGTGCAGGTTCGCCTGCGGAGCGCCGCGGCAGCCCCGGGGCAGGGCCCGGAAACCTCCGAGAGGCCGCGGCTTTGTCTGCCCGCTGCCCGAATTCCCTCTGCTGCTCTGCGGGTGTTTCGCGAGCCTACTGACGTCTCGGGACAGATGCAGAAGTTGGACTCATGGGTTTAAGTCACCGATGTGTCCGCGGGGGCGAGACCCTCCGCGTCCCCTCTTGTCCCCACCTGTCCCCGCTTCGTTGGCCCGACAGAGCTTTGTCCACCCCCTCGGCGGAGGATTTTACCTCCCCTGCTCCTTTCCCGATTAACCTCGGGCAGTCAGCGTACGCAGGCGGCAGCTTCACAGAGCCCAGGGCGTGCACTCAGCCCCGCAGTTCCGGCAGGGCTCCGTTTGCCTCCCACGGCCCGCGCAGCGCCGCGGGGACAGCGGTACCCCGTGGCCGCAGGCCCAGCGCGGCTGCGGGCGCTGAGGGCCGGGGGCGGTGCTGTGCGGCGCTGCGGGCCCGCGGCTGGGGGCGCTCTTGCATAGCGGGAGAGCGCCGCGCCAGGCCCCGCTGCGGCCGCCGCCGGGGAACCGCGGAGCCGGGCCGCCGCGTAGCGGTGCGCGGGGCCTTGCGCGGCACTCGCTGCCCGCAGGGAGAATCGCGCTGTGCGGGCGGCTTTGGGCTGTGAGAGAGTTGGGCTCCTTCCGCTTCGGGAAGGAGGAACGGTGAGAAGTGTCCTTAGCTCGGCGTCGTGGGAGCTGCAGAGCTAGAGACGGTGAGGGAGGGGAATGCAGTTAAATCCTTTACCCGTGACCTGATTCAGGATGTTTCCATCCAGGAACAGTATAGGGAAACCCACTGGGCCAAAATAAAACATCGGAAACCGAAAAAAAAATCCCCTAAATTAACTCAAGCCCCCAAATCCCAACACCTCAAAACAAAGGAAATAAAACAACCCTCCAACATAAATAAATAAATAGATAGATAAATGAATAGATTAAATAAATACATCAACTTCTCCAGAATCATTCAGCAGACCATAGTCCCAGGCTCGCGAATTACACTCGAGACGAGAGGATTTGCTCTTCTCAGCTAGGGAATGGACACGGAGTGGCCGTGGCAGCCCGTGTCAGAGCATTGTCTGTAAGGAGCCTTCCGAGTGTCTATGATCTGGGAGGAGAGCCTCAGCGAGGGTAGCTATGAGAGCAGCCATTGCCACTCCGCGCCGGGGTGAGAATCGCTCCCATACAGCCGCCCGCGGGGATCTGCCTGAGCTGCAACCTGGGATGAGAGTCCCCAGCGCGGAGATGCCCAATTCCGAGCTCCAGGGCTAAATCAAACAACCTCCTCTGCCCCCCAAACAAACAAACAGAAAAAACCCAACAATCCTCAACTCCCTACGCTCAAACCGAAGCAGCTCGGGTTCTCTGGGGTCTATTTCCGCGGAGTGGAATGCAGAACCCTCCCTGATCGCTTTCGCAAGGAAATCTCTCGCAGGGAGGCAGAGACACGTGGAAAGAGCCGCAGCCTCCGGGACGGGCCTCGCCGGGGCCTCCCCCGGGTTTCAGGGTCCCTCCGGCTGAAGCCGTCGCCCCGCGCTGTTCTTTAGCTGAGGGAAAGGGTTCGCAGCCTCTCTCCGCCCCTCCTCGCCCGGCTCCCACCCAGAACCGAGCTGGCTGCAAGCATTTAGGATGAGATACTCTGAAAAATTCAGCGCATCCGCGAGCAGACAGAGAGCTGCCAACAGATCTTCCCGAAGTCTGCCGATCTAGGAATAAAGGAGCGGCATTCTTTCGCAACCGTGGCAGACGGTCTAAAAAGGAGGAATAAAACAAGGTAGTTGCGTTCTCACAAAAATAAGCAAAACTTTATTTTTAGAATAAAAATAAACTGCGTTTTCCCAAAGGCTGCCTCTGAGTCTTAAACACGGGCAATATTCACCGATTCCCGGAGTTGCTCTACGAGCACTTCAGTTTTCCCCCGTTTCGTGATCCGCGCACACTGAGTGCAGTCAGCCCCGCACGGGTGTGGCCTCCGCGGAGCCGTGGGCTCGGACTGTCCACAGACACCAAGGAAAGGAAGCTGGGACCATTGTTCAAGCTATTAAACGCACATCGCATAACCGCAAATTTTATCATGCCACAGCTCATAGGTGGTGATTTCCAAACATTCCTGTGATAAAGAAATCTCCTTTTGGGTGTCTAAATCGCACATGTAGAGGAGAGAAGAACGATGGTCCGGAACGGTACCAGTGTATTTTTGTTAGCGAATTGAGTGTGCTCGCTCGCAGAGGTCTGTTGGAAAACAGTGTGAATTACGCAAATATAAATCGCACTGCTGTTTATCAATGAACCTCTTCCCGTATATCTATACGGCTACACATATTTGTGTGAACACATATGCATGGGTATCTTTGCCCGATCTGCGTTTGAAACGTCCCCTGGCACTCGCTGGGGAGGCAGCGTCGCTTCCCCCGATCGCTGGTTGTTCTATATGAGCAAAGTTGTTTGTTTTCTGCGTAAGTTGCCTTCAGTTATGTCATCAGTATCATTTGCATTTAGGCGGAATGGTAGGCTGTGTGAGCTCTATTTTTGTTATTAAATCAGTGAAGGTAGAAGTACTGATAATTAAATACAGATCTCTCTGATTGCAGGTTGGAGCAGTCAAATCGATGATCTTCTCATCAATAATCGAGCAGCGCAATTGATCACTCTGTTTATTTATGCGGAACCTGAGCTATTTGCTTATATATTTCGACTTCTTTGTCTGCTAATTGTTATACCAGATTGGTTTGAAAGAAAGAGCTTAGGCTGGGAAACACACTTGACAGATCCATTCTTAGCTAACCTGATAGTGGATTATTGCAATCCAATAAGTTTAACAAATTACTTATACGTGCTTGCCTTTCGAGCAATTAGGAAACCGTTTCAGATTAAAATCCCTTGTTGTATTCGGGGTCGGTTCATTTAAATAAAGGGGCATTCTGTTGAGATATTTTCCAAATAAAAAAGTATTTTTCTGGATCCGTAGAGACTGGGAAGGAACCAATGTGCGCTTCTTGCTCCGGGCCCTGGTCTGCTTTTGTAACCACGAGGCACTCAGTACTGTGGTGCCCCTGAGCTTTCCTTAGAGATGGAATTTAAGATTCGGAGGTGATCTGNAAGCCCAGGTATTTTTTATTAAGTCCCCCATTTTCTGTACGTTTGTTCAGTCTTTAGGGTTGTTTATTATGCCACCAGGGTGAGAAGTGTCAGCGAGGTGCAATGTGGGGAGATTACATTGTAGACTATGGAGTTTGGAAGACAAATTTCTAGTAGAATATGTATCTAATAGTGACTGCTTTCGCGATTCCTATTCAAACACGAGAAGTCCATCTCTAAAGCCGCCAGATTCTCCATGTTTGCAGTATTATAAGTTATCATGGATATGTCGGTGGGTGCAGACCTTGAAAAAAGCCGAGTTATGAAAACTATGAAAAAGAAAGTGTAATTTGTATTTAAGCAGATTCATACTGAGAGATGCCCAAAAACTACGTTTTGGCCATTTATAATTTTATCTTTTTCTTTACCTAACCGCTTTTTTTTTTGTTGTTGTTTGATTCTTCTTCTCATGCTTCTTCTTCTTCTTTTTTTAATTCCTTTTTTAATTATTATTATTTTTCCTGTTTGTTTGTTTGTTTACTTTTAGACCAAAGATTGGGTTTTAGAAAATGCACTCAGTGTACGGAGTGATTTAAAAGCAGCCGCATTCTTTCAGTTCGCAGCACTGCCCGTTCCAATGATTCCGAAGGGGACAAAATTACTGATTGCCTTCAGTTTGTGTTGTGTATATTTTGATGTATGTGGTCACTAACAGGTCACCTTTTTTTTTTTTTCTAAATGTAGTGAAATGTTAATACCTATTGTACTTATAGGTAAACCTTGCAAATATGTAACCTGTGTTGCGCAAATCCGCATAAATTTGAGTGATTGTTAATGTTGTCTTAAAATTTCTTGATTGTGATACTGTGGTCATATGCCCGTGTTTGTCACTTACAAAAATGTTTACTATGAACACACAGAAATAAAAAAAAAAAAATAGGCTAAATTCATATATATTTGATAGTTTTTTCGTCTCTTTTATTAATTAAAATTAAAATTCCTGAGGCTTTAAAGTTACAGGGAGGTCAGCATGCTGCCTAGCCCAGCGGCCCTCCATTTTTCACATGCTCCTTCTCCAACCCCAACATCACCTCGTGTTTAACCACAACACTATTTGGGGACAGAAAGGAGCGGGTTTTAGCGATACCCCACGGCCCCACGCGAGGTGCAGGGCCTGAGCATGGCGGTGCAAGGCGGGGGTCGTGCTGAGCGGTCTGACACTGAGCGTGCTTAACACTGCGAATGTATGTAGATATGTACATATATATTCATACATATATATGTAATGCGCTAGGAAAAAGTACAGGTACATGGTTTATTTCTTAACTGATCTGGGGTTTTTGGTTTTTTTTTTTTTTTCAATCTTTTGTATGATCTGAGAGAATTATCCATCAAAAAGGCGTTATTCCGACTGTATGATAAGTGAAGCTATATGAACTCTGAATGTGTGTATATATATATATACATATTAGCTTTCCTATAATGACTTGATCAAATTTGGCAAGCTATGCTGCGTACGTGTATTAAATGCAATCCTTATCTGAAAGCTCTGCAGTTCCGGAAGTGTCTGTGCTCTGTACTTACAGACTTTCAATGCTGCTAACCTTGGGCTGGACATTTTGCACAGGATTGTACGGGGAGCTCGAGCCTCCTCCTCCGCCCCCGACCTGCATCCACCAGTGACCGGGCCGTGATGAGCCATCTGGGCTGGGTTGAGCCGAGCTGCGCTGGGCCGGGCTGAACCATTGGGCTGGGCTGGGCTGAGCCGTGTTGAGCTGGATGGAGGCCTGCACGATGCGGTGCTGGGGCAAGGATTGAAATGTACTGGGGGGGCGGGGGGGGTGAAGTGTGGATATGTTCAAATACAAAGTTCTGGACTGGCCTGCCTTTGCAGTACGCCTGCTGAGGACAGCACTGGCACAAATCCGAGCAAACTAACCCGAGTACAGAAAACCAATCCATTAATTTTAGAAGGCAACGTGATGACTGATTTTAAGGAGTATTTAATCCTTTCTTGGTCAGTTTAGGGAGCCCTATGAAAGCCATAACTGTTGAAAATAATTAGAAAAGCTGTGCAGAAGGTTTAGCAGCTAATTGGCTCCCGCAGCGGAGAACGGAGCTGTTCATTTGCGGTGTTGGGGCAGCTCTGGGCTCGTAACGCTGAGCGGCAGCCACTACAATGGGCCCCGGGAAATAATGCGGGGCTCGGAGATGGTATCGCGGGCATTTGAAAGAGCTGAGCTGAGGGAGGCAGGAATGAGGAAGAAAAAGGGAAAAAAAATCTGTGGGTGAATGAAGAAGCAACAGGAAATCTGAATTCTCGCAATGAGAATATTTAAAAGAATAAGGGGAGAGAGGAGCAATCTTCCCAAAATAAATGATGAATAAACAGATGCAGGCAAATGTGCACGGAAGCGAGAGGAGCGAAGGACTGTTGGGAGCTGGGATGTCCGACCCCGCGCTGTGTGGGGGACTGCGGAGAAAACTCTGATATCCTCTGCTCCACTCTCACCTCTGCAATTCCAAATTAATCACCGCCTCAAGAGAAGGGCTGCTTTGTTTTGGGAGGAAAAGGTGATACCTCCACTTGGAAGAGCCCTTCCCCCCGGCCTTCCCTCCATTGTCATTAAAATAGGAGATCGCAAAAACTGAAAGGAAGGAAGGAAGGAAGGAAGGAAGGAAGGAAGGAAGGAAGGAAGGAAGGAAGGAAGGAAGGAAGGAAGGAAGGAAGGAAGGAAGGAAGGANAAAGGAAAAATGGAGGGGGGAGGAGGGAAGGCGGTGGGGACTGGGAAGGAGAGACAGGAGTAGTTAGTGTCTGTCCGGAGATCAACAAGGGTCCGTCATCTCCCCGGGAGCGGGGAGCCCATGCGTTCCGGGCCGCCGGCACAGGCCGAGGCGCCGCCGGAGAGCCGGAACCCCGGGCCGGGGTCGGAGGGCCCGGCATCACCCCACGTCTCCCCGTGTGAGCTTCCGTACTTCACGCCGCGGCCTTCCCCTGCGCACTGCGTCGCCACGGTGGCAATAAAAGCTTGAAATGCGGTTCAACTCGCGGCCAAACGGGTTCTGTCAATGCCCGGGGCTGCGGGTCCTTGTCGGGGAAAATGTGGGATGCTACCGTGCCTTGGCTCGACGGAGCAGCAGGGACAAGGTCGGGTCGGTTTCATGGGAGCACGGCTTTAGGGCGTTGGACTCAGCGCACGGAGCCCTCGCTGCCCCCTTCGGGAAATGGGAGGGACAGCGGAGCCACGGCCCCGCCGCTCCCCTTTAGCACATGGCTGCGACTGAATCAAGTCTCCCTGCGCGCTCGGAGACCGACACCCGGTGCCCATGGCCGAGAACAGGGAGGGAAAAAGAAACGGGTGGTAGGAGAGGGGTAGGAGACCAAAAGTTCAGCAGAGAAAAGGCCAGGAGGAGAGGGATAGGAGGGAAGCTCCACAAGCGTGTCTGGAGCGTTCAGGTCTTGTTGCGATATTATTATTAATCATAAAATCCCAGCAAAACAACGGCTTCCTTATAAAGGAAATCTGAGGAGTACAGCGAGCAAAGTGGAAGCTCTGTTTCCAAGGCGAGGCAGGATTAGTTCCCTGCACACAATAGCCGGTGTGTCGGAATTGCAAATGAACATCACCAGCAGTGCTGGAGTTACCCTCCTTAAATTAATATCGAGCTGGCTTCTCTGCTCAGCGTCAAGGACATTTCTGCTCTTTCGAAGAGAAGGAAGATTTAAATTTGTATATATATGTCCATGTATATGTATTTTGCTCTGATTTAGTCCAAGGAACTCCTTCCCCAGTGCAGACAGTTATCAGTGCAGGAATTCGGGATAATGTCCACTCTAATTGATTATTAAAAAAAACAAAAACAAAAACAAAAACAAAAACAAGCACACACACACAAAAAACCCAATCCAAACCAAATTGAAAAAACAAACAAACACAAACAAAACACTTCCCGAACAACAAACCAACCAAGAAATTCCAAAAGAAAACAAAAACCCACTCAAACAAACAACAACAACAAATCAAACTCCCAAACCATAAAAACGATCTAAAAAAAAAGTAAGAAAAAGGACTCCGAATTGGTGTGGGGTGACCCCAGGCCGAGGGAGATGTGCAGTGCGGTCGCCGCTCCGTGCACAGCACAGGGTTTGCCGCTGCCGCACCCAGCTTAGCCCCTGCGGCTCCTGCAGCGGGGCTGCTGGCACACGCCCCCAGTCTGTTACTGTAGACGCAGGCCCGTAAATCTCGGCCGAAGCAATATTTCTATCCCATCATCAGGCATGCAAAGGGGCAAAGTAATACATTTGATCTTCCGCTGCAAAGAGGGGAGGGAGAGACTGTAGGCTCCAGGGTTCTTTTAAACATTTCAGGAATTAATGGGGGATGGGAAGGGTCTGGGAAGGATGGATACATTAAGATGGTAAAATAAAAACATGATATGAAGATATATTTACTGTCATCTCAGAGCCAAAACATTTATGCTCCCACGCTTTTTTTTTTTCCCTGAACAAATAGGAACTTAAATGATGCATTTTAATTATTTTAAGAAAATAAGCAAGAAGGCTCTTTTTCAGAGTCTAAATAAATAACAGAGTGTTCTTTGCTGCTGATGTCTCTAGCTTGTGATGGCTTCATCTGTGCAGCCACTACTGTGAGCTCTGAAAATCTGGGAAGAATGGGGTGTTACTGGCAGTTTCTGAAAGGAACTATCCATTATTTGTGAGGTTTTCTGAAACAGAACATCCAAAGAATTTTCTGACAGCCTGAGAGGTGAAAAGGGGACCAATATTTTCCTAAAGGTTCAGCTCAGAATGATGAGTGCCTAATCTCACTATTGTTTTAAGCTGGAGGTGAGAAGCAATTTTCCTTATTTTTTCAAATAGTTATTTCAATTCCCTTCCCCACTAGTGGGGAACGGATACGTATTTTCATGATATAAAAGGAGCTGCATACATGTTTTGTAGCTTCTCAGATCAGCTTTTTTGTTGTTGTTTTGTTTGTTTTTGTTTTTCACTGCCTTATCTAATTCCTGACAACTTTCTTCCTGAGTGCATTGTGTCCTTAAACTGCAATAGATTGCAGGGAGCTTCATGAAGGAGAGGGATACTCACAAGACCTATATTTTCTTTTGGGGTGAGGGAAGGAGGGGAAATAAAAAAAAAAAAAGAAAGAAAGAAAGAAAACAGTGAGAATGCACAAGAAGAGAGATCTTTTGAGTTCACATTAAAAAAAGAACAAAAAAAAAAAAAGGCATGTAACACTATATGACAATTGCAGGGAACACTAAACCACATACACTTGCAATTCTATAGCAGAAAATATTAGTCATAATCTTCCAGCATAAAGAAATTAAATCATAGATTTCAGCTCCTCTTTGCAGAAATATGTAAAGCATTTAAAGCTAACAGGTTTTTGTTCACAAATTTTTCTCCCCAGATAGGAGGAGCTTCCTCTTTAGTCAAATTTTTAGTATGTTCCTGATGCTCATTTCCTCTACACTGCCTTTCATTTCAGATAGAGTAAATTCTGTCATTCAAACAATGCAGCTGTTTCTATTAGCTTAAACGTGTCCAGAGAAATGTAGAGCACCTACACACAAACTCCTTTCTTTCCCTTTGTGATGTGTTTGTACTCTGCCTTCAAGACTTGCTGCTTTGGAGGCTGTGTCATCAGTTTGAGGAGTGCAGAAACTGCAAGAAAGTGGATAGCTAGGAAAAGTCACACAGTTTTGGTTCCTGATTCAAGCAGAAGAGCAGCATCAGCATAGGCAACAGAACCATTATCGTCAGAGCAAGAAAAATAAGGAGAACAAAGAAAAAAGATATCTTAACAGCAGTAAAGGCAGGTGGAACTGTTTTATAGAGCAGGGCAGTACTACTGATTTTCAGCCTACATAGTTCCTACCCAAAAGATGAAACAGACCACAGTTTGTAGTACCCAAACAGGAGACAACCAAAAACAGTGCTGGTCATGAGTGCAGGCTCTATTTTCCAACATGCAAATCTACCTTCATTAATGATGCTAAGAATTTTCTGATATAATTATGAACTTACAAGCAAAACAGAAAAGTGCTTGTTGCCTTGTTTTCACATAGGTCCCAAAGAAGTCGTGGCTTTTGCTGTACATCTCCACCATGACTTGCTATGAAATATCATCATTGGACAATGAAAATAATGTCGTTCTATGAATAGAGACTAGATGGCCTAACAACATCTTCCATTTGTACTTTCTCAGAATTTACATCTTCATAAAAATAGGCCCATTATCTTGTGGTACTCATTTCAAATTTTATCATCATCTGATTTAGTTGAAGCTGAAAAAGTATTAAAAAATTTTGATGAAGGTAATTTACAAAGTACTATCATTACACTTCAGAAGTAACATATTACTGACAAGAAATTGAGTTTTTCAATTTCTTTTGAACTATTAATTAAGAATGACTTTGAAGCACCTAGAGCGGGACCCTGCTTTCAGTTCAAATAAAAAGCCTTCTTGATGTTTGGAGAAGTAACAAATCTCGTATTTCCTTATGTATTTAGTAATGGACTGGTAGGATCTATATAGACTACTCAAGTCATCTGCAAAATGACATGATCCATTTCATTTAAAGTTCTCAATCCATTACTGAGATAGCACAAAATTGTTGCACCTATTAGCCACATTTAACTTCATGAAAATAATCCTCTTGTGTGGATAGTTTTTTTGGCTTTTTTAGGGACGGGAATTCCTTGCCTGTAGCTTTTTGTTTTCTTGTTTGTTCGTTAATTATGATAAGCCATTTGGGGTAGCTTCTACAAGTCACTTGAATTCAGTACCTTGTAGGGATTTCAGATATTCTCTACATGGATTTGGCACCTAAATGGAACTGGTTTATGTACTGGATACTAACTACATTTGAATATCTCAGCTATTGGTTTAGAGTCTGCTTCATCTAAAAGCATTTTCACATTAGCAGTGGAACTGCCCTCCTTTCCACGTAAGGACACCAGTATCATGTGCTGTCCTCAACAGTGAATCTGTAATATAAAACAGTGGATGCTCCTGTACCCAGACAGAGGAAGAAAGACTGCTTCTAATGTGACCTTTAAGCTGGTGTATTTCTCGGGATGGGAAAGACTCATTTATACTCTTGCAACACCTGAAACAGAGCTAGTGTAATTAACATGTAATTTTCATACAAAAGCCGATCTCAGGCTTAATGTTTTGCATTTATTCTATGCTACTGTTAAATGAGTTTCTTTACAGTGACTGAAAGTGGAGAAGTAGCTGGCTTGGGGTAGGTACTCTTGGTCCATAAGCCTGAATCAGCTTTCAAAGGAGACAGCTGGGAAGATGTTCATCAGGTCAGAGCTTGCAATGTTGGCTTTTACTAAACCTTCTCCTCATGACGACATGAGTAGAAGAGCACTACTGTAATGCTTCAAATCCTGAATGCTGTTCTGTTGCAATGAACAGTCACAGAAATAATAGTATATGGTAAGGGGAGGGAAGCAAGAGGGGAATCTATCATTGCTTTTCCTGGAAATAGAGACTGGAGATCATGATGTTCTGGCTTGTCTGTGAGAAATCCTCATGTGCTTGAGGGCAGCACTTCATGGTTTTCATGATTCTCATGACAACTTCCTTATAAAGATTCATGAGTGTAAGTAAGCGCACTCAGAAAGACCCTTAATGGTGAACCTTTCTTCTGGATCACTAAGTACCTACTGTATTCATCCGCCACTCATCTGAGTGGTCTAACTGGACTAACATTTGGTATATTTCAGAGTTCAGTTGTAGACCAAAGGTTCACACTTAAATGCAGAACACCAAAGTTATGTTTTTTCAGTCTACCAGTGTACAAAGTATTGGCCATGTAGACAAAAACAGCATCTCTATCCAGGACTTACATGAAAGTATCTGGGGTAGACTTCTTTAGTCAGCTGTTTATTTTAAAGCCTAAATTAAAGAAGTAGCTTCTAATTTAATAAAAAGTGCTCTGAAAGTTGCTAAGCAACTTCAAGAAAGGTTGTGTTATAAAAAGTTCATTTGTTTGTTTAATTTCCAAAAAAGGTTGCCTGTTATTATTTGTTCCATAAATCAAGAGAGAAAAGTATAATTGAAGTGCAATAGGACCTTTCAACACTTTCTTTGACTTCTATTTTATTGCAATTAAAACCCCTTTAATTGTCACGTGAAGTTTCATCAACTATTCAACAAATGTTGTTTATGCATAAAACTTCAACGGATTATTGATTATGCAAAGAACCAAAGGAAAAAAGAAATTAAACAGGTTTGTCACATGGTATGTGTTTATCTTAACCTTTCTTCTTAAAAAAATCTCGTCTACTAAGTACTTTTATCAGAGACTAATTATACTCTCTGAAAAGAATTTCTCCAACACCCTTCAGTGCTTACACCCTTTAATCATATCTCATTACATCTACCTAATCCATCTCTTTTTCACATTGCCAGGGCTCATTAATAGTTTTAAAAGCCAGTTCTGGACATTGTCTTTCCTTCATATAGAAATATAAAAAATACCAATAAAATTTTATTCATAGATTTCATAGTTATTTGTAATTAGATAAAAAAATATTTGGCAATATTGAAATTTTGACTAAATATAACCTTAAAGTATGTTATAGAGTAGGAGTAGAAAGATGTAAGTCTTTTCCAAAATGGTTGTTTTTATGAGCTGTTTTAACAGTGGATCAATAATCACTTTGAGAGCGGTCCTTGACTAATATTTAGCACATATTGTGCTTCACAGGTGTTTTATATGTGATATGTATACCATCGTGAAAACAGTGTGAATAATCCAAAGAATCTATATGATTGAAAGGGGGAAAAAGAAAAGATGTGGCCTTCCTTCCTATGCTGCATGCGTGCCTGACATCACCGCACTATGAAAAACTATTAGAAAATGTCTGTTTTACTATCAACTAAAGTGAACCGATTAAAGTAGAAAGAATAAGTGATGCATTAAATTTTGCATTTTTTTTTTTCTGTTCTCAAATGATCTGCAAACAAATAATAATATTATCAACTACTCTTAAACTTGAAAATGATTTAGAGATTGCTTCAGGGAAAAATTTGTAGTATATAGGCCATTCCAAAATTCACACTTTTTGGCAACTTACAATTTATAGTGTGTTATTAGTTATGCAAGTTATGTGATTGTATTTGCGCTCCCATTTTCAGGATGGTTTATTATGTCAGTTTACCTCTGGTGCTGTATTGATTCATTTTCAAGTGTTGTAACACACCACTTGTGATTTTGAAGGTAAAACCAGTAGCCAGATATAAATTGTGAAGTTTGCTTTTTCCCTTGTTTGAATAGAGTGCCACCGAAGTTTTTTGTCTCCTTTTGTAACGAGAAGTATTATATATATTCCGTGAATTACACGGGTTTTTTATTTAACATATCAGAAATACTAAGAAACTTGTGACACTTGTTTTCAACCTCTGACATGTCTTAATTCTAGTTTTTGACTTTCTTCTATAAATTCTAAGTTGAATTAATCCTAAAATCCTGGGAAATGCTTTTGACATACTTTGGCAGAGATGTTCCTTAGATGTTTTGTTTCTGATAATTGTGAAGAAATATGGACACAGTTTGCAGCAAACAGCTGTTGTTAGAAGCAGGAAGATCAGCCACAATAAGCTAAATTTCTTGGAAGTTTGGATGACCAAGGCAAATTGCTATCACCTCTGCACCTACTGAATGGTTAACTGTGAACATAGGGGATTTCACGTAGTGCCTTATGAATCTTTTGTGTTCCATCTTCCCATCCAGGAACAGAAAATTCGGAGCTCCAAATTAAAAATTGAATTTTTTGGTCTCTAAATAAAAAATGTTTGTAGAAACCAGTATAAAGATAAAGCTAAAATGTATTTTAATATGATATCTGATACCTGATATATGTATACATATATATTCAATATATCTAACATTTTGTTTGAAATGTAATTGATTATGCATCTCAGAGTCTTTTGTATATGTAGAGCTGATATGCTGTATTTGTAAGAGCTGCTTCTTTTTCTAAAGAGTTGATTTATATAGACCAACAGAACATATGTAACAAATTGTAGATACAGAAATCACAGTCAAATGGAAGTTCCTTTTGTGACTACTAATGAATACAAGCTAAAAATATTTTCCTAAGTATTCCTTACTACAGATTTATTGCATTTCTTTCAGCAAGCACACACAAAATGTCATAACTAGAGCTAACCTAAAAGCAACATGTTACTTCCCAGTCTGTGAAAGTGTGTATGATTTGAGATATCTTTTCGTCCCTCACTGGAAATAAAATAAAATTCACTGGAATAATTTTTTTATGTCATAAAATTACGTATAGATGTTTTGAGGCCAAAAAAAGACAGATTTTCTTTGGACGTATTTCCCTTATCATTCCTTTCTTTGTTTTTCACTCACTCATTAGGAAATGACTAAATAGACAAGCCAGGATGCTTAGAACATTCCCATTGAAAACTTTGTTAAAACTGACACATTTTTATGAAGCATTTTGGCTTCAATGGAAAGACATATTTAGAGGAGGAAAAAAAGTCAAATAAAATCTGACTGTTAGCAAATGCAGTCCAACTGATATTCATATTTAAATTTGAATTAATATATACATGATTTTTTTTCTAGAAATTCTTCAGACCAAATGATTTGAATAGTCCAGAGTAATGCCAACAGCTCTCTAACTAACAAGAAACATGGAAGACAGATGTCTTCCATTACGCTAAGAAAGATTTGGGCTCTTTAGGAAATCTGAAGTTGTGGAATTTCATATGCAGTCTCTGCTACAGGATATATGCTCTCTGCAGTTACTTTTACTTCTGGCAAGATCTTTAAATGTTCTTTAAGATTATCAAGAAGTGCAGAATTCCTTTAAGACTCTATCAGTGCAGTTACTGTTTTTTATACATCTACATCTACATCTACATCTGCATCCACATCCACATCCACACCCACATCCACATCTACATCTACAAGCCTAATAGTTAGCACTCCGTTCAAAAACTTGGGGAAATATGTATTTTTTTCTTGTTCTTGTTCTTGTTTGGCAAGGTTCAGCATTTATCATTGACTAGATAATCATATATCCAGTAAGATTTTTAGTGGCCACAAAATTGTTATAGACATCATTATCTTCAGAAGTCAGTGCAGGATGTTTTCAAATAGTACTACATTTGTTTACCTGAAAACATAGTACAGAGGAAATGGTGAACACAGAAGTAATAAACCGCTGGTAAATCCCATTTTTCTAAAATAAGCCATTTGTGGGACTAGAAGTCTGAGGAAAAAGGAAAAACTGGTCTGTGACAAGAAAATTTATAACTCCAGTGGAGGACATTTTACATACCGTGCAATTGAAGACTAAAATAAACATGTACTACTAACATGAATGGAATTGTAAAATAAAGAAACTTGCTTTATATTCAGCTTGTATAATTTCAAAATGATCAGATGTTCTTTCAGAAACCAAGATTTCTAAGGGATGGCATAAAACATGAGAACTCAAGCAGAAAGCTGAGAGCTGAGTTAAAGATCCAAGCTAAAGTTTTGTTACTTCATAGATCTGATTATATCCACCCTGAGTTTAAGAGAGCTAAGAAATTATTGTCTTTATGAGCTTATTTGCTTGCTTGCTCTTCACACACACAATGACTCAGCACAAGCCCTTGAGGGAAGTGTTCTTTTTATTTGTGTGTGCATCTTCAGAAATGATGCGCATGAATTAAAAGTTAGAGGTATTCTAACAGAATGAAGTTCTTGTAGTTTAAAGTACAGGTTACAGCAAATGTAGAACTTACCATGTTTCTTGGAAATCACAGCATCTCAGTCTTTCTTAAATATTTGACTTTTGGATCTACATATTTTCGTGTATTGTCCTAGTCTATGTAAATAAGCAAGATTAAAGACATACTAAGAACAAGGCCTGATAGTGGAGTCTATCTGAAGTGTGACTAGGGAGAGGCATAGTATGGGATTATAGTTACAGGTATGATGTTGCTAATAAAAATCTCAAGGAAGAGGGTAGGTGGCTTTAATTTTATATGGGAAGTCAGAGTGAAGGAATGCAAAGAAGGGAAACATCCTCAACAGATGGTGGAAAAGATGGCTTGAACTGCTCTAATGTGAAGGGGTTTGAGAGTATGGAATAGAAACCCAGAAGACATGGGTTAAAATTGATACAATGAAAGACGATTGAGTTATTAAAATATTAATAATAACTGCATATCTGGAGAATAAAAGGCAAAGCAAGAGAACTGCTTGGATTAAGCAACTGTATTAATTTGCAGGAAGAAAGAGGGAAGAGAATGCAAATCCAGAGTGCAGCTATTAATTGAGTGCAGGATGGGGATAATCCTCTCAGGTGCTGCCTTCTCTTTTATATATGAGATGCTTAGAATACTACCGAGCATCGCGGATGATGGCTTAGACACTACAATATGACAAGCAGATATAGCAACTTTTCTGAAACTTTTTTTATACAAACTGAAAAAGTAAGTCAGAAAAAAAGACCAACATTTGCTGTTGATGTCCTGAAGGTTTGAAATTTTTTCATACTCTGCTGTGAGTAAATTTTTAGTTTGGAAGATCTGCTTGATATCAGTCATTCTGATTTATCTTTCCAGAGAGTGGAGCTCAGGGACAGAGGATGGACAGTTATCCAAGATGCATATATGTACAGCTCAGTTGAGTACCAGGACTATTCAGGGTTAGTGACTTTGACTGTCAGGAAGACACAGGGACACAGTCTGTAGCAAACAACAGTTTAAACTACAGTTCCTTAAAAGTAGAAAGAGCAGCCACAATTTGTTGAACTGCAGGAATGACTGAAGAAAATTCATATTGCCCTACGATCAGTGATTTTCAGTATCACACTTCAAACAGAAGTACAAAGCAGGCCAGTGGCTGACTTTTCTTGTCAATACCACATGTAGCCTGGGAATCACAGGTGTTAATAGAAGCTATTTCCTTTCTCAAAGAAGAAAGACGTAGAGCTTGATTGAGGAACAACTACAAAAATTCACCTGAGGATACGTACAGAAAGGGGGAAGGAAGGGCTGAAACAAAGATGTGGGAAGGAGTAAAGTACCGAGATGATAGCTGTAGAAGTAGGAAAGAGTCACTATTTAAATGTGTAGCTTGGATCAGCTAAACATTTGACCAATTTCATGGAAGGGCTTCAGAACTATGAAGATACCTTGCAAAGAAACATTAGAAAGTTACAAGTTGTCTTGTTGTCTCCTTCATCTCCTACAAACTAGTCGTTTTCATTTATCTGTTTAGTGAGGACACTATGCTCAGCCTTGAAGAGCAACACAAAATAAAGACTGCTCTCATTTCTCTTCAACAGGCTTCACAGGATAGATAAGAAAATAAGAATGCTTACTTCTGATTCCTTTATATCCTCTGCAGAATGATGAATCTTGCAGTTGTTTGCGTACAGGTAAATAAATAAGAGGGAAGTAGTCTTCTGTCCACATCTGACAAAGAAACACTGCTATACAAAACACTGTTACACAAAATTTTTGGCATTTATTATTGTTTTTAGGTTACTTAAGCAATGCTTATGTTCAATATAATTGTGCCTGGAAATATTCTTAATGAACATCCTACAAACTATTAGATTTGTCGGATAATGATACAACAAAGTAGGATAACATGCTGAGCTTAAATCCCTGAGGATTCTCATTAGTTACAGCAGGACTAAAATATGAAGCTTTCTTTATCAGAAGAGAATCACCCTAGTCCCAGACAATAATATGTGTTGTGCTTGTTAGTATAATCTTCATTTTAAGCCAAGTAAGATAAAAATCACTTCTTCAATGATCACAGTTTGCCTGGGGATATTAGTTAGCCTTTGTCGTTGATTCTAGCTAGCGTTGGAGTAACTATCCCAAACACCAATAAAACTTTACCTATAATTATTTGTCAAAACCATGTCTGTCAATTTTTGTTGGTTGGTAATACACCAGATAAATCATCAAGTGTTTTATTTAGCACTTGAAGTCACTTAATGATGTAACTTTAAAGCCAATTAACATTAATTGTCAAGTCATTTAAGATTGTATGTAAGTTGACTTAAAGACATTTCTTCCAAAACGGTTGTTACATTTTTTTTTCATGTTGCTGCATTGTGGATTTTGTGCTTAGCATCTGACATGTTTTCTCAACTACTGCTTTTTAACGAAAACATGAAAGTACTCAAGGGAATGTGATAAAAGCAAAAATTCTATGATCTCTGCAAGGTAAATGACAGCACAGAAATTGGCACATCTGGATCAAAAATATTTCACATGTTTACTTAAACAAACAAATCTAAACATGGGTAATTAGGACCATAACTCAATGTATGTTTTCTGTAACAGTTTCTTCTCTTTCACTGATAATTCAGTTTTGTCACAAGCATTTATAGTGTGCATGTCTTACTTTCTGTTATTTCAAACAACTGAAATAAGTCGAAAATTTTTTTTCATGTTAGCCCTTTTTCTTCTAACATCATATAACTTGTCTCTCTTCAAAGGAAATTATGGTCATTTAAAATTATTGGTGATGCACATGTGGGAAGTGACAAACTGTTTTCAAGACAACAGAATTAAAACAAATAATCAAACAAAAAATCCATCCAAGCCAAGCCCTAATAGCATTCTTGTTATTGTTACTTTGTTAAGGACATTTGCTATTCAATTTAGATCAAATTTTGCTCCTTTACTTAAATTGATGAAACTATTTATATTAAAAGGAATCTTACGTAAACAACCATGCAAGCTTAAGCACTGATTCTTTGTGTAGCTGGAAGAGTAAGCTTATGAAATATTGAGAAAAATTGCAATGATGTATTTTAAGAATTACAGCATTTTAATTCAAAAATACTGGCAAATATGTTAAAATTGCAGTTTAGTTAAGACACTCTTCATCATAGAAATTAATTGCTCTAGTACTTTTATTTTACTCTTTTTAATATCTTAGCCTGCTTGGCATTGGAAACAAGAGTTCCGATCTGAAGGCACACTTTATAAATTGCATGTATTCAGGATTTACAATGAAAATATTTTTTATTAATTGTAAAGACAGAGACAAATATTTTGTTTCCATTCCAGTCACATGCCTTGCTTTGAATTAAGATAATCATACCTCCTTATTCAGCTGAAAATGTTTTCTTTAAATTTGGTCACAGGTCCTACTATTCAATTAATATAATCATACCTCCTTGTTCTGCTGAAAATAAACCAGTTGTTTAATTAGACATGCCAGTTGTTTATAATATAATGTTTCAGAAATACTTGTTTGAAAGATAGGCTAAAGATTTATATCAAACATTTCAATCTGACAGGTAAATTACATTTTCTCTATCATGAAGAAGGCAAGGCAGGAAAATGGTTGCAGTGGAAGAGTAACTAAGGTGGTTGCACTGAGGAAAAGCACACTTGTTCTCATTGCTCAGAGATGTGATACGTCTCAGCCTACAAAGGTGACCTTTCACACCCTGGAGATTAAAGCATTTTATCTTGTTAAAATAGGAGAATGTACATTATTTTGAAGTTCTGACTGTATTTTCATAGCTAATGCATTCAGAAACGAGGAAAAGAAGAATGAGTGAGATTTTCAATTTAAAAAATGAACAGAATGTAACTAACATGTTTAATAAAAGCAAAAATGATGCTTTATCTAAGGTTCTCAACAGATCTTATCTCAACTTACATCCCCTTTCACAGGTCTTAATACAGTGTATCTAAGACCTAAAAGACATAGGGTGGCTGAATTCTCTTTCATGAACTGAAGCTGGCATGATTTGCAGCTTATTTCAGGTGGTTTTTTTCACAAGAAGTTCTGTTGCTGGAGTTCAGATACTTCATGGTTTCCTAGAAAACCTAATTTTTGCTTCTAGTTAGCTGTGGTCTGGGTAATCTGGCTGGTGATCTTCAAGTGAGGAAGTCAACTGGTCAAGTGAAGGAGTCAAGTGGTTCTTTGAACTCACTGTACTTTAATTTAACCTGCTTGAAATTAAAAAATATTTTTCAAAGGGATAGAGGCTTTATTTGCCCTATTGTCAGGAAGTGCATTCAGAGCATCTTGATGTCTCTCTGTTAGAAATCACAAAACATCTCTGATAATAAAGCGGATCACATGAAGAGCAAGGAGGGAACAATAGCAGCTTGCCATATTAATCTTTTTCAAACTCTGAAAGACTACTGCAGTGTGCTTTGATAAGCCAGCCCAGGCAAAATGCGTGCACTTGTGGTTGGTAATTGAAGAAATAGAAAACTTAGCTGCTTTCATCATATAACACACACACAAAAAGAATTCTTAGCTGCAGTGTTGCTTCATGCCTGCACTTCAGTGTGACTTCATGTGGGCATGGAGGCTTTTCTTTCTCCCTCATAAACCACAAGAATGAAGATGGGTATGATTTTTTGCAAGGGTGAAATAGGTTGTCTGTTAGTTGGGTTTAGGCGACAGTCTGTCTGCAGCCCGTAAGATGATCTGCATAGTGCCAGAGGAAAGCAGGCAGAATTCCTGGCTTGCAAGCATAGATATCGATCTACCTTAGCCACCTAAACAATGCCTCACCTGTTTGCCTTGTCCATACCTTATTTTACGCAGTCTAATGCTTGTTTTGTTTGGCTTTTCTTTTATTTCTGTGGATCTGAGCTTTGATACACTTTGGGGAGTACATAAACACAGTGTTGTACTTGAACATCACCATCCTGCAGAGTGCTCTAGTGGCTCTGGACCACCCCTCCCCAGATGAGAACAGCGTTGTTATTGAAAATTATGAGTGAGCAGTGAAGTAAGTAGGCCACGTACAGGGTGTTTGATCTATCAGACCAGTGTCCAATGACATTGAATGTGAGATGCAACTAATTACTGCACTACATACTCCCAGTTAAAATTTCTTAAACTGGAGCTAGTAAAAGGCTCTATTTTTATATGTTTTTTTTTTCCAGCTGATGGCTACAAGATAAGATACTACAGCATTTAGAAACCTATCTGCTTATTTTGGAAAACAGCTTTGTTATTGTGTACTGTCTCAAGCTGGAATGAAATAGAAAACGACATTCCTTCTCCCAGTAAACTATAACATAAATATTTTACCACCATTTATCATTAGTTTGCCATTTCCTGCTGACAGCAATTCCAGCTTTGCCAGCAGGCACTGCGTCTCACAATTGTATTGTGTTCAGAACAAATTAAGACAAATACAATTTCTTATAAAATAAATGAACATAATTTGCAACAAAAAAAACTCCTTTTCTGAAGCTAAATGAGCACTTCTTTTAAGTCCTGACACTTGGTATTACTTAATTTGCATACAGCACATTTCACTTTTACTGGAAAACAATTAAGTTAACGAAGAACTAAGTCATCTGTACTCGGGGATAATTGAACATTGCTCGATTTAGAACAGTTTTACGTTAATGCTGTGAAGGAGCAGCCTACATCATGGTAAGTTTTTTAGCAATTTTGAACACAGGCATGCTTTTGGCCCAGTGACATATGAAGGGGGTGGAAAAAAATGGAATGCAAAATAGATTGTAACGACAGTTAAGCTGAGCTGATACTCAACACAAGGACTGACTCTGAAACTTTTTCCTCCTAACAGACGTACTCTTCACTTGGTAAGCTTATTTGGCTGTATAAGGACTAATATAGAGGGAAAATCTTTCTTCTTCATTTTCTATCATCTCAGTATTTTCTCTTGGGTGCTAAAAAGTTTTCCTGAATGAAGTGAGACAAACAAGGAAAGATGTATGCTGAGGCAGCATTCCAATCTTTGTTGCAGGTGTACTGTAGTGAATGCATGGTTTTGGGCTTGCAACAAAAATCTTTGAAGACAGGATCTACTTACAGTACCAGTCTTAATAAAACTCATTGAACAACAACAGTATAAAACTTTGATTTAGAACCACTGGAGTGCTTTTGAGGTAGCTGAGGGTCCAAAGTCATTGATGAACCACTTGAACTGAGTTTGGTTTAGAAGTGAAAACTCTGAGCTGTTCATTCCTTTTCTGATTCTTCTTACTCTTTGCTGAGCTTACTTTTATTGAGGGTGACCAGGTAACAGTGCAGGTAACAAAAGTCTCCAGCTTTCTGTGGAATACACTCATCACATCTAAAAATCTTTTCTGTAGAATCCTGCAGATAGGTCCCAACCTTTGAATGAAAGCAGCGCACCCTTATGGGTGAAAGACTGGTTTAACCTCTCCTTGCTGATTCAGCCTTTGGCCTCTCAGCCTGGAATATCAATTGTGATAGTAATTCTTCTTCTCCAATTAAATTGGAAGGGTGACAAATTATAGCTGCCTCTGCGAAATTTTGTAGTCAGAAAAAAAATGCAATTTTAAAATACATTCCTTTTAAAAATTAAATAAGCAATACAATTAGCTAAGCACTTAGATTTTATTAGCAATAGCAAGTAAAATTAATAAGTAAATTCAATGAAAAATGATTATGTGTCACAGTATATAGTTTTTACATTGACATTTCACATAATCTGACTTTGCTGAGAGGAGAAATCACTCGTCTGTTAAAATTACTTTTTAAAAGCTGTCAAAATTGGAAAACCTGCTGTCAAAAATATGATGAGAAAAGTTTAAAAATGGTAAAGTATGTTGACTTAGACAAAAAATATTACCTTTAGAGTGGAAAACTTGAATATTGTATCATTATCTTCTGCATAGATGAAAACGTTATCTTTTTTGAGGCTGGCCAATTTTTTTTTACCTTTTGGATTTATGTTTTACATTTACATTTCAATATCAATGGGAATACATTCAATTTATACTGCATCAGAATCTGAAAATAGCAGGTATTTGGACATCTATATTTTAATTATATATTTTAATTTTGCCACTTTTAAAGATGACAAGATCATTAGCTGAGGGTGAAGTCTGTTGTCCACCCACCCTTCGGTCCTGCAGGCAGCTGTTGTGAGAATCCTTGAAGAGGAGTTGGGCTGATGGGGTGCTGGCATCTCCATCCGGCCTCCAGTTAGCGGGTTCAGCATGAGCAGTGACCACAAATGCTGTGTTTTCACCAGGTCTCTGCTCTGCCTAAGAAGGACTGTTTTTAAGAAGGTGACAATTCATTCTCCATGTGCTTTCAGTCTTTGGCCTCTTTGTTGAGACTGCCAACAAGAATGCCAATTAGTGCCATTCAAAAAAGCCCAGATATGCTGTGGTAATAATGAAGTACAGATTTAGAGGGATAAAATCCAAATCATAATTAAATGGAAATGAGACAAAACAGAATCTGAAATAAGATTTGACTAAGGACTACAGAAGTACATCTCTCAAAGCATTTATCATTTTTGCCAGTTGCTTTCTCAACCATTTCTGCCTTTAATGCTACACAGCCTTTAATGCTATACTGCCTTTCGTACTATACCAGAGTCTAGCATGCATGTAGATGAGAGTGGCTATAAGTGAGATGGTGAGATTGATTGTGAGGGAGGAGCAGTGGAAGTTGTGCAGTTGGATGTGGCACCTTGACTTCAGTGCTAAAGGATCCAACTCAGAAGTCATTGAGTCACACTGGAGACGGGAGGTAAGCAGAGGATGATTTTATTTTTGCCTTGTTAGTACCTAATATATTCTGGTATTATGCTTTTGATATTCCTTCACTTTCTCAGTAGTCTGAGTTGAAGGGAATGATGTACTTTTGCTCTCGAACTTCATGCCTTGAAGTGCAGCCTGAATTAATCTTGCAGTTCAGCCTGAATTTAGTACAGTTTTAAATATATTCATTTTTTCCCAGGATAAAGAATGGCTACTGGGAAGTTCTAATGACAACCTGACAAACTGTATAGGGAAGCTTTGTGTACAAATCAAATTGTATTTCCACGCAGTTCATGACCCAGAGAGCCCCAGCTTCTTCATGAATTTTTCCTCCAGCTCTGATCAGCTCTTTACCTTTTCACATTCCATTGCCCCCACAATGTTCTTTGTTCCAGATTTTCAGTGATAGCAATCCTTTACGTCTTTCCTCGTAGAGCCATTCTGTCACTCTAATCTGTTTCTGCTGCTTAGACACATTAACTCATGTCTTTCTTTTAAAATTAATTCCCACTGTGGCATTCAAAATACCTTTTACAAACTAAGTCAATAATTTGTAAGTTCTAAAGCCTTTAGCATACTTTGCTATGGCTCACACTGACCATAGAAGTTCTTAGCAATCTTCAAATCAGATTGAGCAAATGAAGATATATTTTTTTAGTAGAAAGAATGGGAATTTAGAGTCAAATGTAGGAGGCTGCATCCCTTGCATTTTATAATCAGCCTGACTCACTTCAGTCTGTGCGGGGGTTGCTCTTATAGTCCATGAATGCCACCACATCAACAGAAGATTCTCTGAGGTCCGTCTATCTGTCTATCTATCTGGACTCCCACACTGTTGCGCGAGTATCTGAATATCTCTGGTGCATGTTGTTCATAACTCTTGGAATATTACTGGGCACATATTTGAGGCAGGAGGAACAATTTCACAGTAGCCTAACATATCTAATAAAGGAACACAATTTTAGTCCGTGTTATCTGAACCTGCCTTTAAAATAACTCCAGTTAACATGATTGTTTTTGCCATTGAATCCAGCAGTGTTTAAAACAGAGGTAGCAGGCCTTCAGCAGTTACCTATCAGATGCTATTTGACATGTCAGTTGTTCTAGTATTTGCAGATAAATAAGGTTACCATAATTTCAATCCACATTGGATCAAAAGAGATTGTAGTTTCATATGAATCAAGGCCTGAAGTTCTGGCAATAAGAGCACAGATAACTGAGAACCTCCCTAGAAAATGTGAAGACAACAATATATCATATAAGGATGTTAGATTAGTATTCAGAGAAAAAGTAAAATACCATAAATGAAAGTTAGTTCCCCCAGCAACAGCACCAGTTTGCTACACAGAGAACACCTTGTAACATTTTCTGGCTATTTTTGTAGTGTTCTATTGCATGGAAGAAACTAAGCGTGACTTACTGTTGTTTAATACAGAACATTATATCACCTATGCAGAGAAGGCAAGGGCATACAGTTTCTGGTAAAAATGCCTAAGTCTTTTCAAAGAGAAAGCACTAGGGAAGGGTCTATCCAGACCTGGGGTATTCTAAGCTGCTGATATAAGTATCAGGAAGTCTGGCAACATATGATGGGGCCAAGCATCAGAATCTGAAGTTGAGACATGATGATGAAGAAGTGAATCAAATCCAAGGGAGAAGTGGGAAAGTACTGTTTGCAAACTGAGGTTAACTGAAGTTCTTGACTGGGAGGAGGTTGGCTAGTATTTAAAAGTATATGCTGTGAATACATATATCAAAAGCCCAGTGGTTTCTTCCCTTATATAGGAGCGCTATTGTTATTAGTGTCACTTTCCAAGGTGTTGTAATTGAGTAAATTTTGTTTGGATGAGTGCTGTATGTGGCTACATCAGCTGACTGTAGGTTCCAGCTTTATGATCATCCAGATCATTTCAGCATATATACAGGAAGAAAGAGGAATCTGTGCTTATTTTATAAGATTGAACCATCAGTAGACTGTCAGATTAGCCAGAATGCACTTTTAACACCAGAAAAGCTAATTAAGACACAAGCAAGATCTATAGTACCTCCATGGAAACTCAGGCTCATTCACAAACTACTGCTGTTTTTATCCTAGTTATATGTTATATGTTTTAAGTTAAACAGTCTTTTTAATGGCAGGTTTGTTCATCACCGAGAAAGTTGCACAGGCTCATCATTATTATTAAGTCACCCAAGAAGGAAATACAGACAGAAATGCAATACGGCTGTATTGCTAAAATATGAAAGAAGCATTCTTACAGAGAATATAACACATCTGTGCAGCTGAAAAAGTATCTTTAACATTTTCATGTTTCTTAGAGAGAGATTGGTCTATGGTCTGCACATTCTGTGTAGGACTAAGGCATTTACAGCCTATGAAATCCCTGTCATTTCTGGGTTATGGGGAACCAAGAATGATACTGAAGGGCAGTCAAAAGATCGATTTCCTTTCTAGTCCATTTGGTGTTGAACACTACTTGCAGTGGATATGTAAATTTCTCCACTCTGTGTAACTTTAAAAGCTTGAGCAGAAATAACTTTGCAGGAAAATTAGCATATTTGTTGGGTAGCAATGCATCAGCTCCTCTGGGTTAAATGTTTGAGCCTATATTTTTGCTGTAATTCTAATTCAATATATCTCATTGTCATTATCATGTGAGCTATGGGACTTCTCAGAAGTGTGTTTACAACAGATCAGATCACACTCGATAAGTGATTACTTTGTAATAATTTCATCGTGTTTCAAAGTTCTTTGGATTCCAGAACATTATGCACATACTTGAGATGTTCAAAAGCCATGTCGTGGGTGCAGAAATCATGAGATTGCCTTAAAAATATGACACATTTTTAGAGACAGATAACTGGAGAGACAATGAGAGGGAGAGGGGGAGGGGGAGGGAGGAACAGAGCTAGGGATATTTACTTTTCCTTTGGATTACATTAATTCAGATCGTATTTTATAGATCTACTGTTTTTAAAATAAATGAAAGTTTACTTAAAAAAATTGCAAACTAAGATTCAAAACTTACATGATTTTCATTTTTGTTTTTAAGAAGCCACCATAATGTCATAACAGTTGGCATCCAAATTGCAACATTCAGAAACATTGTGCTATTTGGTCTAGGCAACTAGTCTTTAGATGACTCTTGACACTAAAGTGACTTTATATTTTACTGTATTTTTAAAATAAAATTGTTTTGCACAGGTGCTTAGAGAATGGGATCTTCCTTTAAGCAGCATTGTAACAAATATACCTGTAATGGAAAGAATTATTTTCATATCATCTTCCATATGGTGTTCAAAAAAGAAATCCATCCCTAAAGGACAGTTCTCTATATTCAGAAACTGAAAAAATAGAATGGTTAAGAAAAGAGAATGGGACTTGCAGTGCCAATAGTTTGAATGCATGTAATTTTTGAGTGTGTATATGTGTAAGAGATGCTAAAAAAGAAGGCTGCATTGATCTTAAGGATTTTAAGACAGAAGAGTGATTAACAAACTCACAGAAGCAAACTGATATTGGTAGTTTTAGATCAAACTATAAATGAATCACAACTCTTAAAGAATGCATCGTCTATTCACTTCTTTAAAATTGCATCTGCAGATCCTAATCCCTATTTCACTCCAGTCATTAAGGATACTCTCTGCTGGGCAAGTGTATGACTGGAATTCAGTGAATTCGATATATTCACAAGATCATATATTTTTCTGGATGTTTTCCATTTGCTCCATCTGTAATTGTAATCAGTAATGACAGTGAACTGTGGAGCTGAAACAAGTGAGGAAGAGATCTCGGAGTCTGCTGCTCTATGAAACCAACAGAAAAATAGTAAACTAACAAAAATGGAGTTATACTCCTTTGCCTATTTCTCTTGACTTCTGTTTCTGCTGCTAACTCTTCTAAACCTCCACACATTAACTTGAAATGCTGAGTTTAAAGTCTCCAAGTTCTGTAAAACCATGGATTCCATAAATCTTCCAAGAATGAGTTTGCACTTAAATTTAGATAGTACTTAAAATTATTACTGTATAATTTCCCACAATATTATGATGACAGTAGCAGTGATACATCAAACTTATAATCTGTTCATAGCATGATGTATAACCTAGTCTTTCAACTTTGCTACCATGAACTTTTGTGTAAGAGGATCAAATGTTGGCTATTAATGGTTTCTGGAAGAGGCAAATGAAAAGAAGAAATAGGACAGTCCTCCCTAGTGTCTCTCTTAGGAAATCAGAAAAAGGAGAGCATTTTGGTCAAAATGAATACTCTGGCATTTTAAAAAGTCATGTGCAATAAAGCATTTCTGAAATGTCCTCATAGCAAAAGGATTTTAACAAATGAAACAAGAAATTATAATTCCCTATCAAAAATCTGAAGAGGGAGGGAATATTTTTTGCTGTGTGCAAGCTGAATCAAGTTAATGAGGCATCTAACACTGCGAAAAGAGCGTTCTCTATAAATAAATCTCGTCTGATTGGGATATATTAGTCTTCTGATAACGTTCTATAGCCTACAGATGCTTTGAATAGAATCTGTATGTGTGCAAATACTCAGATCTATTAGAGTTGCTGTTCTACAAGTCCTCGTCCATCATGCATATTACAGTCATTTTCATATTTAAGCACTGAATAAAACCTTAGCCTCACTCCACTGCCCAGCTTGAATAGGTAAACTCAGCAGCTAGGCTCTATGAAAGCTCTGGAGATTGTATTTCACACACAAAGATGTGGCTAAAGAGCAGCTGTGTAGCCCGTCTGTGGAGAACTCTTCATCTGTTTGCCAGAAGTAACACTTGAGTTCCCAAGAGCTTTAAAGGATCACAAAGTAGGGCTCTGTGTCACCAAGTACTTCCCCCATGGCTAGCCTGACTGTACACTTCGTGTGTCCCTCTGGATGAGGTTCTGTGAGGACTGAACAATGTTGGCAAAGAGTCGGGAGGAAAAATATATGGCACAAAGATAAGGGATCAGTCAGAAGTAAAAGTGTGTTAAACTGCAAAATCTCTTAACAGTTGTGCCAATTTCTTATTTGAAGAGGGAAAGTTCATTTGATTAGTTTTAATTATTATTGTTTTGTTGATTGAAAAGCCTTTGTCTTTCCTTGAAATTTTGTTGTGGTTACCCATGCCATATTCCTAAAGGGTTTTACTTCTTTGGAAATCTTTTTTATCTTTCCCCCAGTTTAGAGAATAAAGTGACCCTTTGGAAAAGGTGTTCTTGTTGTTTTGCTGTGATTACCCAGTTCTTTCTAGTAAAAGAAAAAAAAGAAGATAACTTGGAATTTTAGGAGCATTTACATTGTGCAGCGTGTCAGAAGCTTTAGGGGTATTTACTCTGTATAACAACTCAGAAGAAAAGACATAAGTATTCAACATATCAATGCCAGAAAAGACTCCAAATCAATAAAGCATGATTAGCAATGAAGTCTAAGAACAAATTTACAGAAATCCTCTTTTGATTTACATTTTCTTCAAATATGATAACATGGCTGGGAATAGTGTCAGTTTTTCATCACTGAGGTTAGTCAGCAGAGGATTTCATTGTTCCTTTCAACTATGTGAGACTACTTGGCCGTTCAATTAACTTTTGAATCAAAAGTACTCATGAGCTTCTAGATAGATTTAAAGACACTGCTAATTTGAGAGTGCAAGAGTTCAGAGCAACCTTTTTTTGGAACTGAATGCCACCATGTCTTTTGAGGATTTAGACCATTGGATTTGAAATGATAAGAATAAGAATGTATTTCAACATAACTAAAACTGTACCAACATATCTAGCTAGCAAAAGACATTTATCCTGTAGTGCAGGATAATTTGGAGTTATTTTGTATGTTGCATAGAATTGATGCTTTGAAATGCAGTTTGTCTTTTCTAGATTCATTTCTATCCCTTTTTTATGGTACACAAACTCTTATCAGTGTGTTGTTTAATAAATGAAATCTTAAAATGTTCTGATCACTGTCACTGTGCTATTTGAAGAAGACCTCCCTAAAAAGCTGATATCAGTCATTCTTGTCTAAGGTCTGAAGATAATGTAACCTGCAAAGGCTGGTAGCTGGGCTATCTGCCATCATTGCTGGCAGCATAAAGGCTTAGGATACAGCCTTCTAATAGCAGGAATATGGAGAAAAGCCTGTCTGGTTTTTATACGTGTTAAGTTTCTGAGATTACTTCATGTAGTTGTGTATGAAAATAGTGATTCTAGACTTCATGACCTTCCCAGATACTGTGGCTTTGTGAACTATTGCTCTCCAGGTATGAAACTATCCCTGTTTTTGAAAAATGGCATGGCACAAGGGTTTGGTCTATTACCAAGATGAGCAGCAGCCTAGGATGGAGATGCTGATTTTGTTACATGAATATAAAGTGCTAGCACAATAATACCCCAATGAAAACAGGGGCAAATTCTACGAGGATGAGGTTAAAGTAGATTCATTATTGTGTTAATAAATGCTTACAGTCATACAGAATAGGGAACACTGAATACTTAATACTCAGTTCATAACTACGTAGCCTATTATTTCCAGAATCCTCTAGAAAATATTAATACTTATTTTCTGTGGATGATGAGATTGTACAAACTGTTAATGATTGGATAACATATATTTAAAGGGTATACCAGTTTAGTATGTGTTATGAAGCAAATGTGAAACCTCATTTTCAGTGATCGTAGGAAGAATGGAATAAGAGCATGTGAGCAAGTATAATTATTTTAATTCAACATAGATCATTCCACATAAAAATGATGACATTATGGAACTGTTCAAAACATCTTATAATAGAAAAATATAATTGTGCTTCTTTTCTTTTTATGCTAACAGGTACTGTTGTCCAAAAAGATCTGTCAGGGAAAGTATACAAAACTGATTTCCTTTGAATGCATATTTAAAATGAAGGCATGATGACAGCTTTCATTTGAGCACTGGACAATTTTTTTTTTTTCAGAGTTTGCTGCTGTTCATGCAAAATAAGTTGCTGTGATTGCAACATATGTATTATATGGCACATATGCTACCTCTTAGATAAAAGTGTAACTCTTGTGGTTCCTAGCATTTTTCTAAGGACATACAGTGTTTAACAGTAACAGATCTTTTTATAATATTTTTGCCATGTTTTTGGCAACTAAATATTTTTTCTTTAACCTTTCTCATTCATAAGTTAAATTTGTTGTTAGAGAAAAATGGAGTGTGGAGGTAGAAAGCAACAGTGTGAATAAGAGTGCAAGAGTGTTTTGACTGGCAGTTTTCTCTTTGGCTACCATTTTGGGTTTCTTTGTTGTAATGCAGGAGGGCAATAAATTGCCAGCTGCAAACAAGGTTCTATATAGCTATGTATTGTACAGACAATCATATACAATCAGTTACAGGTTAAAATGCTGGTGTGGCACTTAAGGAATTAGGAATAAGAACTATTGTAAAGAATAATGTGATTTTATTGTCTAATTTCTAACATAGGCAGTAAAATGAATATATTTTATGTCTCTTTCTCTGATTAAGCACAGTCTTCAAATATTTCCCTATACAATGATGTGAGCTTTGAATTATAGTATATTGAAACATGGTATGAGAATCACACATACACATCACAGAAAGATAAATATCGAAAACTCCACCCTCAGCACCACCGACTGAACATTTGCTCATGTGATTTTTCCCAGGAAACCGTGGAACGAGTCACATGAATGTATTTTATTGCACGTGAGCAAGTAGAGAAGCAAGCCCCAGGTTCAGCTTGAACACCAATCAAGCTTCAATTATTTTTTTGTCACATAAATCCTAAGGAAATGGAAGTAGACCTTCAGCCTTCTCCCGCCTACTCCCAGGAATGATCCCATTATACTGGTAGTTCATAAATATGCAGTGAAGCCCATCTGTTCTAGCTTGCGATTTAAAATAGTGTTTTGTAATTCTTACTGGTGTCTCTAGGTCTGGTCAGAAAGGTACCAGGGATAACAACAGAGCTGTGTTACCCCACATGCTCTGCCCTGGGGTGCCTGGGGAGCTCTGATGTGAGTGTGAACCTCTCTATGTCAGGAGGGTGCCAGGTGCCCACTCTGCAGCCCATACTTCAGAAGAGGGCACGGCTAGGAGCACTGACAATGAGCAGGGTTACCTGATAGGAGGGGCTGTGCAGGGCTGCGAGCACTCGCATCATGATCTTTTCCAGCTCAGGCCAAAGTATGCAATTATGCCGTCAGACTCTATCTTCAGATGGAGATGACTTTTTAGACAATCTGTAGATTTGAGTTTACTGTCAGAATTATGAAAAGCCTTGGAAGGAATTCCATAAGTGTTCAAAAATAGCTATTCTTAAGCAACAACAGAATAGAAGTAACAGTTTGAGAGATTTTTATACTCTATTACTAGTACATATTTATACAATATAGTGCCTGCCACAGATAATGTACAGCATATTTATCACATGCTATTTTAAAAAAGAATTGGTTCTCTGAGTGACGTATGAAATAAATTGCAAATAAATAAGCTGCTGCTTAATAAAACAATTAGTTTTGTGAAGGCTCTCGCAGTGCTGTCTGCATTCTTATCAGGCCTGGCTTACAGCTGTAACTTCAGGATATAATAAGAGATTGAATCTTTACAGGCAGTGAAACAGATGATCAAATTCACAAGGGATCATATCAGGCTTTTTCCAGTACCAAAGAAACATATTAATCCTTGTCACTGTTTTCTGAAACGCTGTGACAGAAATAAACCTGTACTGTAACTTGGCCCTTTTAATGAGCTTCTGGAGTGTAGGCTTTCTACTCAGCACCTGGAAAACACAACAAAACACCTTTTACATTAAGGATGTGAGGTTTGCTGCTGGCTAAATTTGTACACAGAAGTCTATAAACCAGTGCTCAGCCAGCTGGGAAGCAAGAAAGAAAATTCAGATTCTGCCACGAACTTCACAGCCCAATTATCTACTTGGAATCATGGGAGTTGAGCAAACAAATACCAGCCCCTGCTGAGCCTTTTCAGGCCAGCAGCTTATGGGTGATTCAGTTGCATCAGAGGCTTTTAGACTGATCAATTCTTAATCACAAAGCGCAAAAATTATTCTCAGACTCGTGTCAGTTTCTTTGGACACCTTTGTTAACAATCTGCTTCAAATCATTTTTTTTTAAAAACCTCAGACACTGTTTTTATTGACTCCCCACTTGTAAAATGTTTATAGCTTGTTAATTTATATTTACCCCCTTACTTTTGCCTGCAAATCAACATCACTTAGCACAGTTTGGTTACACTTTGTCCAAAGGAAATTACAGAAGCCTGCTATGGGGCTAAAATGAAGGAAAGCTGAGGAAAATCAATACACTGATGATTAAACAGATCGTAGCAAATTCACGACTGTAAGCTGCAGCATGGAGACATCAGTGTGATGCCTATCTAGCAGTTAATGTGCTTTCAGCCAGTTGAAGAAAATTTTGCAATAAGGAAAAATGTAACAGAAAAAAAAATAAGCTACTACAGGGCAATGATTTTTTTTCACTCTATAGGAGTAGTTCTGATGTTTGTGTTTTATTTTGATATTTGACTTCAGAGAAAATATAAAAAAGGCTTAGATTTTAGAATAACATTCATTTTTTGTGGAAATTTGCAGCGGGAATTTTAAAGAATTATTTGACCTGCAGTATCATTCACATCTATTATAAAAGCTCTATATTTACTGTTATTTTAAAACACTTTTTTTCTGTCAGCATATTTCAACTGTGATAATTTCTATTTTAATCTTCCTTTTGCTTTAATTAGAAGACAAAAAGTTATAAGCATGTTTCCAAATAAGTATCATGATAACAAGGATAATATTTAGTTAAATTGTATATTGTCTAGCAAATTGATAATAATTTGTCACTAGTCACTTTAAGTAAAAGAAAATGTAAAATAAAAATAGACAGCTGGAGACTCTGCACTTTTTTAATTTTTATTTTTTTAGGGAGTATATTTAATAGCAGTGAATAAGTATTCATTTAATAGATGTAGAAAGAGGAGAACAGTTCTGGGAATAACAGGCAAAGATTATCACCATGATGTGGCAAAGATCCTGATTGAGTGCAGGGATTTCACATTGGTGGAGACTTCTCACTTAAGGACACGACATGTTTCCTCAGTGCCACCCACCAGGTGCCTTCAAAGTGCAATGGGAATCTATGCAATGCACGTTTACTGACCAGCAGCCTCATAAAAATAGAATGTGTAAAACGAACTTGCAGTGTTAGTGCCAATTTGTCGCTACTGATAGAAATAGGGATGCCAAGGAAGAATTAATTGCAACCAGAGGGAACTTCACAACTCTGACTTGAGCTGTTGCAAATCAGCATATGCCCATGTTGGTGAATTTCAAGACTTGTATGAGGAGATGGCCCGCAGAGCTGTCTTATTCCTTCCTCAGAAAGGATATTCAAGCAGCAAAGGAGATTATTTCTCATTCTCACACAGCCTGACTCTCTTGCAGAAAATGTTCACTCTGGTGAGTGCTGCTCCTCAATTTTCCTTGCTGGCAGCCTGAAGCTCTTCAGACACATTCCTTGCCACGTGCTAGTGTGCTTTCCTCCAGTAGTACGGGCAGAAAATACCAAACTTTTTTTCTTTTCTTTTTTTGGTAGAAATCTGCAGTACACAGGTGGAAGGGTACTACCAGCTGTACCTACCTTCCTAGCATTCCTTGTAGAGTCCACATGGAGAGCTAACATCACAGCAAACTAAAACTCTGCTGCTGACTTTCTATCATTGCATATCACTCAATTTATCCAGAATTATACACTCATACTCTCATATCCAAAAAATGATAGAAGAAAATACTTGGACCTTACTTCAGAAAGTTAATGCAAAAATACCTCTCCATGTACACACAGACTGTCTTCCATGCAGTTATCTAAAATGACCAAGTATTTATACTTGTGGCATAATCCTGAAATTCCTGTTTACTTAGTAGCAACACAATAAAAACAGGAGAAGGTGAAATCCCAACCAGTTAACCTGCATGCTAAACTATACCTTGTTGTTGATTTATTTATGTGATGCATTAAATTCTTTACTTATGTGGTATTTTTGTCATGCAGCCAGTTTTTAAAAAAATTGTTATTTTTCTGAGAGTTTCTGTACCTGAAATGAAGATTTTTTGTTTTGATTTACAGCAGGTAAATGAATAGATCATTATCAAATATTATCAAATTAGTAAAAAAAAAAGAACAAGCCACGACTAATTTTTCTGAGTGGTAATGTATTGTAGACTGTGGTGTCAGCTGGGGAGTTGCACATTCAGCACTCTGTTAAGATGCTTAAAAATTCACAGTAAAATTTACACATAAGTATTTTCAAAATTAAAGAAGATATATAAGTACACACAGATAAGTTTTTGGAACTTTGTGTAAAAATTTGAGAAAATCACACCTTCGTTGTGTATTTATGACTGTGGTTAAGTTGCAAACAGTACAAGGATAAAGAAAATTCAAGGAAAATACAAATACGATAGACATTAAATACACAGTATCATAAAGTTTAATATAAAATATATTATTAGCCTGAGATATTTTTGCTTTGGCATTTCACATGGCAATGTAGAGTAAAAATTACAAATAAAATATTTTTTAACATTTTAACATTAACCTAGTGACACTTTCTGTCACTAAGATCATAAAGATGCATTAGAAAATTACCTGTGAAAGGAGTTACTTCTTGTGAAGCAGTTTAATAGACTGCTAATTTTGCTGAAAGACAAAACTTCACCTGTGTTTTCTCAAATTATGTATTTAGACTTTTAATGAATAGGATAAAATAACTGATTGTGAGAGGCGTAGTAAAACATGTCTACACAATATTGGTAGATTAAAAAATGAAATAATACCATCTATCAGAGTAAGTGGGAAAAGATCCATGCCAGAATTCTCTTGGGTTTGCCAGGTTAATTATACTCCTGGGTATGAAGTTTTCAAGATTTTCTTCAGTTGTGGCATTGAAGGAAAAGTAAAATGAAGTGACAGAACAGATTAGAAGGCGATAATGGAAGGGAAAGTGAATAAACCAAGTGTAAACTTTTGATAGGAAACACTTGTGTAAAGCGCTAGTTATGCGCTTTCTTTTCTTTTTAAACTCCAGCACTCTGATGAAGGTGATTAATGAACATTGATCCTTATTCAGGAGTAAATATGAATATGTTACCAAAGTGTAGTTTTTAAGGAGCAAGTTCCTCCACATTAGCAACTGTATTAACTTTTATGATTAAATTTGCACAAGTGGTTTATAGTGAAAAAAATATATATATTTTGCTGCATATTTAGTTACTTACACCGATTCCTATTTGAGTAAATGTTAATTATGGATAGAATTCTACTTAGCTGATAGAACGTATTTAATTGTAGAAAGCACAAAGCTAAATAGTATTGTCAACATAAAAATTAAGATTTTTCTGATAATACAAAATCCAAATGCAAAGAGGTGTATTGTGGTGTTTCATCATAGTAGCTACCAGCTACAAAAATATTTGAAATCCTTCCAAAAATATCTTTTTTTTTTTTTTTTAAACTTTCTAGAACTTGCTAAGATCTGATCATTAGAATTTTGGATTGTTTCTCTCTTAAATCAGATATGCCTCCTACAACATTCTTTATAAATTAATTGTTATGTGGTTATTTGTTAAAGAATCTCCCCCATGTGAAAAGCAAAATCTCAGTAGATGTGGATTTTACACTGCACTAGATCAATCCCAATACCAGTAAATGGATATTATTAAACAGCATGGGGTAGTGCAAACTGGGAAAGAAAACTTGTAGTGTGCTGCCTTTGAGCAGACCTGGCTTGCATGCTGTGACAGGGCAATTGTCGACATGCTTTTTCATGCCAATCTGCAGCTTTTTCAACTTTAGATGCTATGGCAACCAGGGTTTAACAGACTAAGCAGCTAACAAGCTTCCCTGATGGAATTGTCTGGTTGTATGATTGCCTTGTCTTAGTGAAAATACAAAATAGACCAAAGACGCTTTTGGACATTTGTCAAACTGATTATAATTCGGACACTCAGATCATAATTATCCGTTATATATTGCATAGTATTGACCAGCAGTGTTTTCCACAGTGTCTGTAGAGAATACAAGTGCCATTTTGTAAAGCCTATTTCCCGTAGAAAGAATGGGTTTTGGTTAATTTGAGTTGGTCAACATGGCAGGTGAGATTACGTGGACTGAGAAAATAAATGCTCCTAGACCAGATTTTTTTTCCTCCTTTATTTTTTATTTTTTAAATTTTCTCTGTGATTTTGGATTTTTAAAAAAATGAAGAAAATGGAAATAAATTATAAAGTAACATGATTATTTTCAGACAAAGATAACACAAAGGAACTACATTTTCAGTACACATTTTAAAAAGTGTCTGTGTTTCATGATGTGCATTATTAGGCAACTAAGTTCTTTCTGCTGGCCCCAGTGAATGATACGTGCATCTTAGTTTCTTGTTCAGTGTGTTTTTGTTTTCTTTTTAATTTTTTTTCTCAGAAGAAAAAGGCATTCACCATGAAACATAGGCCTGAAATTAAGTAGGTCACTCCGAAATGAATACCTCCTATATACTTCCATGGAAACTACAGCAGATACAAAGAGCACAATAACACTGTTTAATAGAGCAAGTTCTTAGCTACAAAACATTATTTTTCAACATAATCATCATCCTTATCTATGTATTTTCACCAGTGATGAATGAGAGCCTGCATGGCTCACTCATAAAAATCTGCATCGGTGGAGATGATCCACTGTTTTGCAACTACTATGATGGCATTGTTGCTATGAAAATGTTGCCCACACAGTCCATCTTTCACTGGCCAGATGGAAGCCAGAAGGCACCAAATCTGGACTATATGGTAAGTGTGGTAGGACAGTCCAGCCAAGATTGGCAATGTGCTCCACGGTCAGTGAACTGGTATAGGGCCTGGCATTATTGACTGCAAGAGAAAGATTGTCTTCTTTAGCCTGACTCTGGAAGTTTGAGCCTTCAGCTTAGTCAGAGTCATGATGTAGTGGTCAGAATTGGTGTCTTGTCTAGGTTCCAGGAAATCCAGAAGGACCAAACCTTTCTTATCCCAAAAGACAATGCACATCACTTTAGCCACCAAGGGTTGCGTCTTGAATTTTTTATTTGATGCAGAATTCATACTTTGCCATCCCATGGACTGCCATTTTGGTTTTGGCTTGTGATACCATGTCCCATCACTGGTAATGCTGTGATCCAGGAAACTGTCACTTTCAGCCTTATATTGTTTCAATAGGTCCTGACAAACTTGTATATGGTGTTCTTTCTGTTCCTGTGTGAGCATTCGTGGGACCCACTATGTGATATTCCAATATTGCCACCATTCATTCCAATGCACTGAAGTTGATATTCAGCTCCATACACAGTTCACTGGTCATAATCTGCTGATTTATGAGGCTGAGCTGATCGAGAAGATCTTCATTTTGTGGAGTGTCAACAATTCTTTTGTCCAAAAGAGAGAAACTCAGACACATACTTTTCTTTGAGAAGTACCAGAAATTTTTCTCTCATACTTCCTTTTAGGGCAAACCGATTTGATTCTTTTGTGGTAGGCAGTAAGAAGGCCCCTGGGTTGCAAAGAATATCTGAGATACAACTGGACGTGTGAACAAGTATGACTCTTGGAAATATACTGCCACAGATGCTCCTGATTTAAGGCATCAAGTATCCCACCTTTTGGGTAGCCTTTATGAGGCTAGCAAATATCCAGCTAGTTCATTTTCCCTTTAAGCATCTGAGTTGTTTATGATGTTATGCAGAACCCTGTGGGGTACCATAGAATCATAGAATGGTTTGGGTTGGAAGGGACTTTTAAATCATCTAGTTCCAAAACCCCTTGCTATGGACATGGACACCTCCCACCAGACCACAGTCTTCCAGTCTAAACTTATTTCCCCTCATCCTGTCACTACATACCCTTATGAAAAGTCCCTCACCAGCTCTCCTGTAGGCCCCCTTCAGACACTGGAAAGCCACTGTGAGGTCCTCTTGGAGCCTTCTCTTCTTCACGCTGAAGAGCCCCAGCTCTCTCAGCCTGTCCCTGTAGGGGAGGTTCTCAAACCCTCTGACCAACTTTGTGGCCCTCCTCTGGACCCACTCCAACAGCCTGATGTCCTTCTTGTTTTGGGGGCTCCAGAACTGGATGCAGTACTCCAGGTTGGGTCTCACAAGAGCAGAGTAGAGGAGCAGAATTACCTCCCTCGTCCTGCTGGCCATGCTTCTCTTGATATAGCCCAGGACGCAGTTGGCCTTCTGAGCTACAAGCGCACACTGCCAACTCAAAACCTCATCCTCAAAACTTCATGAGTTAATGTTAGAAAAATTATTCTTAAAGGAGAAGGTGAATGTAACGAACAGGATATTTGCCATCAGAGCATTCTTGCAAATGTTGGAAAGGAGTTCATTCTGTTCCTCAGTGACAATATATATACAAAAAACATATTTTCTTAAAGTGCGTTGAAAAAAAGTAAAACTATTATTTACTGAATGTGTAGATTTTTTAGAAGTTCCAATATTGGAGATGCTGAATTCAAACACGATTCAGCTTGGGAAATCTTCAAGAACAGCCATCCAGAAAACTTTAGAGAAATCCAAAAAAGGCCAATACCTTTTTTTTTTAAGCCAGTCATCTGTATTTCCATTCTGTTGGCAAGCAAGAAAAGGCTGTAGTCTTTATTTCAATGTATAAAACCCAAGTAATACCTCATAATCTCCTCCTCACAAGAATGATTATGTTTGTCTTAAGGAGGTGTTTATTTAATGTAAATATTTTCACTTGAAAAAAACCCTTTTGTTTTGAAATACAGCTATATTTATAACCTTCATCTCTTTTTGTGCTTTCTGTGAACGAGCAAAGAAACTAATACAGCTTTTGGAAGACTGATTTTTGAAGTGTTTTGAAAAAGTTTTTGTTGTTGTTTACTGAATGGGAAACAGTCCTACAGCGGGAATAATTAGCCGTGTCTGTGGAAAACCTATCTATGGTTTGTGTCACTGTTTTTGAGGGTGCTCTCTTATGGTAAGAACTTTATGACTCTTCCAGCTTCCAGTTTCTCTCTGTCAGGCTTGGAAGCCCTATTTCTTTGTTGCCAGAACTTCTTTTCCTTTTTCCCCCTGTGGGGCTTTCGATAAATGTCTCACACGTGGAGAAGCTTGCTGTTCTCAGGCATTGTCTAATTATAATACAAGCCATTAGCCTCTTCTTGACCATCTGAGACAGAACATGTACCACCAATGCTATGTTTAAAGTCCACTGTGCCTTCAAGCAGAAAAGACAAATTTAGGATGTCATAGTTGAATAAGAGTAAGGCAAATTAATGTATAGTTAAACTTACTTAGAATAATGGCATACTGTGACTGCAATAAGCTTCCTTCGGAAAAATGTAATGATAGAAAAAGCTGACCAAAACTTAACCTACAGAAGTGACATCAAGACATATTTGGCAATGATAATAATAGAACTGTTACATATGCAAACTCTCCTCAAGTATGGAATTAAAATAGAGTTGCTGTCTAAGATTCACCTACTTGAATCCAACTCTCCTACAAGAGTTATTCAATATATGTTACACTAATACAGAATTGAAAAGAATTGTCAGTAAAGGTAGTAAATTCAGTAAAAAGAAAAGAAACCCCACATTTTATTCGGATTCTTATTTATAGCAAAAGAGGTAGTATCTTTTATGAGAAAAATTCAGTCAAGAAGAAACCCTAGTTTTTCACATATTGCATCCTCATAATACTTCTAATAATTAACACTAAGTTTGTAAAAATTTTGAATCTTCAGTTAACATATTTTGGATTTTTTTCCTATCCTAATTACTTTGTATCTCAAGTTATGTGTCTTATTCAAAGCAATTTTTAGAATATATGCAGATGAAAAAATATTTTTTAAGAGCAAATGCAAATTTATACATAGAGATGCATAAAATATCAAACATTAAGAAAAATCTGAATAGTTAAAGTACATTAGAAGTTAGAAAATACATTTATTTCAAGTATTTCAGTATATATGCATAGATATATTAAGGAGTATTAATTTCTGTTTTTACATAGTGTATAAATAGATTTTTGCTTGAAGATTTGTTAAAGACCTTTGTAGGCATGTTGCTATGTAAGCTGTATAGCAATAGAGTCAAAGGAGTTAACACAGAACTTTCAGCTGCTTTTTTAATTTGTGATACAAACGGACAGTTTTGAACTGAATGTAGTGCTTCACCCAGATTACTCTATTTCCACTGTGATAACCACATCATTATAATTTCCATCTTTTATGTTTACTTACTTGCCACATGTCTGGCATTTAACAGTTATTAATTTTTGGAGGAGAGAGATAATGTAAGCACATCTTTCCCTTGAAATGCTTGCATTGTCAATGAATCAGTAACAATGTAATATATTCTTTGCATCTTGCAAGGATTTATTCTTTCTTATTAGGAGAGAACATTAAAAGATATTCCTCAGTTTCTACAAAAGCTCAGTTTCTATAAAACAGTTATTTCCAGGAGCCTGGAATGTTTAGATGGAGTGTGCATGAATTTGTTTGCTATTTCTAGAATATATTTTATCAACACCTTTTTCCTACAATTTACATTTTTCAAAATGTCACTGTTTCTGTGTGATATACTAAGTATGGACCAATTAACTGTTGATACTTTCTGCCAAGAATAAATGTTGCAATATAGCATATATACTAGACAAAGTAAATATGCCATGATGGAAATGCAGAAACTGCCAGGCTACTGGTGAGTAATACATCTTGAATGTTACCTGAAGACATGAGTCAGATGCTAATTATTAATGTGGAATCTGCTATATGAGTAGTAGAAATTAGGAAGAAAAAATGTAAGAATAAAGTCAAACTTTTTAGTTGTACTCTTTTCTAGGGAAAAATGCATCTTACCTAACAGGTTTTCAAAATACACTCAATTAGGGAAATTTCTTAATATGAATTTTACAGTCAAAATTGATTCATTACTATCAGGCTGAAACACTTTTAGAACCCATTGTGCAGACTGAAGAAACACCGAGGCTGCTCCATTCAGGTGAGGCAGTGATAGGGAGTAGAAGGGGATTTTGTCAAGTACTTCATCCTCATCATCTGAAAGAGATCTAGAGAGGGCTCGCAGATGTTTTTGTCTTTTTTTNAGGGGGTGGGCGGGTGTGGACTTGAAGGTAGGGATTGTGGCTGAAGAGAGCTGACGTGTACTGACTGGTTTTCCTTGTTCTTTGGTAACTGCTTATGAGTCCAGAAATGACAGGCTTAGGTGAAAACTGAAAATATCAGCAGATCCCCATTAGTAGACAAATGTTAGGCAGAAAGTGTAATTCTTCCTTAAAGTTTGTATTAGTAACTTTTGGACATCATTACTGCTGTATACAAACAGACTTTATTTAGGTTAGCCAATAGAGATTTTCTCCCCCTCTGGTATAGATCAGAATCCTCTTTTTATGTACTGTAGTGGGATCCCACTGGATGATGAGACAGGCAGTGTGTAGTAATTTGGATAAAAGTAAATTTATATTACACCTGCTTCTGCACATCATTTTCTTCCAAAATTAGGCTATCTCCATATATATACATGCATATAAAAAAAACATTACCACTGGATGTTTAACATTACTTCAAGGTAGTATCTGGATTTCAGGAATTTCTGCATGAAGTAGAAAAAGGAGGTGATATACTGAAGTTTATTATTTACTACTACTACTACTACTACTACTGCTACTATTATTATTATTATTATTTTCAGTTACTGCTTCTGAGGTGTTCATCTCCTGATAATTAGAAAGATAAGGTTTAACCAGAAGTGTAATCCTGCTCCGCCAGGATTCATGACATGAGCTGATTACTTAAAAGTAAAAGGTTATTTTAATGTAGTGGTCTAATAAGCAATGCAAGTGGTGGCATGGTATATGTAATTTTCTTCCACAAAGCTGCTTATTGAAAAGCTGATCCTCATATAGGCACAAGCTCTTCTGGAGTTTGTCTTCAGAATGGGAATTATCTCTAAAACTCTTCAGTACAATTCAGTAATTCTGCTAGTGCCCAATTAATTTTTTGGCTATACAGATCTATTTGTGAGAGTACACCAGCAAGCTCAGCCAGACAAGGAAACTTGACTTTGTCTAATGTGGCTATGTCACCTGTGTGTAACTGAGCTCTGCTCTCTCTCGTCACATTAAGACACTACCCTTATAGACTACTTCATGCAAGAAGTTTTAAATAATATTCTATGAGGTAAAACACACGGGGATAAATAACAATGAACTTGTCAGGAATTTCCTGTTCTGATGGTGACACCACTCCAAACAGTTGTATTGATGGGCCCCAGAATCTGTGCTGTATTTCACTTCTCAAACTTCTTAGACCTCTAACATTCATCATATTTTGATAAAGAAGAATTGCAATATTAATTGATTCTTTCACTCTGGTTAACTAACTGCTTAAGGTATTTTTCAAGATACTACATGTTTTGAAAGTTAAATTGACTGAAAGTTGAAAATAGCTGTACTGCAATCAGAACTCTTTTCTCTAGTACAAGGACCTTCTAATACTACTGGGAAGTGATGTATATAACACAATACATGAATGTTGCTTTAATGTGTTCAATAGTACAGAAGAATGTAGTAATTAGGCACTAAGGGATTCTTTTTGCAATGGTTTGATGAGGTGGTCAATTACCTGTGCTGTATGACAGCAAGTGGTACAATTGGTTTAACTTAATAAGTAAGTACACTAATGAAAAAGGCCACTGTGATGTACATTAGTTGTACTGAAAAGGTTCTTTCGGGTTAGCACTAAAGTAAAACCTAAAATATCAATTAATTTAATTTGTTTAGAACACTTTACAATTTACACATCATCAAATCTTTTGGTACCACAGATTGTACTGTACATTAAGTAAATTATAAATGTCTAACTAAAAATGAACATTTGGCCACAATGGCTACTTAAACAAGTTTAAAGGTAACAATTTAACTAGAATTTGCCTTTAACTGGGGCTCTTAAACTAAGATTGATAGAAAACAGTTTTTTGAGAAGAAATAATGTATACTGATTTATATAAAATGCTGTTCAGTGTATTTTCCTTTTTGTATTAGATTTAATGAATAGATATTCCTTTTTTATTCTGTGGTACCCTACCATTAAATGATACCATCATTTTTTTCTTCTGCTTAAATAAATTCTGATTCTTGTCACCTACTATCTGTACAGGGAGATTTGAGACATTATTCCTAATTGAGATTTTTACTGAATATGTTTTAAAGATAAATTTGTTTTATTCTTTCACCCACTATTTAAAAAGATTTTTCACATTTTTATCTTCTAAAGGAATTGTCAATGAGAAACTAAAACTGCGTAGACTATACATTAAAATCACTTTAGTTTTTAAGCTGTCATGAACTGTTTCAAAAAATGCTAAGTTGCTATTGTTTAATGTCTGTCATTTTATAATGCTTTAGGAGTTATCTATCCTGTAAAATTATTAACTGATGCTAAAATTGCCTTGTAAGTATTAGGACAATAGCAATTTTGTAACAGCTGGGACACTGCCAATGTAAGATAAGTACATTTTGCTCTGTAGATTCATAAAGTGCTTTGAAATGGTTTGTAACTGATGGATGGATGCATTTTCTAAGTGTAGAAAGCAATATTTTGTAGAGGGAAATGGCTTGAAAGCTGACACACATGCATGCAAATGCCATTCTCTTCAGTAAGTAATTTGCTTCTTCTTTCAAAAGCATAAATGGCATAGTTAGACACATTATTTTGTATATTGCACATAACAATACAAGATGCACAAAAACAGCAAGTACAAAACATTTCATATTGATAGAGGAACCCATGGCTGTAGTATATGATTAGCATAAATGTATACACACTGAAGAAATGCCTTCAGGATTAAAAAGTAGGGCTGGAAACAGGAAAAGTTCTTGCAACTTCAAGAAAGGAAAATATTTAGAATACACTTTTTTATTCAATCTTTTACATTTTAAAGTTAATTAAGCCATGTAGGGCCTAGATTGCATCTTACATATGTTCAATAATCCATGTGACTGCCCCTATATCAATCATAGAATCATAGAATCATAGAATCACTAAGGTTGGAAAAGACCCACAGGATCATCCAGTCCAACCATTCACCCATCACCAATGGTTCTCGCTAAGCCATGTCCCTCAACACAACACATTTTTGCTTTGAAGACAAATCAATTTAAAAAGTGTTTATGTTTCAAATATAAAGAAAAAAACCTGGGAGATTTTTAAAACCATACGTATCAAGTTCGTTTTCTTAGAACTTAAGAACCATTAAGTGCTAAAGCTGATTTATGACTTATCTGATCATATCATATTTGTATTTTGTGTCATTGTATCATCTTGTCTTCTGCACTGTAAAATCAACACTGGTGATGAAAACTTTTGGCCAAATTCTGCAATGTTCTTTCATGTTAAGTTGTATTCATTAAACCTTTGTCCTTGGACATTCCCATACATGCACAGCTCTCCAACCTTGAGGAGCCCCAGACTCATTGAACAGCTGAGAATAATACAGACAGTTCTATAACCTATTACATGAAGGAATCTCAGTCTTAGCCTGGAAAGTTGTCCTCCATGAGATCTCTGGAATATCAGCTTCAACAGGTCTACTCAACATGATTAGAGTCATCATGTGGCCTTATTGTTTAAAGAAAGGAACATTCCTTTCCTAGACACCTGTTAAATTTCTCATTCAACAATTATTGTAATTGTGACCTCTATCATTCATTGTTTCCACTAAGATTTCTGCTTCTACATCATCTGCTTTCTTAAGATATATATTCCCATTGGATACAAAACAGCCATTAATCTTAATGGAAGCTACACTTGGAAGTGGAGTGAGAAATATACCCTGGAGATTTTGTCATATCTTTAAATTCAGTAAAAAAAAATTGATTTGAGCTAAAATTTGATAATGAATGCACATTGTTGAAGAATTAAAATTTAAAATGTATTTACATACTTCCTGAATTTATATTAAAAAGAACTGAAACAACTGTTTTACTGGATTGTGTGACAGACTTCATGCTGCATCCAAAGAAATACTGCTAGGTTTGTGATACTGGAGGACACAGAGTAGGGTGAATAGCTCATAAAAACAGCTTATCTGAAAATTTGCTTCTTATTTTTTTTTTTATTCCTTGTGTGTGAACAGATGTTTTCTTCTAAAGTATATAGCTTTTTATAACATAAAATATTTTTTTCCTATTCCTTTGTAGTTAAAATACAAAATTTGAACTGCAAAGTTTACTAATCGCCACATAGTTTTAACTCTGTTCTTGGATTTGATGCCTGTAAAAGGCACGAAACAAAAACATGAAAATGAGCTATTTCTTGAGCATAAGATATTTAAAACATTTCATTTCTTTCTTTTTTTTTTCTTTTTAAAAATATACATTTTTTGAAGCATTTGAATATCTCCTATTAGAATTATTTTCAGATTTTTTGACTGCAAAATTTTGGCAATATTACAATACAGCTGTATTTGACTGATAAGAATAAACCCACGAAAGAAAAAATCCATCACAGGAAGTGTCTATCCTTCAGAAGACATGGCTATCTCTTCATATATTGAAAATTAATCAAACCTATTAATAACAGGAATTATTACTATTATTATTATTATTATTGCTATAAGTCTTGTTTGTAGTTCTTTAACATTTTATCTGAAAATACTACCTTATTGTGAAGGAGCAGTTTGTAGAAAGGAATGTGAGAAAAACATTTAATCAGAAGCTGGCAAACAGTCAGTAGAGTGGCAAAAATTTGATGGTAAACAATCCGTAAAATTGCCAGATTGAAAAGGTCTTATGACTCCCACTTTCAGGAGCTACTTGGACATTTTGCAACATTTTTTAAATGTTTGCGTTTTTAGTAACAAGCTGTGATACAGAACCACTAAAATCATTTTGTGAAGGGTAGTTTAGATATTTATCTGCATTGAATCTGCCCTAAAGAGAAAACTGAGAGCTCAGAATACATTTGTCACCAGAAATTGTGGCTGCAATACGTTAAAACCTTCTATGATTTTCATTAGCAGGTGTGACTGTAGCCCATACGTAGGAACTGTGCCTTGGAAATCAAAATATTTTTTTTATCTATTATGCATTCAAGTTTTGAAATGTCAATGGAAATGAGTTGAGAAAGGTACAGTAAGCTTTAATCATAACAGGGACTGAAGTGAGAAGAAAATCTTGGTTATACTCTTTAGAATGTTCTTTCTTGCCACAGTCATAAGTCCATTATTTTCATTTGCCATTTTTGGACTGTGACTAAATGGCTACCTGTATGAGACTGATATGAACCAGTACGATAGTCTTAACTAAATCGTTACTCCCAGAAAGTTTTGTTTTCAAAATGCAATGGTCCTGGCAACAAAAATCTTTTCTCCCAGTGAATCATTGACAGGTACATTCGTGGATTGAAATTATAAAAGGTGTGATGCTCTGGCAGGTTTCTCTTACTTTCTCAAATTGTAATTTTTTGCACATCTGTCATATTTCTATCAACATTTTTTTTTTCTCTCATTTTGCATGTACTAAAGGAATTAAGTCTAAACATTCTCCAAATAGGTCAATGTTTCATGTCATCCCCTTTTTGCAAAACAGAGAAGCAGGAAGACAGAGGTTCAGTTCTCATAATTTATGTGCCCTCTGAACAAGCCTCTTTACCTTCTATTAATTCACACACATGCCTTGTCTTCAGAAGACTGGGTTCGGTTCAGGCTGCAATAAGGTATCAGTGGAATAGCCTTGATACAGTGTATCGTAATATGGTCTACAGTGTAAACTCTACCCTGATGATGTATCAGGAACTGTTATATCCTTTGCAGTAAGGAAGAACAATTTCAGTGGCTGCTTTAAGGCTTCTTTAACTTAAAATTAGGTCCAGCTTGTGCTTTCTCATTGCCTTAGTCATAGTCAGAAGTGGTGGGTCATCTGGGATGGCTCTTGAAATAATTATTTAATTTAGTGAATATAAATAAATGAAGTGAGAGAATGATTTCAAGGGTCTTTTGACACCCTCCTTCCCTCCTTCACTCCTCCCTTCCTTCCTTCTTCTGGTAACCTGATGTCTCTGATTTTTCCCTGCCTGTGTACTGTTTGACTTGTTATTTCCCTTCCAGCCTATTATAGTAAGTGTGTTTCATTGTTCCCCAAAATATGTCCTTTAGATGCATGCAGTACATGGCTTATCAATGAATAAAGGAAAGGAACCCCATGTACTACATCTCAGCACTGAACTACACAGTTTGTGTCAGTAGAGCATGTGGGTCTTCCTGACTTGAGAGCTGTTAACTGTTACGTAGAAGAGTAATCTGGGGATGCAATGGTAAAGAAGTGTAACTATTGCATTAGGAAGCATCATCCACAAAACGAGAAAAGTTGTCAAGCAGAGCTCTCACTGATTGGCTGCCAAGCAGATAAAAGTTGTCTTCAACACAGTTACGAGGGAAAAGAAGAATATAAATATTTTGGGAAGTTAAGAAAATCATTCTTAGAAGGCAGAATTCAGGATGCGTGGCAGTGTATTGTAATTATAGTTTTCAAAACTATAATTATCAAATGCATTCCTTTCACTTTCTGCAAATTAGAGGTCTGAGTTGCTGAACCTGACAGCATGAAAAAGCAAAAATTTTCAGCAGGAATACTTTTTGTTTATCTGATAACTGAATTTCTTCAGATTTTTTTTTTTTTGTTGTTGTTGTTAGATACAATTATTTCTCCTAAGATTCAGTGAGATTGTAGCTATAATCTTAAGAAGGTTTGCATTTGGAATGCAACCATAGAAGGCAAAATAAAGGCTACTGTATGAATCTAAATACTCCTTCTCTAAGTTATCATTAAGGTTATCTGGTGATAAGGTGAGTCAAACCACAGACATGAGCAGAAAGTTTTCAGTTTTGCTGAATAGAAGTTACAGTAGCTACAGCACAAGATTTTAAGGTTGTTATATTTCCATACTACTACTTCAACAACCCTTGAAGAACGTATCACTAAAGTATTTCTGGATAACATTCTCCAAGTATCCATATCATTAAGCCACTGGCATTGTATAAGAGATCAATACATAAAAGTTTTCTGTTTTTCCGTATATCTGAGGCAGCATCTCACTGAAGAGTTTCATGATCAAAGACTTCCTCAGTTATATAGTTTCAGCTAAATAGTTAATATTTGCTCAGTCATTTCCTAATTGTGATACTGGAACAAGCTGTTCCCCTACCACCCATGTATCTCCCTCCCACACATTACTTCCATTCTTTGTTATACTTTCCTGATAAAATCTATCAGATTGCATGTAGTTCTTTGCGTGTTTTTTTTTTTTTTTAAACATTTTTTTGTCTGAAACATATTCTGCTTTTCAAGGACAGAGAAAAGGGGAACCAAATGCCTAGGAGTGATAGAAACTTCTGAATACCACTTCCTATAGGGAACAGAAAGTGATGCTTAGAAACATACCGAAGGGAGAAGAGCCTTACTTTCCTCTACTTGTAAATATATTAACATATTTAATTAAATATATTATATAGTATAATTATTGTATATAATATTATGTACATATTGTAGTATAATTTATCAATGTCTATAATATTAACACATATATACATGTAATATGTATAACCTATGTAATGTATTATATTAATAAATGTACTATTCATAAGATTAATTAAATGCTAATAAACTTAAATCCTTTGTGGATCTTTCAGACTGCAGACATCTGTGCAGGCAAACAGAGATTGTGAGACTCACACAGACCAGTTCAGAATCAAAGGCAACTAAATAACCCTTAATACTGCCTAGTTTGCACAACTTTTGTAAGCTTGGTAGCATTACAGACACTCAGTCCATGGCACGTCATGGTTTTATTTGATTTTGATAAGTTTATGTCTGTCTTGAGAACAAAACACTTTTTTAAATATCACTTTCAATTTTGCTTCCACAAATGTGCAGTGAGAAAGATCCACTCATCGGAATGGTAACTGACTAACTAAAAGGTTTTGGGTGTGATCAGAACCATAGCTGGATCATTACTTTGAGCAGCAAAATACTGCTAGAATTGGTCAATCTTGTGAAGTTGTGATGAGGGAGAGTAAGCTGGGAGGAGATTGTTTTATTCATATGTTCTCAAGTTTTGAATAGGAAACCGATGAGGATACTAAGCTGTAAGGCAATCTTGTTCAGTATGTGAATTTTAGAGCAGTTAAAAAGTCAACTTTGTGAAAAGAACTAAGTTCTCAACATTGCCTACAATAGAGATAGCGTTCTGCTATCACAATGCAGGCCAGACTGGGCCACCTAAGCTGGTATAGGAATCCAAGGAAGAAATAAAGTACCAGACACTTCACAGCAGCATGTGAGAGACTCTTAGAAAACAATTTTCATTATATTTATTATAGATCTCTAAATTGGAAAAGGAGCAAAGGATAGAGGAAGAAGCATTACAACAGGTTCTATACTGTAGGTTACTGTGTTTTCAGCTGCGATGAACATGATAATGAAGTCAGCTGAGCAAGAGCATAAAGGTCCCATGCTGACAAGAAAAAGACATCCCTAAGGATAAACTAACAGAGATGTTTTAACAACCACAAGTACAGTAATATAGACTAGATTGTTACTAGTGACACTGAAGAAAATAATCAAGTAACAAAAATAACGTTTAAGCTCAAAATATATGTTCCAGGAATATTCCCTTTTCTAAAAGGGAAAATAAACAGAGAATTTAACTTTAGGATTCTGAGAGGACTGTCAGAAAGCACATGCATTTAGCAAATTACATGTATGCTGACACAAGTAACAACAGAGAAGAACTCCATTTTATCTGGTGCTAAACTGGAAACCCGGATTAGTAACGAGGGGGAGCAGTCATGTGGCTTCTCTGGAGATGGCAAACTAGAATGGTTTGAGATTAAATTGGTGTTGTATTGACATTGCAGGCATAATTTGCACACAGATAATATCAACACTTCATAAAAGTAAAACTATACAAGCCTGGAATATGGGCCTACAAATTCTTACTTATGAGCCTTAAATGAGTAATCCTTTTGAATCAGTGCCTTGAAGGAGGCTGAAGGACTAGGGCCCCTGTGTCCAGCTGGGAATCTGAACCATCCAGAATTTAAGGTAGTGATTTTGAAGAAAAAATTTACTAAGGGATTGTGAAGCCATGAACATTTTTAAAAACTGATAATAAAAGTCACCACTTCATTTTCTGTCTCTAAATGAACTGCATAGTTGTTTGAAAAGATATTGTAAACTCCAGACGTTACTTTGGACTTGTGGTAACAGTAAAATTCATTTATCCTACTCATGTGTGTGACATGGGTCACAATATTGTACCTCTTACATACCTCTTTCCTACTCATAAAAACCTACATTTCTAAGGAATGATGGGTAATTAACAAATTCTACATGTATTAACATATTTTACCAAGATATATAATCTTCTAATTTTAAAAAATATTTCGTATTTTAAATTCCCTCCATACCTAAGGGGAAAAAATTATTATTCATTTAATATTAAAGTTTCATGGATAATCTCAAGAGATTTGACTTCACTGCTGGAACAATTCAGCAAACTACTTAATAATTGGACATCTTTGAGTAGGAGTTTGAAGTATTTACTTTTTTTATTTTCATTTTGTAAAATTTTTGCTTCTCAATCTAAACGAAAATCGTATCTATGAATCCCACACACTACTTTTACCAACTACAAGGATAAACTCTGACTTGATGTGGCCATGGTGCCACATCCAAAAACATGAAAGCAACTAAAGCATATGTAAGCCTGCAGAGAAAATGTATAACAATATTTTAGCACATATTTTTAGCAAGACAGTCCATTTTTCTTAGTCATTATTATTCATTATACAAAGATCTTGTCCTGAGACAAAACCCTGTCTCAGTTAAGGTCAGAAGCAAATATCCCACCTCATTCAATGAGATGGAGATAAAATTTATTTTCAAGTGTAATCATTTTTTTCTTGAAATTCACCCCCATAAGGCAGTTAATTGCTTTACTGAGTAGTGGAGTTTTAAGTTTTAAGGATGCATATCATACAAAAACTTGAAACTTTGATGTGAAATAAGTGATTACATAGTTTGGCATAATTGCAATATGTCACAAAAAGACAAGCTGTTAAAAACTGCATTAGAGCTGGCAAAGTGAACACCTCTGAAGTACAACCAAAATGGTGTCATGCTTGCAACAGCAACACATATGTTCCAGAACATAGACTGCATCAGAAAAAAATAAATGGAGTTTCTTTGTCAAAGAAGGAAATCATCTGCTATTCTACCTAAACACAGCAAAAACTCTCTTTATTTATTACTGGATATGGTATTTGTATTGACTACATTCAAAGCGAGAGTGTTTGTAGAGACATACATCTCAAAAGGGGAAAAAAGGAAACAGAAGAAAGGAGTAATATTGAACCTGGATCTGATTTTCAACTACAACAGCTGATATCACTGCCCAGTGGTAAGCATGGCTGACAGCTGTTCTGTATCCTCCCCACTTGAAAAAAATTTCTAGAGGGCAACTTCTGCTCCCACTAGTGTTCCTGGAACTTCTGATTTTATTATTACTTTTAATTATACAAAATTCCTGACCTTAACAAATTAACCTTAGTTAGCCTTTCCTGGAGCTATATCTGGACTGGTGACTGTATATTTTATTTTCTCAAATTCTTTCTTGATCAGTTCTTAATTAGTGACTACATTTGAGCTTGTATAGAGAGTCTGTGCTCTCTGTACATCATTGCTTACTCAGCTGAGTCTCTCAGCGAAGGCTCGTTTGCATTTTCAGGTAGCACACGTGTAACAATTTCATGTCCTCTTCCATAAGTTTTGTTTATAGGCTTCCAAAAGTATCATGGGTAGCTTACATAAAGTCACATACAGACCTCTCATTTCCTCACTATTTCCTTGCGTTAGCAATTTCCATATATACTGTTCTGAGTGCTCAGAAGCAGCCTGTAATGCACACTGAAGAAATCAGATTATTAGCCAGCTCATTCAGACATGCATGTGCCAATTCTGGTTACTGTAAATAACACATTATTATTATAGCATTCCAGATAGCACACCATATTGGCTCACTTCTAAAACTGACTGGGAAACAGCATGACAAGAAACAATTACAACATACATCTTACACCACAGCTAGACTAAAATGGAGTTTGATAATTTGCAAGGCAATTATAGGACAATTTACAGTTAGAGAAGATTAGGGTTTTGCATTCATCCCACCAGACTACAAAGACAAGAGAGCATTTTTCTCACACAGAAAAGATCGGTCAGCTTCTTTCTTCCCAAACTCCTTTTTCTTGAAGTTTTACTTACAGATCTTCAAAGCTGTAATTTCCAGCAACTGGGCTTAGAACCCTTCCTCAAACAAGAGGTTTCCTTCAAACAGAGCCTGCAGAATTTAGACACTCAGTAAAAAATCATTTGTTCTTTCAAGCCTATTGCCTTGCTTTTTGTGTGTGTGTACACAATCACTTCTTGAGGATGAAGAACAATCTACTTTAAAGATTCTATCTATCTAAGAAGTGAAACTTTGCCTACAGGATCTGTCTTATCTTCCTTTATTGTTATATCTCCTAGTCTAGTTTGTTCTGTTTGCCTGTGTAGTTTTCCTAGCCATATTCTGGTGATTTTGTTTCTGCAGATTTTTGTCTCTTGGCCTTATCAACAGCTTTTTTTTTCTCCCCAGAGATATTTGATAGTAGATCTTGAAACTTCTTGCTACTCTACTACTCAGGTCTTTATAGAAGCTGCCAACATAAAGAGAATCATAGGCTATCTTTTAGAATATGTGTATACGCAAACACACAGATCATAGCTAAATAGTGCATGTTCCCATCATTATCAAGAATGCAGTCAGGTTAGTATACATTTAACAGAAATTACGTTTATACAAGTAAAAATCTCCAGAGTTCACAGTCTGGTCTTCAGGTGACCCACCATCAGTGAAGTTAATGCACTGAAGAAACCTCGTATATTTAGAATAACATCAGTCATAAAAATGACAATATGGTTTGTACTTGGCTACAAGATACATAGAGTTTCTGTTGGACAGTTGCTCCAAAATGTTCATTAATTTTGCTGTGTAGAACACCTACAGCTCTTAAAGAAACATCTGCAAATTTTTATATCGTTTATTCAATTTTGTCCCTAATGAAGTCACACTGAAAGTCTTGAATTAGGGTTAATTTAGTAATTATCTGGAATGAATCATTTAAATTGAATAGTGTTTTATTTAAAAGTCATTCACACCTAGACAAACCACATCTTCTGAAGTTAAGACAGGAATCTTTTAAAAGCAGGACACAGATCTTCAGAAGTGTGTAACTTTGCATCAGAAAAGAAAGTTCACATAACAGTTACAGCTTCCAGCTTTATGAAGGCACCTGTCCTTTCCACTGTACATTTAAGAATTCATCCCAGCTTGAGAAGAATACATACTTCCCTGAGCAGTGTCTCTTCTGTGCTAGACCCTGGTACAGAATTATTAGGAGAAATATTCCATGTCAAAGAAAAAGCATTTGATGGCAAAGAAAAAGCTTGCACCATTCAAGAACTTTTAAGTAATGTTAAACTCTCCCTACTCATGTTTGTCTTCTGCATACCCTTAGGCAATTAACCACAGCTTGCTTACAGTGGAAACAACGCCAGTATACTAAATACTTTTCACTATTTATTAAGAGTAGATAATGAGAAGAAATAAATAATAAAACTGTGATATTGGGTTTTCCTTTTTGATTTGTTGCACTAATTTTATCAATTTCACATTCATTTGTTTCAGAAACAGATTTATAAATGATCTACATTCAGCAGACAAAGAGGAAAAATTCAAGCCTATATGGTGTGTAGTTCAGGGAACAAGTACTTTAAAATTTTTCACAGGTACTTAGAACATTGCCGGTAGTACTGTAAACATGTATAGGTGTTTTCTGTAAGATTACACAAGATTCTTATGAGCAGAAATTGGTGGAAGTGTCAATGGCTCTTAGCAGCAGGCCTCAAGAGTTCAAAAGGTATAGTTTATTAAAGGGTGCCTGCACTGATCAGTGCAGAAAACATGGAATTGACATCTTCCTCTTTTTATACAGAAATAAATCTTTTTAATGATGATGATGATGTGTGTTTAATACCTTTATAATTTCCCCAAATGAAATATACTGACTTCCATCATAAAACTGGCCTGATTTCCATCATAAAATTTAAATGGTATGTGCAAGCGGAGGAGAAACTGAATGAAACCCACACATCATGAAACTATATAGGACTAAATATATAACACAGATCTAACCGTGGAATATTCAGGCAAGTATACTTCATGCCAGTTCACCTAGATATTTTCTTAACATTTAACTTCCAGCTTGATGTATATAACAGCTTTGACGTACTTAACCATTTAGATTTATAAATGTTCTTCTGTTTTATAGAAATTATAAGTAGAAATACTGTGTATGTTCAGCCCATGCATTTCCAACTTCAAATACTCTTCAGATATACATTGCTAAATATTAATGTGCTATCACATTTAATATCCTAAAAAACTGCGAAGCATGAAGCCTATTCATTTCAATATCAATTAACAACACAGAATCTTGGCCCCATATTTAAATAGTTGAAATTATAAATTGCTAATACAGGTAATAGAGTATAATTGGAACATTTCTTGGTGTGAAATGGTGGTATCTTCTTTTTTAGTCCCTTGTACCTGTAAATCATTCCAGATAACACATCTTAAAACTGAAGTGACAGGACTGATGAGCAAATTCACACAGACTTAGTGTAACTCTTCACACTATATTCCATTGAGTGTTGCAATACATGTCAATTAATATTTCTCCTTTACCTTACAATAGTTTGAACACATTTTGTTCCTTCCAAACTATTTTGAAAATTCTGTCACTTAAAAATAATAAAAATCCAAGAAGATCAATTGTTTTTTACATCTTTAGCATCAGAAAACAACTTAACCACGTGCCAATTCTAAGACTTTCCTAAGTGGTATTTCTATAATAAGTATGATAGAAAGAACAGGTTCATGCTAATTTTTAAGAAATCTATTGTAGCATTTAAAAGGACTCATTTTTCTTTTTTTCTCAGTATTTAACTTAGATATTTTATATAATATATATATATATTTTAACTTCAAACTCATACTCATTAACTGCTGTAAAAGCATTTGTAATTTGTGCTTTGCTAGTCTGAACACTTCATGACAGGTATATAAAAATTATCAGAAAGCTTAATACTTCAGAGTTACTATGAGGTCTCTTGTTACCCAGATTTCCTTTCCTTAAAACATAAACCACAGGAACAGCTATTCTAAAAATCCATATTCTAAAATGTGTAACTCATGATAAAAATAATAGTTACTGAAATTAAATAATGTTTTGTAATGCTTTATTTAATTTCTTGATAATATGCAAGATTAATTAATCAAATAGTCTGCTGAAAATAAACACATTCTAAAACAACGGGCCAGCAGAAGACAGGCAGAATATTTAAATTCTATGTAAGACCTTTAAACAGACGAGTGTTTTTATTCTCTGCAAGTATATCAGAACTGATAACAATCTACTTCACTAGAAATACATTTAATGCTATATAGTTCTTTGTTTCTAAGATTATCTTAGATGTTTTCTCCAGTTGCCCTCTGTGAAAACTGATTTTTGAATCCCATGTGTATGTGTCAGGCAAGATCAGATAATGCGATGCTTAATTATTAGAAGTGATTTCTGAGGGCAGGTGGCTGAATGATGAATAATTGGAGAAGTGGATTGAGTCAAAAAAGCTACAGGAACATACGTGAGGATATTTAGACATTCTCAGACTGCAAGTGCAAGTGAAAACATCAGGAACAAAGGTTTGTACTGAGCACCATCTTCAAAAGAAATCAGCAGAACTATGATTCAGGCTGTTGGCAGAATCTGTGGACTTTAACAAGCAATATCACTTCTTGGAGCATGTAGTCTGCATGTTAGTCTCAACCATCTTCTCTGTCCATACCGTTACTAGACAATTTGAGACGGCTTATGGACTGAGCCACAGTGAGCTAATATATATAGGAACATAGAGGAAAACTAGCACATCAATTACATAACAGAATTTAATAAATGACTATATCATAAAAGATTTCTATGTTAGCTCATTTGAAAATGCTTTTAATATGTAATGTTAAACATCAAATCTTATTTCACAATTTCTACATTTTCAATAGTTAAAGTATTTAATATTTAAAAAATGAACACAATTTTTGTGATGGCCAATTGACTGAATAAATAATAAATTATAAAATATCACTTTCTATTTTTCTACTTATAAGCTTTATTATCACTGCTTATATGTTTATATAAAAATAACATTACTTTGCAAAAAAAATTACTTCTATTGATACTATTGACTTACCATTTTTGCAGCTGTCAATGACACTAACTTGCACTGCAGCTTTGATTTTTCAAGCTCTCACATATCTAATGATAACCAAAGGGACTAATTTGAATAACACTCTTAAATCAGAAGAAACATACATTGCTAAGTAAGCAATTAATAGAAACAACTCTCCCTATAATGCAAAGGAATAACACAGTGGTAGCTGCTTCAAAATTCCTCAACATGAATAAAGAACAAATGTTATGGTATTTAAATAGTTTTAGCAAATATTTTAAAATGCATTTTTTCTGCAGCTGTGGCACAAATAGTAATGACTTGAATAACTGTTTAAGCAAAGAAGTTATAGGAGTAAAATAATTCATACAATAATAATGAACATTATACAATGTTAAATGTTTAGAGTATTTTGAAACAACACATGCTACATAAAATGAAATTTCCTATTTATCTTATCTTAATCCCTTGTATACCACAACATAATTTTTTTTTATTTTTATTTTTATTTTTTTTGACACAGACTCTGAAAAGTAAGAAAGTGAAATCAAAATACTTGGTATTGTTTTTTCAGTTCACCTGCAACTATACACTTTCTGTATACAACATTATTTTCTCCCTACTCAGGAGCAGACAAATGTTATAGCAGCAGACAATGTGTTTTAGTAAGTCTCTGTGCACAGAAGAGTTGCTATTACTAAAGGGTCAGTGGCAAGCTGGAAAAACTTGAAAAACAGAATTAAGGGTGCAGAAAATTCCATAATACCTTTGATTTTGATGACAGATGAGTCCTTGTCCTATCAAGTTCATACAACACTGACAATATGGGCTAATATCTATTTCCAGTATCCAATTAACCACAGAACTCTTGGTAAGACAGAACATTATATTTACAATGATAGCTCTTTAATTCTGTCTTAGAACTGCTCAATATTTGGTCTTGAGAGTGCTGCCAATCAAATATAAAAAAGGCTGCCTTCAAGACAGCTGGATGCCATTTCAAAAGAGACTAAAAGAAAACACCGTAAATACAGTTATCAAAATAGATTAGAATGCTCTACACTCTGTGAGAAGAAAAATGGGAAGGAATGAGCTTTGCCACAGCTCCAGGATGAGGCTGGAGGAAGAGTCACAGGATCATAGAATCCTCAGTTGGAAGGGACCTACAGGGATCATTGATTCCAACTCCTGGTTCTACCCAAAAATCAAATCGTATTTCTGAGAGTGCTGTCTAAATCATTCTTAAACTCTGGAGTTGCTATATTTAGGTCCATTAAATTTAGTGCTTTATGGGAAGCAGAGATTCTATGATTCTCTTTTCTTAAAATTACAGAAGTTTGTCCAAAGTTCCTCAGCAGCACCTCGCAGAGGCTCCTGCCTGTTTGCACTCATTTCTACCCTGGGTTTTCCCAAACAGCCCTGTTTGGGATCAGAGGGCACTTAAACCATCTTCTGGTGCTTCCAGAAAAGTAGGTACAATTAATTGTATTCAGCGTGTTGAATGTATAGTACAAAAATCCCAAGTCTCTCATCAAAAACACACAATACATCCTGTATTCTGAATATAAATAAACATTTCTGAGATGATTGTTAGAGACATATATGCTGTAAGGGAGATTGTGCATGTGCTGCTGGACCCAGAAAAATTTCTATGTGAAAATTAAAAAATTCTATCTATCATGTTTGTCTGAAGTGAAAAGATGTCGATTTAATTGTCATCAGCGTATTTTAAAGTAATTGAAATAAGATCATACCACTCCTTAATTACTACAAATCAAATTTCTGTTCATAAAGCACAATGTTAATATTTTCCTTTTTTTCCCCAACTCATTACCTCCTCCCAAATATTTTCCACCTTGAAATTTTGTTCAAGTTATACACTTCAAAATTACAAGCAATTTTTAATATACTTAATCTTCCATATTAAACAAGTGGAATTTAAATTCTCATTTCGTTGATGCTCTGTTTTATGTTAAACAAATTGAGGATTATGCATTGATGGTATAAATATACATATAATCACTTCTTTAATTATGCATATGATTGCTGCCTAACTTCGTAATATATTCCTACAGTTGCTGCAGAACTAAAAGATTTTAATTTTCAAACTGTTTTTAACATTACTAATTTTCTTTCATTTCAGAACATTATATTAAGCATGTTTAAGAAAAGAACCTTAATGGCTTTGGCATTTACTTATCTACATATTTATTTTTTTCTGTCTTCTTTTATGTTTTCTAATGACAATTTTGAGCTGTTTGAAAGATAGAAATGTAATCTAGAAATAGCATTATATAAGCAGTTTTTCTTCTTTAAATACTGGAAGAAGGGACTTGCAGGGACTTCATATCACAACAAAAGATATAATACTTCAGAAAAGTGAGCCTGAGCAGACTAAGATTTATGTAACAGATAATCAGTTCTTTCTGGCATTGTATCCCAACAGTATTACTTGAAGATGATGGTTTATAAACATGTTTGGTAAAAAAAAAATGTAATAGTGAATAAAACTATGTAAAACCCAAAGGTACTTACACGCGTGTGTGTAGACTTTTAAACAGATATTACAGTCATTAAATTTAACAGCCTCCATTCTATCCTGGAAGCAGAGGAAAACTGCCTCAGATTTTACACATGACAAAGGCCATCACCACCTGTGGGCACACTGCTCTCCTGCTCAGTTCAGTTCTGAACTGTTTTCCACCTGGAAAGCTCACATCACCCAGTAACAGGGGCAGTGCATCTTTCTAGTTTCTGAGTGCTATGCAGGAAGGCTGTGCTTCCATAGGTGCATGGAGGGCAGGAGCAGAGTCTGGCTGCTGCCCTCAGATAGGGAGGGCCTCTGGGCCTCCAGCTGCAACAGGCTCCAAACAGGAAGCAGGACCTGAAGCAGAGGGTTTGGTTACAGAGCTGAGGTGAGACACCTCAGCAGATATTAAGGTAGCTTGATGTCTGGGCTATTTGGCTGACTTTACAGATGGAAGACATTTTTAATGGAAGGGGGGAAAACATTGAGGAGACAGATGGTAAATCTGAACTAACCCTCTCTCAGTTAAAATTTGCTGGGCAATACGTTTGGGCCTGCTGTGACTAGCAGGTATTAAGCTGTGCTGCAGGATACTGTTGGTGCCAAAAGGCACCAGGGCAGGCAGGACTGTGTGTTCCTTGGCTTGGCAAAACTCTGAGTGGTGGAGCTGGTCAGCTGTAAGCCCACAGGCTGGAGCTGCACGTAGATGAGGCAGCTGATTCAACCTGCCTGCTTTCTGCTTCTAGTGCAGCCCCATGTTCTCCTCTTCTCCTGGCTGTGTGCTTCTTACTTACCCCTTGTTGACTGGTGCCTCTCTGACCTCTCTCTGGGCCAATTCAGTTAATTAAACCACTAACAAACTAACCCAACCCAAAAAACAAATAGCTTTCCGCTGGATTAATGAGTCAGTTTACTGACAGGTCGGGTATGTGCCAGAGCTGGAATGTGAGGGAGAGGAGAATGGGACTGTTCCTTTCAGCATCAGAAAGTCATTAAGTCTACTCAGTTGCTCCTGAAGTATACTCTTTAGACAGTGGTGTGACAATGCTGATAAGGAAATCAAAAGGCTAACCCCTGCTGAAAGAGATGTTCCTCCTACTTCCTTCCTCCTCAGCCTTGTTTTGTGCTTCTTCTAGTGTTAATCCTACCACCAGCTAGTCTGGGGGAGATTATTGCATTCCTTTGTTTGTTGGGGTGGCTTTCTAACCAGCTGGCTGTAGGATTTGATGATGGTAGGGAAGAATGTGAATGTGTGCCTAGACTTCCTCCTAGCCTGTCGGTTAGCCTTTGAATTGTCTTTACTGCTTTGTTAGGCTGCACTCTGTGATTCTGTTGGCTAATTACTGGGAGCAGCTGAACTCTGGAGAAAGATGAAAGCACATCACACAAGCCCTGCAAATTGTTAGTGGGAATGCTCTGGCAACTGAGGGGGGATTTTATGGTTTTCCAACCAGACTGAGGAACTTCAGGTATGAAAAACTCACCCAAGTGACTGAAAACTAGAAGAAGGAGGTCTTGCAGTATTAGTGACAGCTGCTGTAATGGATAAGACTGGCTTAATTACCAGCTAGGAGTTGTGTGGTAGCAATAGCTCACTTATGAATTAACTGCAGTTCTGGAAGCATGACTGGTAAAACTGACTAGAAGCGTGATATGTGTGCTTATAGGCTTACAAGAAACCCAGGGACCACATTCCCAAATCTCAGTGCATTTTGGTAGTAACAAAATGTGCAAATATGGGTTATCAGTGAAACTATAATGTGGCTTACCTATGATTAAGTGGTTGTGGAGATATAGCACCATAGCTGAGAGTATCTTTTGAGCTCAGAGTTGACTCCAGACTGTTCTTCAGTGAAGACATCTATGTTTGAGTTATTTGGCTATAAATGAAGAAAAGTCCTATGCATTTTGGATTTCAAAGATCCAAGGCAGGCATGAATAGTATTGAGTTTCTGGTTGGGAGTTATGCCAAAGGCAGCATGAGTTTGCATTTTTGTTTTAACTTGGGAAAAGCACATTGTTACAACTGGCTCATGCCTGGTCTTACAAAGACAGAGATAAATTCCCAACAATCTTAAGTACTAGTCTTTCCCAGATACATATTCTGCTCCTAGAAACATGTAACATTTTCCCTGAGGACTTTTTTCTCCCTTGATCTTCTGCTGCATAACCCTGAAAATTTCTGTCATAGAACAACTGTATCTTTAATGGACAGAGTGGACCTACATTCAGTCAGTCATTCTGCCCAGGCAATAGCTAGAATACTTACAGAATCAGATGCATATAACGCACAGAATAAACATAATGTTGAGTGTCTTTTATCAGAGCATCAGAGACACCTCCGCCAATTGCTTATGAAACAATTTTATGAGTGATTCTGTGAGTGTTGGATAAGATTTCAGAAAATTTCATGTAAGGTTATAGATTACAATATGCAGATTCTTCACTAGATAACTTACTATAGGACTGGGTAGCTATCCATACCTAATCTGTGTCGATGAATCTTTAGCAATACAACTAACAATGGAACTACAAGTATTACACAAACACAAAATGTAGAATTTTCAAGTCTTTCCAAAACTGCTGCAATGTGCAGGCTTTGAAATAAATTACTGGAGAGCATGGCACTCGCCTATGTTTCAGCAAAAATTTGACAATTAAACCATATCAAATGACTTAAAATATGCACCTAGGACTTGCATCTGATGACTGTCAGCACTTTCTTTCATTCAGACCTAAATATATTAGCATTTCTTGAGTATACACAATGCTTGGTCACTTTTTAAAACACACTTTGGTTTACCATTTTTACTGCTCCCATGAGAGCAGTATACTTACCACAAAGTAAAGCTCAGTACTTTCAAACAACAACAACAACAAACAACACAAGAGGAAAAGAGAAGAAAAAGGTGGCATTGCTTTTTTCATGGTAATAAAGTGTTTGCATACATTATCTCACCTAGGGAATTCCTAGGTGAAGTAATTCATATGCTGGAATTTAGAAAACAGGCTGCTTTGGAGAGGGAAGCAAAAAAGAGAGGCATAAAGATATAGCAAATAATAGTATTGGATGAAAAATAAATGCAACTGGGTAGATGAATACAGATTTTTTTTTGGAATTTGTATTCAAGCTTTGTGAAAAATTGCTTAACAAATCAGTGTTCAAAAATAAAATTCAAGAACTATACATAATAATATATTTATATAATCATACTAAAATACAGATAATCTACCTGTATCTATATCTATACATAGATATATGATTATTTTATTAGAATTTTCTTTCACACGCAAAAAAAAATATAAGAAGTTTTTTGGAAAAGAGTTGACTATTTGTTAAGAATTCTGGGATGTTTTGTTTCCGAGCAGTTGCAGTGTAACCAGAATGAAGGACTTGATTCTATTACAGGAAGAGATACTTTCTCTTTTGCTAGGTAGCCCAATAATGATATCACTTCCGAAGTGAAAAATGCCTGATAAAATTCCTTTAAGTGGATACTGGCTGTAGCTCTTGAAAGTGATAAAGACTTGGATTCTTATTTCAGGGCCAGCAAATGTCTGTCTACACGACTTTCCAAAGAAAAGATTGACAGGTATTCAGGACACCTCTGTGGTCTGATAACTTGGGTAGTCTGTCCCCTGAGGCCTGTTGTGTTTCAGACTTGCTCCTTTGAGCAGAGTGGACTGTTTAACTGTGTGTTTCCAACTTCTAAAGAGAAAACTTTAGAAGTGAAGAGAAAAGGTTTGGAGGGAGAGATATGAATGTGAGGAAGTTCTTTTGTCTTTTCTGATGATGCTGTATCCTTTTTGAATGTATATGTCAAAGCTGGACATAGAATTTAGATTACTGCTTTTGCAATTTCTTTTTTAAAGGTTTATGGCAGTAGGGGAAAAAGCCTTTTTCCATGTCTTTTTTTTTTTTTCAATCTAGGCCTTAATTTCCTTAGTTTAAGTACCTGAAGCAAAGTAGTGAGTCAAAGTAACTCAGTGCCTTTTCTCAACATTATTGTGGACAAAGATATTAATTAGCCACTTGGAGTGTTGTCTACAGTGAAATAGTTTCATGGTGTAACTGATGCTCAGTATCTCAACAAAATCACAGAGTGGTATATAGAATTAAAGAGAAAGAAACTGTTTCTTGCACAGTCTGTCAAGCTGAGCTACTGTTTTTAGTGGGTACTAGGTCAAGCCTGTTAATGCATGGGATGCCCTATAGAGGCAGATAAGCAGTAAGTTCAGCTTCATATTAGTTTAATTACAAGTTCTTGGGTAGTATCTTTGGGTTCTCTTCTTGATCAAGTAAGTGGTCATACTAAAAATTGTGCTATTTGTTTGTACTTCTTTAAAATGCAAATCTGCCTGTGAGTGAATACTTTTTTCAGTCTGACAACTTGAATTTTTAAACCATTCTTCTAGTTTGAAATGAAATAACTTTTATTCTATTGATATCAGAATACTTTGCCTGAAATTGTTCTTAAAAACAATGATTTTTAAAAATTATCTAAAAGAAACACACCTTTCAAAAGCATTTTGGTGTTTTAGGGAGGGAAGTGATGCTGGCAACCAAATATTTTTCACTATCTGCACTGAATGATTGACATGAACATTCATGAAAAACATCTTCCTCAGTTAATTTTTATCAGAAAATGCAGTTTTTTTGGGGAAAAAACTCATCAGATTATTTTCTGATTTCATTATACATAAAAAGCCAAATTCTCCTGTACTCATTGTGCTCATATGTAAATTTTGCTTTCATAGTTCTGTTTTCATTCTGATGTGTCATTACTGGGAAAACATATTTGGGTAATTAAGAATATCCTGTAGGGTAATTTTATTTCAGTTAGATATTTTATGTATTATAGCTTTGATTTATTGTGTTTAATGCATTTGTTGTACTTAAGCAAGCTAGCTGTCAGTGTATATATTGCTTACACACACATATATTTTTTAAGATAGGACATGATTATAATATGTCAGGCATCATAAGTGTTTTGCATGCAGTAGCACTTGTAAATGCTTCTACTCTCTTAGGATGTTTTCTCTAGTCCTAGAAACTACAGCAGCTTGTCAATTACTTGCAAAAATTGTGCTGAAGTTTACTTGTAATTAATTTTTTCTACTATAGTTCTGCAAAATAAATGTTAACATATTTGCATTCTCAACTTAGTTTTTATTTGCTTGTTTGAAGGAGAAATTATTCTTGCTTATGAACAAATTTACTTGAAGTAGCCGCTTATAAGTGTAAATTTAATTGTTTTGTACATAGGAAGCAGTGAGGGGTGCCAGCCTTCACACTTGAATGGCACTGCTAAAATTGTTTGACACTGAAGTGGTCATTTAAGCTGAGCAGAAAAAGCTGATATGGAGGTGTCAATCCAGTCAAACAATCAACCAATTGCTTCACTTCCAGCAAGTGTTAGTAATTTTCTGTGTTCAGCAAATATGAGCTTACTAGATGATTTTAATAGGATTGAAGATTAGTTATGCTCTAAATGTTCTACAAGGAGAAAAAGATCAGAAATTTACTTGTATAATGAGTTTGTCTTTGTAAGGATTCCCCTATCAATGGATGATAATTTCGTAAATGTTATAATAATACACATATTGTATTATAAATGAATATCATGGTGAAGTGAGTTAAATAATTGAATGATGAAATAGAGAGAGAATGTAGGATGCACTGAGAAATATTAACACAATCTATTCTTCATGCAATCTTGTAATTCATTTTAACTGACAGTCTTTTAAGAAATCATAATGAATATCCTTAAAACACCTGTAACTATTTCCCACAGGTCAGAAATCCTTGCCACACCATATACATCCCTAAAACTTTCAAATCATATCTCAGTTTTTTGGCTTACAAATTAAGACAGCCTCCTGCAGCAGTTTCTCAATAGTTTCTCAAGCCAATGGGCAATTAGATACCCCTATCCTGCCGTTCTGTCCCACTCCTCTTTGCTGTATAAGCTTGCTGCTTTTCAGATTATATCCAGCAATGCTGGGAGAGGAGGGTAGATGCAGTATCATCCTCTTTCAATGAGCAGAAAGAATTAAAATCAAGTCACCTACATAAAAGCTGGTAAGAAAAACACCAGAAGATGCCTAAGTCATGGCTTTTAGGGTTTGGGGAAACAGTGTCCAGTTGACTACCTCAGTTTTAAAGCCTTTGTTCTCCCTGCCACTGAGTTCAGTTTGCAGACTTCAGGGTTTTGTGGCTGCATGGGGTTCAGCACTTCACACTCTGGAAGCATGAAGATGCATTATGAATCAGAAATCCCCATTTTTCCAGAGAAGACTTGAAACAACAATGTTTACACTTTAAAATAAGGCAATGAGGCTCTCCCGGAAGAGTTCAGGAGCTGAGAGCAAGCTTCCCTGTTACAGAAAAAACTAGCCATAAACACCTTCCTGCTCTTAAATGGAAAGTTTTAAGAACTTTCCTTCTACAGGGGATTCCAGATTGTTTTCCTGAGTTGTAAGGAAAAAAACTGAATTTCTCTGCAACAGGGATCCTAGATCTGGATGTTCTCTGTAGTTGTATCTCATCTCCTCATCCTGGCCAGTGTCAGACATGAACTTACACCTCTGAGTTTCACCATCCCTTTTTTTTTTTTTTTCCCATTGTCTGGTTTTTAATTTAGGGAACATCTAGGCTTGTAAGCCAACTTTGAGATCAGTCTCTCTTCACGTTTAATGCTAAGAAGAGACAAGAAAAATCCGAAGGCAGCATTGCATCAGAATTAATTCTAATTAATTTATTTATCTATCTAATTTATTTCATCACATATTGGGTAGGCAAGTTTACACAGTAAGACTTGAGATACTAGAAAAGGGTTTTTAAAAAATACTCGAGATTTGAGTGTCTGAGAAATGGTATTCCATTTTAAATTAATAGAAATGTGTGTTAAATTAAGTTTCTGCTACTATAAAACACTTTGTAAGAATGCAACACTGAGTATATCTAAAAGCTAATATTTGACTTTAAGTTCCATTTCATGACATTTTCACTACTTTGAAATCTTTGGTAGAAAAATCTGTTTATATTAGCTATAGCTGTGTTTTAAAAACAGGTTCTGAATCTTAAATGAAGTCAGCTGAGTTTGCATTAAAAAAATTTAAAATATGCCATTATGTGTCCTCCTGTAAACTAGTTTTTCTCAATATATAAAAATATAAGGGCCTAAATTATTACTAAACCAAATGCCTTGAAGTCATTTTTACTATTGAGGAAGCTTTTTAGCTGATGAACCCCACAGAATAATGGTTTGCACAAGACTTTTTTGATGTTGGAACACAGTAGTTTTGATTATGCGTTACCAGTGTGAGCTCTCTATGCCAAGAAGGAGTATAAGGGAATCTATCTGTTCTGTCTGTTGCCTTGGAGCCATTGAGAAGATTCAGTTGGATACACCTTTGAGTGCCATTTCTATAAACAGGAAAATAGTCCTCAAGAGTACATAGCATAATTCTTAGGTTTTTGTAAAGCTGGGTTAACTTATCTGGGCAGAAAATGGCTTCCTTTGTGCAGTACTCTCAGAAATGTCCACTGACTTCATTTACTTAAACTTTGTATGACCAGTTCCAGTTTTGAGGGTTTTCTTCTGAATGCTTTTATTATAGTTGTGTTATAACTCTATTTTGTTGCATACTGTGCCTAAAATGGAGCCCAGTATTTTGAGATGCAGCATAATACTAATGCCAAGCTTGCTTTTCTGAATCTGATCAGGTGATTTGTGTTGATTAAAATTAATTTTATTTTGTAAAACCAGAGGAAGGTGTTTAAATGCAGATGGTCTGTTTTTCTCCCTTCCATTGAAGCCTCCTATGAAGTTGTGGTCAGAGGTACCAAATCTAACAATCAAACACTTCAAGAATGTATTTCCACAATGACGGAAATGAATGTAGTACGAGAATCTGTAGAAGAATATTCCTAGGGTCTATCAATGGCTTAAAAAATGAGGGTTAGGATCTGGATGAACTCACTGGGAAATAATACTTGATACTCTTCTCCACAGTACTTGTAATGAAACTTCTGTTCTTTGGGAAAAAAAAAAAAAAAAAGGAAGTTTTGTTTTAAATAGCCTTTTTGTGATGGCTTTTAGTGGTTTAAGCATTAGCTGGTATTAATCAACTCTTTCAATACTTTCTGCTCTATACAATTAATACATGATCACAGTATTTCACATTTCAGTTGAATTTCAGCAACAGCAATGTACTAAATGACTGTAGCCCCAGAATTCTGACTGATTTCAGTGGCAGTAATTGTTATATAGCCTTATTTAAGGATCAGGTATTAAACTAGACATACTGGCTGAGTGCTATAAATAAAAATTATACTGAATTAAGTAAAAATAAAAGCCACAGTTTAAGTCTTGAATATTATTCTTGCATATGTCTGATTGTCATGTTGCAACATAGATTGTCAACAATGACATGTGAACTACTGTGTGATGGCTGTTATCCTAGAACATGTAGTCCACCGCAGGTTTTAAATCCTGACATCCTAAAAGAAATTGTATTTTTCAAAATGAGTCATTACTCTTTTGGATATGCAAAAACAAATTCTAAAACAAGCAGTGTTCTACATTCTCAAATTTCTATTTGGGGGAACAGTTACTTGCTAAATTCTTTTTTACTTTCCATAATTAACATTTAGCTTTCAGAAAATTTTGAGAATATTTCAAGTTTTTTCTTTCAAATGTGTTTTTCATGAAAATTTCTAGAAATATGAAGTCTCTTGGGATCTTGTTGCCGCTGGGTGGAAACGGTGTGCAAAATTTATAAGCAGTTTTCTTTTGAGGCTTTTAAAGAAAGATAAAATAATGGACCTTGGCTTTAATATTTTTCAGAATATTGTAAATCATTTTTTAACTCAGGACTACAACAATAAAGTATAAATAATGCAGATAAGTGCTAGTGACAGAGCTCAAATATACTTTCTCATATTCTTTGTCCAAATGATGAATTGTAGATATGGCAGGGTACATGATAAAATATTCATGTTTGTTAACAAGGCAGATATTTTTGATCATGTATTCTGTGAAAATGACTCAAATTTTTGACTGCAGTGAAATGTCTTAGTGGCATCAGCTAAAGATCTAGCTCTCTAAGCTTATATTACATGACTTACATATTAAAATTCCGCAGAGAATTTTAGGAAAAGTGATGTTTCTTTGTCTAAATTCATATTGCTGTCTTAGGTATTTATTTAGAATAATAACACAAAACTAGGAGCTCTTCATGCTGCACGTGGAAGTTAGTCTATACAAACATTCTTTTATTATTGTTTTGAAAGAATATTTAAAATTCTACTTTTCTAAATGTTCGACACTGTAATTTTAAGTTGTTTCCTTTTTTTCGCTTCTGTCAATGATTGTTTTCTTTAAGTGGCATCAAGGTTAGTTTCTTTTGCTTGATACACCCTTTTGCTACAGTAGACAGAGAATGAAGGATCTGTCCTTCAGTCTGTTCATGGCATAGTTTTAAAAAAGTATAAACACTGAATTCCTGAGCTTGCTGTGAGATGGAAGGTCATTAACAGGGCACTTGAGCAGATTGGTATTACAGTCAATTGAGACGCTGAAACATCCTAAATGGCCTAATGCAGCAACTAAGTGCGTCTTAAATTCCAGAACTTTTACTTGAGCAGAGCATTCATGACCAAAGTGAATTTCCATTTCCTTTAGTAAATGCTGTTTTTATATAGTCATAGTTGAAGAGGCAACACAATGTAAACACAGCAGTTTGATTCTATCTGCACAGCAGCACTAAACTAATTCGTCAAATTATAAACATGAAATCTGAGTCTCGGCAAAATATATATAGTTACATGTTGAATTAATAGAAATGGCAGGAATTTATGTGTTTGTATCTGTACATGCAGACACACAGTCAAAGTAGCGCTGTCAGAGAGAGCAGCATACAAATTAGAAGGATTTCTTCCTTTGAGAAGCTGAAGTTTCACCCATGTTCAACCAATACAGCACTATAGAAAGGATAAATTAGATGTTATTTCTTTGTTCTAAAGTAATATACATCAGGTAAGAAGGAAAGGGAGGCAAATTATTGAACTTGATTTTGTTTATAATTTTTCTATTAATGAAGTATCTTTAGATCTAGCACTACTTTGTGGGAGATTTACTAGTTGTTTTAGGTCTATCTCATTCAGAGATTATGAAAACTTGATTTGAAGGAGAGAATAAAGAAAACATCTCCCTCTGTGTAAATTCTTGGATGAAAGGTGATATAAGCGTGGTTCTTCATACTACACATAAGGGGCTCCTGCAGTTATAGTTATGGAGAAGAGGCTACAGAAGTAAGAAGAGGGCAGCTAATCTAGGAACGTAGCTCAAATCTATAAATTTTAGTTTAGCAAGGTTGTTTGGACAAATTTGCAACTGAGTGTTAACTACAATTAATCTGAAAGGATTCAGAATGCTAACACTCCGGCAATACTACATGCTGTTACACTCTTACGTTGAAGTCATACTTCCGTCAATTAAAAATATGGCCTTCTAAAAGTTCAAAGAATTTCAGAACCACTTTGAAAAAACATTCTAAAGTAGGTCTTGGATGTCTAGCAGACAATGTTATTAAGTCTTCTTGTATTTTTGTTGCTGTTGTTTTCTCACTCCACTGTCCATTATTATCTCCTTCATAACAGAAGGTATAAGAGAGTATGTGGTTATGCCCCAAATGCTACAGTTTACTATCCAGTACCTATTGAGATTGGGCTTGTGTTAAGATGCCTAGCTGTGATTTGGACAATATATGTTCCCTTTTGCTGACTATGTGATCGACAGCCATCTCAGCAGAGTGCTAGCTATGAAACATCTAAAAAAAAGGAGGAGGTCAGGTGTATCTCAGTGTCAGCTCTTGCCTATTTGCATGAGTCAGAGGTTATTCAGTGCACAATGAACTGCCTTTTATATGTCTAACAGATTTCCATGTTGAATTCTGTGGGATAAAGGTAGACCTTAGTGAATGAGGGCCACTTTTATCTGTTCTTCCCTTCCAAGTGAATCTTCAACATATTTTTCTCAGTTTCAACAAGCAGTTTCCAAATTAAATTGCCTTCCTTTTTGTGCGTCTGCCCTGTTGAAGTCTGCTGCTGCTATAGTCTTGACATGCTTGGCTTAAAGAATTTGATAGATGAAAGGCTCTTGTGCTTTAAGGACCAAAGCACAAATCCAGTGATGCACTCAGGTGTGTCAAGGCTGGTATATTCAGAGATATTTTTTTAGCGTACATTTCTCAGTAAGACCCTACTGAAATGCACTGCTCATATCTGAAGCCATATGTTGTACCAATATATGTAAAGGCCAAGACTAGGACAAAGCAAGTTACTCTTAATAGCTTTCTCTTTCTGTCTTTCTTTCCAGTAACAGTTCCTCACTTGGAGAAGGAAGAGAAAGGAAGAGTATCTGTATACGTAGTTAATTAGAGCATGGAAAGAAAAGAAACAGTAACAGTGAGGTTTGGGGAAAGGGCTCAGAAGCACAAACAGAAATCTGGATATGCACAATTCCATCTTACACTCTTTGAATGATTACTTAAAGCCCCTTTATACTCTGAAATAGAAAAATAACTTCACTGCTGCACACAATACAAAGTCCATTTTTGAATGAAGTTTTACTTATAAATTGTTCTGAGTGGATAGGAAGTTTTGGCTTGAATTGAATTAGTGAAAATAAAACTTTACCTTTACTTAAATAGCTTGATATTCTGAGGTACTGACTTCTAAATATTCTTTTCTAGGTTTTAGTTTTTCACCCTTATCTACATGTATGTATTCTACAAATTATATTCTCAGTTTCTTAGATTGATATTCCGGCCATCATTTCCTTTCAAAAGCATTGTTTCTTTTTTTCTGGGAAGTCAGACTACATCTTTGTGTGCGTGATTAATCCAGTGTGCACTGGACATGTCCAATTAATGGCACAAAAACTGGTCGGCCATATGTGCCATGAATTTTCATCAAAGATGCATCATTATCTACTGTGTCTTTAAACAGAATTCATTGGTACCTGTCCAGCAATCACTTCCTGTTTTTGGACACCTGACTATCTGACCAAAACAGCTTTGATGCTTGGCAGGAAGTGGAATGCTGGGAATACTAAACAAATAGTTTGAATTTTGGATGACCCTGTACAGAGCCAGGAATTGGGTTCAATGATCCTTGTGGGTCTCATCAAACTGAGGGTATGTTATTACTCCAAATGTACAAAAATAGGATGACATCTGAAAAACCTAAGTTCAGGCTTTTTTTTTGTCATTCGATCCCTTGTATGAGATTGATTTAATAGATAAAATTAGAATCCTGTGTACAGTATCTGTAATTGTACCTGTATAAAATTGGTGGACACTAATAAAAAAGATTTTCAAAATAAATATATTTTGGCTGTTCACTGAAAGCTAAGAGAGTTCAAACAGATATCCAGAGTCAGCAGCTCCCTGTGTCACAACAGGAATTGCTTCTTCTTATATTTATTTTGCCCTCTTTACAGTGGGAGGAGGTCTGCGGAAGAAGAGTTTTACAAGAGATTGCTAAAATCAACATCCAAATATTCTGAGGATGGTACCTTTTGTTTATTGCTTATGAGCGTTTTGCAGTTTGCATATCTAAAGTCTAATCCTGCTTTAAGGTTGGTCTCAAATCACATAGGATTACTTGTTTATTATGGCACAAGGTTCATTTCTCAGGGGATCTCATTTCAACTATCATGTAACATGCTACTTATCTGTTGATCTTTTGAACTTTCAGGTCTCTGTGTTTGTTCCTCTATCATGGCTTTGTAGCCAGCTATTAAAGTAGTAATAGCATAGTTTACTGCTGATAATATTTTGGTATCTTCGGTAACAGAGGATATGCCATTAAAATAAAAGAAATTTGTTCACCTTGTAATTTTTCCCAGCTATTTTACTTCTGAGGTACATGTATTCTTTAAGAAATCCTAGGTATTGGATTGAAGAAAGTTTAGCCAGTAGCTACTGCACATAACTTTGGTTAAATTTTTTTTGAATTAGCATCTCAGTTGAAAAAATACTTAATCAAATGTGTATGAATACTATCAATGGTTTCAAATGAACTATTCCCAATAGCATTAAAGCCTTGTTCCTGAACCAGCAATAAGTAGCTATATGACAATAAAATGTACACAAAACCAAAAAGTTAATGAAATAACATAAACTTCCATGATAGATTATACAGAAACATTTAAAAGGAATATTAAATGCCTTGCCTATGATCTACTAATCTGTACTAAATAATTCTGATGTTCTTATTTCATCAAGTCTAGGATGAAAAATTTGCTCTCAGGGTTGTCAAGTATATCTCAGTCTTTTATTGTTTGATATAGTTACTAAACCCCAGAGTTAGGCTTCAGGATCTGAAAAAACACTGGAAGAAGCAGCTTAGTATTTATTGTTTGTGGGGTGGCATTTTAGTTATCTCTTTAGAACATCCGAAAAAACTTAGAAAATCTTTTATTTTTGTGTGGATGACAAAAATAATAATCAAAAGTAAAACACCAAATTTCCATAGAAATAGAGTGACATTGAGACAGAATTGAGCAATTTAGATCAGTTGAAACAAGTAGCTTCTAGGAAGTAAACATTTGTCTTTTTAATTGTTAGATTATTTTTTCCCATCAGTTATTGATTTCTTCCCTACTCTATCCATGACATGATGTTTATTCTTGATGTACTGTTGCAAAATACAACATAAAAGCTGCTTTGTTTGTGCTAGATTTGTTACTACAATCCATATTTCATAAACTTGGAGAAAGAATACTTGGGGTGATTAAAAAAAAAAGACTACATTCTTGAAAGATTTCAGAACTAACTTTTGGAATGTAATAGATTATTTTAACTTCAGTGATGTTGATGTGCAATAAAAGCAGGTGGTCCATATATTTTCCTACCTTTCCTCCTACCTTATAGCTTCCTTAAAATCAGACCGAAGTCATTAAACTTGAGATTTTGCACACACTGGTGAATATATAGCCCTGAAATCAAGGGCATCACTTTTGTCTTCATCTAGCTCTCTTGTTGAAGACTAAAAAAAACTAAAACAGGATAAAAAAACCAAAACTGTACATGTGAAAATGTATTTAAATACACAAAGCAAACTGTTCCTGAGCAAATTATTAATGTAGTAAATTTTCTTTACACCCAAGTCCACAGAGTTCCTGACAGGAATACCCATGAATAGACTTTATATTCTTCACTATTTTTAATTTAATTTCAGTACTCATAAGGATGTTAAATACATATACCAGACTACTGCAAATTTGCAGTCTGCTTGGAATATGGAGCCTGTCATATCCTAGAGGCTAAGACATTTTTGTGTTCTTCCAAACCTATACTGCCTTGAAGGCTCAAGAGTTGTTGTTTTGGTATTCCAAGTGGAAGGCTTGTCGTAGAGATAAAAGCCTTCCTTACATCATTTATCTCAACTGTTTTAAGTCTCTCTAAATTATAAGGTATACTAATGCAGCCTTAGGGGTTTGAATTTCTATGTCCTGGGTTCCTTTTGGAGAAGCCTTCTGACTGGGATCAGGATCTGACAGGATCTCAGGATGCTGTCTCTTTTTCTCACTCTATGGCTTATGTAGTACCCATTGGGAATTTTTGTCATGGCCAGGGTTAGATTTTAATGTTCGTTTAAGAGTTCCTGCCCTCTCAAGGAGCAGACATGAGGTCTTAATGTTAGATCTTTATCTATTTGCAATTCTGCTATGAATAGGAATGATTTGTTTCTTCTCTAGGTTTTTGTTCTTCTTTTTGGTACTACTAAAATATGTGTGAAAGAAGAATAAAACATATAGAGCTCTCAGGATGGCTGAGGAATGCAAATTCTCACCCACATGCAAAATTGCACCTTGGATCATTAAAGAGCAAGCTCACCTTTGATTTTTGAAGCTAAACTCCAAAATCTTTCCTGAATATTTGTTGTACAATTACTTTGTAATAGCAACAAGACCAGTGCATTGAGAAGATGTTACAAAAAGAAGAATACTCACCTATCTCCAAAAATCTAGAATTACAGAAAAACTCCACAAGGGAGGGATCCCCAGCAAGAGATCCTTCCTCAGTAGCAGTCAGCCCTTAAATGAGGTCTAAGATGGGTGGAGTCAAGCTTCTGGTCGCCTTCACCTGTGCTCCCAGGGCTGGCTGGGTCTCTTCTTCTAGGTACTTAATCAGTGGTTCAGGATGTGACTCAGTCTTTCCCGTACATTCTTGGAGTAACAAATGCTATTAATGTAAGACTGGCTACAAACTGCAGAGCTCATCTAAGTCTGCTGATAACCAAGTAAGTTTGAAACAAGATCTATAGTCTTACAAGGGCTCCCAAGAAAAAAATATTTCTGTAATTATTTCTTACAATGCTTGTTTATTCTCACAAAGTAATAGCTTCCTGAAAGGCAGCGTTCTCCCCTTTAACACCTTTCTTTAAAAACAAAAGAAAGAAATGATGGTGAGAAGTTATGATTTTTTTTGTTGTTGTGGTGAAGTACATTGTTGGATAAACCTCTGTGATTGTGTTATAGTGTTTATTATTTGTTCTGTAGAAGCTAGCAGCTCTGTATTTACTGAATATACGGTTATGGACTTCAGAACATTTATTTATTTGGGTGTCCATAATGGATCTGAATAAACTGCCGTGTAAGCACACATTTGAGCATTTTTAAAAAAAATGCATATTGTTTACTTGATTGACCATATACAAAACCATGACAGAAGTACTATTGTTAGCCAATGCTGTTTGGAGGCCATGCCAGACTAACAAGTGAATAGGTATTCCTGAGTGTTTCTAAAACATATATCATTTACCTGGTATTATGAGTGTAGTTTTTCAGAAGTGCTTTAAAGTGTGCATTACTGATATATTTTCCCAATAGTGATTATGGTTAAACACTTGGGGTTTTTTATCTTTAAGAAAAAGTACCCCTGAAAGTGCCTTGAAAATTTTTAAAGCTTTACTGTGAATGTGAAAATAGGAACTGCTATATCCAGTAAGATGAATGTTGTTGTTATTACTATTAAGAGCAGTAGCACAGTAGTGTTTAGAGGCTGCAGGTGATATTATGGCCTACTCTGATATATACTGTGCAAATATACAGTTGCAGTACTTGCAGCTTCTGAGCGGACCTTTACAAGTCCTGTTAGTTTAACTGGTTTTCCTAGCATAAAAATGTTCAGCCTATTTGCTTAAATCCATAACTGAAAGTAAGATTTTACATTAAACAATTCTCAAATATTACTAAGAATATTTCACGCATTCTGGCTTAATTTCTGATGTAGGTCTTCATTTTTAATTTTACAGTAATATATGTAAAGATGAGCATAAATTCTCCTCAAGAAATTAATCTTCCCTGAGGAAGAAAAATAATTACAGTATGTTCATACTGTGACATACTGAAATAGATTCATATTTACTGAAATTAATTGTTGATCTGGTGGTAGCATTTTCTCATGTTTTCTTTATTACCAGATAAGATATTGAATAATAGTTTTAGATTGAATAAAAGATAGATCGAAGATAATATCTAAATGTTTTTCAGCTCTGGCCCAATGCGAGCATATTGATATCTGCATTCACATGTGTCTTCCAATCTCAAGTAAGTTGTACTAGCAATCCCACTGAATATATTTCATATATATAAACATAAAAAATATTCAATATAAAATATATATTCAATATATATATATTCATATATATTCATATTTTATATATTCAATATATATACGTTTTATATATTCAATAATATTCAATATATCAATTATATTCAATAATAATTTATATTCATATGAATATGAATATATTTTCTTCCTTTTCCTAGTCATAGTTTTTCCTGTTGAACCATACACTCTGCTTTAATTGATCATCCCAGGGAATAATTTTTTCTTTGGTGTTGCAGTTCAGAATATAAGAAAACTGATCTTGTACTCTTGCAACAGTGCATATAAACAGTACCATTTTTACTTTGTTTCAAAATTTCCAGCTGACCATATCATTTAGAGAATAATTCCTAAGTCATCCAACATATCCAAGTGGAAGTATGACTGTTACTGTTGCATTATTTCTTATAGTATATAATTTCTTTCACGTTTTTTTTTTTTTCTCCTGAAAACAATAGGAAATACAACAAACTTGACTTCATCTCACATTGTAAGGGTCTGTCTGTATCCCTTCTGTTAGAGATGCATGGTAGATGGTTATCTACTTTAAGACGATTATATTTTTGAGGGGCTCTATATCTATTTCTATTTTCAACCCTGATGTTATACATCACAACTAAAATGAAGGCAAAAATGTCAATGGATTCATAGATTGTTATACAGAAAATTCATTTTTGCTAAGTTTCATTCAGTTAAATATAGTCAGATGCAGATAGGACATCTCTATAAATGGATGTTGCAATTTGGTATTTCCTGGTTCTGCAGGGCTTTAAATTTTTATAGTGACAGCCTTGCACTAATGTGCTGTATTTCAGCAAAAGTGACTATGAATAGAAGATGTTATTAGTTGCAGGGGCTTTAATGAGTGTGAAACATAACCAGCAGCAGCAGGGAGGTGATTTTCCCCCTATACTTAGCTCTGGTGAGGCCACATCTTGAGTACTGTGTTGAGTTTTGGGCCCCTTATTATAAGAAAGACATCAAAGCCCTAGAGCACGTCCCGAGAAATGCAATGAAGCTGGTGAGGGGACTAGGGCTACCCACTATTAATGTCTCTGTATGTTCTTGCCTAGTATCCTGGAGATTCAGAAAATCCTTGAAAGTAATTATCTCCTGGCTACTGTCTATATTTCATGACTTGCAATTCTTTTTTTTCCTGGTACTTCAGTGGAGGAATGCATTGATGTAGTTTAATGTCAGAAAATGAAGTATACGCAGAAATGTAGCAAATATGTTGCTGTTATCAGCATGATGAACCTTCATGAATGCTTATATGAATTTTTATTTAATATTCATAGTCACAGATTATGCATGAACCAAGATAGTGTACAAGAGAGAACAGGTACATCAATTATTCACTTCTATCTTCACTGGTAAATAACTTCTTCTTCATACCAAATTAATTGCTTTTATTTTGGAGTCCAGAATTAAAGGGCAATGGATAATTTGTATCAGTTCTATTGGATGCACTTAATCTAGATTTATGCATCAGATTAGAAAAGCATTTAGTCTACAAATACAGAAATGCAAGTAGCATTGTTTCAAACCGACAGGCAGCTTTTGTATAAGACAGTTGCTGATTTATATCTTTGTTTGTTTAATAGTAAGAACTCCTAAAGGTGCAAAATTGGAAACATAAACCTACTTTATGACTTGATCAGGCAAATGTTTTTTCTTAAAAGTTTTTGGTCTAGAAGTAAATTTATTAATTATCCTTGGAGATGGTGAACTTGCCTTGTGGGAGGCTTGAGTGATGGCAGAGAGCTTATTGGGGGTGTCTTGAGAGCCACTTCCTTGACTTCTCCTGTCTTTCTCTGAAGACATCTTGGCAGTGATGAAATACTGGCAGTTTGTGATGATAGTCTTATGAAATGAAGTTATAGTACACACAGTATGGTTCCCCAGTGTTTTGTTGCTAAGTAGTGCTTGTGCATGTTTAATCCCTTCCTTGAAATTTCCAAAATAGAAAATAGACACCTGGAGGGAAGGAAAACTATTCATCTCCGACCTGAAATATGTTTTCTTACATTGCTAAATAAAGGACTACACAAATTCCCTTATTTACACACCCACATTATGCCAACGTACATGTTAACCTTTAGAGTTGGCAGAAACTGGGAGACTGGCTGCCAGTTTCTGTTTTGTATAGATTGATGTAATCAAGCATGGCACTAAAGTATGAAATATGTAACAAGTGATGTTAGAGTATATATCACAAGACTGCAGTGTAGCATGTACAGAATATTTCAAAAAGAGAAAGCAGAGGGTTTATTGTGTTCCTTACTTTGTCTTGTGCTCTGGGGATGAATTTTGGCCAGCAATTTCATTTCTGTAGTAGTGCATGTGACTGCAAGTAATCGGCAAATAATGATTAAAAAAGAGCAAAAATATAGAGGAAGAATCCTTAAAGCAGAAGGGGAGGGAGGGACGACAGTTCATGTCATGTATGTAAATGCATGTTATACTGTTAGAACTAAAGTAGAGGTGAAGTCTGCTCCTGCTGGAACTAGTAGGACTAAATACAACTTAAATGTTTTTAATGTATCATAAACCTAACGACAGTTTTCCTGAAGGCACTTTTTATCTATTCCAGTATTCTCATTGCTAGCAAAATGTCTTTAATCCATAATGCAGATCTGTTCTTAACACAAGTTGTTTGAGACAGTCTGTTACTAACCTGCTGCAGTGGGGCTAAATTCCAGAGTAGAAGACTCTGCAATCAGGTTATGAGGGTGCTGGAGTAAGCACAGTTTCCAGAGCAAAGTAGAAAGAAAAAGAAAATGTACTGTTTCAAAGAAGATAGCTATAGAAAATGGCTTCAAAAGATTGGTTCATGCTACTGGATTTTTTTTTTTATTTTTTTATTTTTTGCCATTGAGGATTGTTTTTAAAATATGTGAGAAAACTGAGGAGAGGTGAGTATTTCTACCTAACTGAGAGGTCAGAAGAAGCAAAGTTTGATACCTAAATATGTACATTTATTTTATTTACAGTAGCATAAAGGTTGAAGGAAGTTTTGAGTCTGTAGAAGTGTGCTTTGGAACTGTTTAACTCTGATAGCCCAGTTCAAGGTTGTACATCTAAAATGTTTTATCCAGCATCAGATGATCAAATTTTCAAATGAGATATGAATCTGGAAGTTGAGATTTAACAGTGTTTGGATTTAAAGTTGATTCAATTTGAAAAATTTGTCTAACTCTTGTCTTTTTTTTTTTTTTGTTTGTTTCCTGGAGTGCAAGAGCAACTGTGTTTCACAGTGTAGTTTTGTTTCTTCCTTTCTTGAAGCTTTGACTCAATTATAAGGATGTAAACGTGAACTTTAGACTCTAGAGGTCAATTTTACTCTGACTATGGTGTAAATGGTTGTAAACAGCTAAAATTAAATAATCTTACTTTCACTGCCAATTCAGTTTGTGGCCCCATTGCCCTCAGAGGTTTAGCTTTTCATATTTTACGGTGATTCTAAAATAGTCATGTTTCAGCTGTTTCTAGAAAGACAGATTCCTTTCTCTCCCTAAGCTGTCTAGTGTAGCGTGAGCCTGAAGGAACAAGCAGAAGACAACAAGCTTTTGCAATCCATTTTAGAGAGTAGTTGAAATATCTTCCCTGAAATTGGCAGCTATGTGCCGGCCCTTTCCATCTGCAGGCACTGGTACAGTTGGCAGTTTCCACCCTGCAAAATCAATCATGCCCCTTCCAGATTAAAGACCTAAATAATGTTCATGCATTTTAAGAGCATTTTTTAATTTCCTGATATTTATAACAACACTTGGGGAAACTTGACACCAAAATCTGTTTCCCAACTGCATTTGTTTTTCCCTCATGTATGCATGCTAATTCGTTATTGCATGATTGCTCATCAGTGCTGGGCTTTTTGTTGTTGTTGTTGTTGTTTTGGGGTTTTGTTTAGCTTTGAGAGGGAGGATTAAAGCACTCATTATCAAAACAAGTATATATATATAAAGCCCTTAGTTTTTAGAGGCTCAGAATCAGTGCTAATGACTTCTTTAAGCTTTCCAATACCATGTTTTTAAAAGTTCCTTATAATGCTAACTCTAGCTCATCTTCTGTTACACATGGTGAGTGAGAAGTGAAACTGAAGAAGGAGGTTTTGCGCTGACCTTAGACCAGACATCTGCCAGAGCAGTCACCTCCTATAAGCAACAACACTATATTCGTAGTTGAAAATGTTTCAAAAAATAAAAGTGCTAAATTGTTTCTGGGCCACAGGATAAATTTTTCTCTTTGTTATGTTTTATTATAAATACTCTGTGTCTGCTGCATAGCATAGTTTGTTGGGATTTGATCCACCTTTCTAAGAGTGGAAAATGTTTCTGTAAAGTGCTTGATCCTTGCCCCACTCCTGTTCCTCAAAATTTAATCTTTAGGCTGCTTTAGGAACTTAGTAACTGACAGAGTCTTATCACCTATCTACTACATCTCTAGTACCTTTTCATGTGAATGTTTCCTTCAGTGACAGTTTGTATTAAGTGATGGTGCACTTAGATGCTCAAAATAAGCAGCTCTTCTCCATAGCTGCATGTGAAGTACAGATATTGGAATGGTAAAGTAGAAGTGAGGCCAGATAAATTTACAGCTGTGTGGCCAATTACAAAATATTTTCTGTTGTAATTGTTTTGTTTTGTTTTTTTTTTTTTAAATTTGCTGAAACAATATTTCAGAAAACCAAATTACTGAGGAATAAGGAAGGTTCTAGTTTGACTTATCTAAAATACGTGTATGCAAATACAGGGAGACTGAGATGTGTTTCAGATGCAATAATTCCAGCTGTCATGTGCTATGCTAGCTACTTGCTAAACAGAGCAGTTTAGCCACAGTCAAGAACATTCTTTTATGAGTTCATTTCAGAGGCATAACAGTCTGCAGCTCATGCTTGGAGCTGTTTGCTGAGCAGTAATTCTGAACAACAATACTCAGCATAGTTCTTGGAGGGTTTGAACTATGTATTCAGTAGACCAGTATATATGATGTTTCTGGAAGATAGTATATGATTTCTTAGCAAGCAGTAGTAAAGGCACACCAAGATTGCCTAGGTTGTATTTGTGTTGTCCAAATCTTGTATAAGACTAAATTCCCCCTAAGCTGGCAAAAAACTGAATGACATTTCTACTAAATAGCATGCTGTAATCTGTGAGATGGGGATTTACTGAGCCACATGTATGTTTTAATTTTTGGTAATCCTTAGTTAAATAATGATGGGGCAAACAGAAGAAAACCTCACAAAATGTGCATTTCCAGGAAACTTTACTATGCCCTCTGTCTTCAGTGTTCCAGTTGTCTCTTCTCATTATTATCTCCAGTACATTCTGCATCTTTTTTCTGAACATCGTTTTGTTTCATTTTACTTGAACTTCAAGGTTTCTGCTCTATTAATCTATATCTCTAAGACTGTATTGCAGTGTTGCCGATAAAGATCTTGTCAAGTATTTAAATGCATCCATGTAATTTATTCCACCTATATTTTGTTTCTGTTCTTGATCCTTTAGGTTCTTAATACAAGTATCTTCTTGAATGTTGTTACTTTTAGATGACAAAGGCAATAAAATAACATGCTTTTTAAAATTTTATTTTATTTCCGAAGATTTTTTTCAAACTTTGTTTGAAGATCTCTAATGGACTAGAAGGTTCTACTTAGTACTTATTCCCTGGGCTTTCACACAAGGCAGTGAAATACAGGAAGCAGGAATAAATGGGGCAGAGGTGAGAGAGAATTGAGGTACCAATTTGTAAATGGTCTTATTTCTGACAGAAATGTTGATAGGTCTTTCCCCAGGCTTGAGAGCCAGTTGTTGTGGTGGCTGCAGTTGTCTTGCCTGTGCACTTACGAGTGTCTGTCAGTCACTAAGATGATACATTTCTTTATCATGTGTGTGATTATAAACCATTATTTTTTTGAGAGAGGCCCTATGCTTTTTCTAGTGTCTCAGCTGCTCTTTGTACGAGTTCTTCTGTGAAGGAATTCTTCAGACTTGTGCAATAATGTATCAAGCTGGCAAATTCTGACAGCTTCAAAAGCTAGGTTTCATTTCGTAGGAGCTTTTAAGCTGTCTTGGATATGTACCTGGCAGACATTTCAGTCACTGTCTCTGCACTGTTTTCCTCTTGTTTCTTTCTCACATGCCATGAAAATATTTTCCTTAAAGTATTTACATAGTAAGTTTCTTTCATTTTTTTTTTTTTTTTTTTTTTTTTTTTTTTTTTTTTAGGAGCAGCATTTTAATGGGTAATTGAGATGGAACAATTCCTTTCTCATTAGACACAGAAAAATTTGATCTCTGGCTAATGTATTTGAAAAATAGTGTTTCAGTGTGTCATAGTAATAATAAAACAGATATTTTTTTTCCCTTCCACAAGGTTACATCTGTTTATTGTACTATCTCTTGACTGGTATGGTGCGAAGAATTTTTTTTGCAATATTATTTAAGAAGAGCCAACCATGCGATAGAACTGTCAATCAGCATTTAGTCATACCGTATCTATTTCTGTCCCTGTTCCTCATAACACAGAGAGCTATTATAGTCTACCTTACGGGACAGGTACTTGGGATATAGATATCCCTGTGGGGTAGGATTTATTATGAAAGGAAATTCAACATAACATGAGACATGGTTTAAATAGCTGAATTTACTTACAAATTCTAAAAGTTAAACAAAGCAGAGGTTGCTTTTATACACTGATTTTTTTTTTTTCCTGTCTGAAACAGAAGAAAGATGTTAGTATAATTGAATTTCCACTGAAGGCACTTCAAACAAGGCTATCAATTTTTTTATAACTGAAGTTATTTGACATAATTTTGATGCTGTGCTCTTTGTCTCAGTCTGATACTTGCAGCTTTGTTTACATACTTCAGTTGGCACAAAGTGCTCCAAAGCCAGTGGTCACTTAAGTGCACTCCAGTGATACTTAGAGTGATGGGGATTGTACTCCTGAGAGAACTCCCCTTTTCATCCTTGTAATTACAAGTCTTATGTAAAGTAAGCACCTATTGCATCCTTCAGAAAAAATAAAGTGAATAGCAGTTACGCCTGGATAAGACAATTAGAACAAGAGATATAAAGCGAGTTATGTTTATAAAAAATGGAAAAAGTATGATGTCTACATTCTTATATGCATATAAATTCCCGTGTTCGGAGGCTTATTTTAGCAAGAGAAATTGGAAAGGTTCTTGTAGTATGAACTCAAAACTTGAGTATTTTTTTGGATCCAAAACAATTTAATGTCGGGGAAAAAATATGTGAAAGGGAAAATATTTACAAATGTTACGTTATAAACCAAAGCTTTAAAGGAACAAGCAAATTAAATCTATGTGACCTCCGCATTCTGTTTATTAAAATACTTGGATTAATTCTTGAGATAAAGAGGGTTGGCCTGTTGTTTTAAAAACCATAACAGAAAAAATAGCTTAATCTTATTTATAAAATATTCAATGGATATTAATTTTTCTGAAGATATTGGTGGTTCATTTAGCAACTTCAGATGCATGTTTATAGTAGTACCCAAAATGCAGCCAATAACACACAAGTACACTAAATTAAAAAATGTTTTTATATTTAGCAACAATTCCAATAAGGCTTTCTCTATTGTAATATAGAAAGAAAACAAATGTGAACCAGTTTCTGTTTTGCTTACTCTTTGGCAAAAAATTGTCTCTGATTTTCTGATATAAGTAGATAATAATTACTGTAGAGAAATAAGAATTTGATCCTGATTACTTCAGATGATATGGCTTTTTGTTAGAGCACTGAATCTTTGTGAAAAAATCACCCTATCTGTGCTGAGTCATGGGAGGAGAAAAAATAAGGCATATGCATGCTTTCCCCTGTAATTTCCTTAAAGAACATGAATTAGTAGAAATAAATATATAATTTTATTATCAGCTACAAAATTAAGTACCATACATTCAGCCTTAGGTAGTATATGTAATGTTTGTTATGCTTGATTACAAGCAATGTGTTTTTAAGTTCCCCATTGGAAAGCAAAGTTGCATATTCCGTGAAGAAGGCAAAATAATACATATAGGAGAGGTATTATAGCCTAGAAGAAATAGGCCTCGTAAATTCTGTTCTTGTTATCATTCTCTAAAATGGGATGATGTTTTTTCTGTTATACATCATACCACTGTATAATTTTGCTTACCAAATGCTATTTGAGGCTGTAAGGACAACTAATACAAAACAGATAATTGTAGAATGATATATACAAACTTTTAAAATATAATGCTGTCTCTCTATGTCAGCAATTCTGTACATGCAGAGTATTGTAGAATGAGGCTTAGAAAAATATGTAACAAAATTAAGCTGTGTCCCTTACCTACCTCCCACAGCACCACACAATAGAATGTCATGTAAGGCCCCCATCTGGCACACAGATTTACTATTGCAAAAACAGTCTGTGTCTACTAGAAGACTTCCCCAAATATTATAATTCCTCTGCTTCTCAGAAGATACTGTACGGTTGGGCAGATTTTATTAGCACAGAAATTTTCATGTACTCCTCTGCCAAGCTACTGGTGGTGAGGATCCCTTCTCCAAAGATTTGAAGCAAAGGCACTTTGCATATAGGGTTGTTGAGTTATGCAAACTAATAGTTATTCTCTAGTTACACTGCTTTGGAGAATGTGAGGCTGAAAAGTATTTCTTTCTATAAAGGTCTGTATTTTGCTGCCAGTAATGTAGAGAAATTTATGGGTGGGGACCTGCACTTACCATTGAATGCTTGTCTGTTGAGATTATAAATGCTCTGAGGAATTAACTGTCTTGTGGCTTGCTAACACTAATCTTGATGGTGATGCTTCATAAGTAGCTCTTTATTGCCAACTACTCTGAAGCTACATATTCCCCAACAGTCCTTCTTCCAGCAGAACATAACTGAATAGCAATGTGAAGAATGTAGAGGCATAAAGCATTGCTTTCATCTTGCACTGTGTTCAGCCTTATGTACTTGTGAAACAGCCATACAATTACCCATGTCTCTTGATGCATGGAACTGATAGAGGCTCTCCTCTTCTCTTAAACATCTGAGGCAATGCCTGAATGTGTATATTATGTGTAGTCAAGCACTGCATATCTAATGATCAAATAGTGGGAAATATTCTTGTGATTATTCATGCCAAAAAATCTTATTCTTCAGATTTCTGTATCCATTTTGCATGTTATATTTCTAGCTTAAATAAAGTTATCAGAGTATGGTTTAAAGAGTAACATTTGTGCTCAGCAATAAGAGAACTCTTAAAGGACATTTCCGTGCATCAGTCTGGGGAAAAATAAAGTTATGTATTTTTAGTTTCTTTAACAGGAAGCAAATGCACACAAATGTCGTCTAATACATCAGCTGCAGTGGTTTTTAAGAGAATGGCTTTGAGCTGGAAGTGTAATAACAGAAGCTGTTGAAAGCCACATTTCTTTTCTGCTCTCCACTCTTTTTCTCTCCCAGAAAATGATCACACACAAAAACTAATGAAATTTCAACATTTCTTCAAATTGAGAAATATTTATTCCTCAGGTCAGTGTAGTCCTCTGGTCATCTCAAAAGTTCCCTTAGTGTGTAAATGACTGGGATGAGTTTGGAGAAATGGTGTGGCTCTTCAGAAGAAGTTGCAGAGGGGTGTGCAAGTAATTCTGGAAAGTCTCTATTTGGTTTTTTTAAAGTTGACCAGGTAGGTAGTCATTGTTGCATAAATATTGTGACCACTGGCATTTATTTCATATTTATTATCATGGGTGATACTAGTTGCCTGCAAGATGATTGAAGTCAGTGTTATCCTGGATTTGTATCAGTGAAGAAAAGCCTGGATTGGATCGTCTCACTTCTGATTTCACGTATTTTTCACTAAGAATACATCCAACTATTGTTTATGTACTTACTGACAAATTGCCTTTGTTTTCCAGATCTGACTCTATACTCAAAATAAAAATTCCCTTATTTTCTGAATTAAATTTCTTTAACATTCAAAGGTAAGAGCTCACTAAGTATGAGCATTTTTGTTTTTTTCTTCTCTCGTCCTGCAGCTAAGACTAAGCTAGGAAGAGAGCCACAAGGGATTTCCATGCTGTTTACACTTGCACTGCATTTAAGTAGAATAACCTTTCAAACACTCAAATTGAAAATGCAGTTATAAACTGGTTCTTCATGCCTCCTCTTGTGAGAGGGGAGGAGTGGAATTGCAAAATAAATTAACAAAATGGTTTCCCTGTGGCCTCTGATTGGGATACTTTTTAGTAAATTATATAAAAATGGTGTCAAATTTACTGCTACTGAAGATTTCACCTTCAAGAGTATTTTCTTCCCTGTTGGAAAAGAGATTGGATTTGATAATGTGACTTTACCTTGAATGACTAGAAATGTCTCTCTGTTTGTCCAAACAGCTAAAATGCATAAGATAATTGAATATGAAATTCTTATTGATTTGCTGCTTATTTGGTTGACTCCCTGGAATAACTTTTTGATAGAAAAGGTATGTTATATCATCATTTTTACAAGTAGTTCTGAAATTTTACAAGAGTGACAGGTGTTTTTAAAAGGTCTTCACTAATCGGACCTATACAACAAGAGAAACTAAAATGCATCACTCTTTTTAGAATAGGTGTGTTTTTTCCTGAGCAAATATTTCTGTGAATTATTTCATGTGTAGAGACTCGAGAGAGATAGAGAAATCGTGCTGGAAACCCTGAAGAACCAGCAACCTTNTGTTTCCCAGGAGAAATTGTATGAGCCAGTGATTATCAAGGGAAATGTTCACAGAAATGTGGACTTAAATGAGCTATCATCAAGAGTAGCTTGACACTATGAACCAGACTACAAGAAGACAAAACTGAGAGTAAATTGAGATCCATAGGGTTACACATATGCACTTCCTTAGTTTGCATGTTTTTCTCATTCTCGCCTTTTTGGCTGCTTACACCCCCCCACAAATGAAAGTAAAAAAATACTCTTTAAAAAATGCCTTTCATCTTCTTAAAAAAAAAAAAAAAAGTAAGAAACAGGGACAAGTATTTGAAAATAATCTTGCGATTGTTCTACCTGTCCATCTTCCCTTCTAATTCTAATACTTAAAGGAAAAAAAGGGAATGGGGTTCTCCAGGGGTCACTTGCAACTGCAAAGGGATATTTTTCTTCTTCAGAGGAGAAGTTTTAATTTTTCTTAATTACTGAGAAAAAAGAAAAATATTTAGGTAAAATACTGGGACTTTAATTTTTATAGATTAAGCTTCTCTTAACTTCCATAAGAAGCTCTTTTTCTGTGACTAGACCTGCACATAATGTCTAGATAAGCTGTGGATTTGTTGGGAAGAGTACAGTGTGAAAAATGATAACATATCCCTTGTTTAAGTCTATGCACATCATAGTGAAAGCACTTATTACTAACTTCTAGAATTTTAAGATGTAAGTACATTGTTTATATGCTCCATCCTACCTCCTCTTTGCCCAAGGCCTATTCATTTACTTTAGTTTTCTCATGCCTTTTAGGAACAAGATCCTCCTCACAATTTCTTTCTGGCCTAAAAACAAAACACGTATTAGACAATTTTTTTCTGAGTACAGAACAGAGTAGTTGCAAGTCTTTCTTGGTTACTGTAACACTTATTTGCAGTTCTTCACTTTTGAAGTTTACCCAGTCTCAAGAGTAATGACAGTGACAGGAGGGGAGACACTATATTGTAAAAAAAAAAAAAAAAAAAAAAAAAAAAAAAAAAGGCCAAACCATGAAACTTGTGAACTATTTTAAGAAAATTCCTTTAGTCACCAGTACCTTAAAGAAGGGTAAAATATTCTGACTGCATTGTGTTTTCAGCCGATTCTGGAAGGATCAGGCTTTCCCCTGCAAGAATTGACCTTGTGCTGGTGACATCAACATTGCTATTGACATTAATGGGAACTGGATCAGAAGCACAGTTTGCATTACTTGTGTAATAGCTCTAGATAATGTCATTTTTCTTATCACAGTAACTTCTAGAGCAAAGTACATGTTCAAACTTCCATTTACTTCTTGCAGTAGATACAGCCACTATTGAAATATGATGATCAATAATTTTGTTCCTTTGAGAAAGTCTAGTCAGGGTTGTTTTTTTTTTTACTTAATTGGATTAATAGATGGAAACCTAGCAGAGGTGATAGAAATCAATACAGTTAAAAATGAAACTGTGCATAAATGTGGCTGAACAAATTTATATAAATAACTGTTTTGTCCCAGTTGCTATCTTCAGATGGCATGAAGTTGGGCTTAAGAGAATAGTTACGTGTTTTGATGAATGAGACCAAGCAGCAAGCTAAGAAATGCCTTTTGGGGGAATATTAGAGCTTTAATTTAACTAGGAATTTCTGAATTAAACCCAAGCCTGTTGTTTCTGGTACTGAATTTCAGACCATTATCTGGACTACAAAAAAATGATAGTTCAACATAAACTGCTCAGTGTTTGTAGGCATTGAGCAAAACCTAGGCCATTCTTTTAGTACTGGAGCCCAAGAGCTCTTAACTAAATTTGAAGAATATTTGAGTAAGAGGTAGCTGTGTTAATTAATCATTTCACGTTTATTGCAAAATGGGCACTCAGTATTCATTAAAAAAGTTAAAACATTTTTTTTACTTGTGTACCGATGCACAGTCTTGCCTGTGTATCCGTATGTTGCAATTCCCACGTTTCCATAAGAACGTACTGGAAGATAAATGCAAGCTAATCTGTGTTACCATTTATTACAAGTGTCTAAATGAAAATTATTTTCTGTCCTACTTTTAACCTTGTTGCATTTAAATTGATATGTCTAACTCAATAAGCAGTTAAACTGCTTATGCTAATTGGCCACTCATTTGAATTGCTCCAGCAGAAATTTCCATATTAGAAGTTTTTCAGGGATGTGAAACCATAGTTAGGTACTTACTGGGGAACATGGAGGAAAAAAAAAAGAAGCTTTAATTTATTAACTGACACAGCTTATTTATTTTTCATGTTTTAATCTTTAACATTTTGAAAGGTTCATTTATCCTCTCATCTTTAAATCCCCTCTCTGTGCTCTAGGAAGGTTCTGTAGTTTGAGTAACAGTCAAACTACTGTTTGCATTGCAGACACTTTTTTTTTTTTTTAAAAGTCTGTTTCAACATTTTCTCTTCCAAACATTTCTGTTTGAACACAGAGAATGTATTTTCTCCAATATATGTGCCTGCTTTCTGCCACTTTATTTTACACCCTTTTCCAATTGGAAGTGATGAATTTTCAGAGAAGGCTAAAACAGTCATGTTTTCAGACCTACCCTGAAAAAACTTTAGCAGAGTCCTATTCTCTTTCTCCTATTAGAAAAAGTTTGATAAGAAAAAAACAAAATCCAAAAAACTTTCACTGTCCACAAAGGATTCATCAGTATTTTTCAGCCTGTCTTCTGTGCTTAACCTGTTCATTTTAGCAGTGATTTCACACTGAGAGGGAGGAACTTTACTAGCAGCATTTCAGTTAAGAAGATTTCAAATATTGTAGGGAACATATGGAATAAATCCTAATCTTAAAATTGAATGAACAAGTCATTCCACTGGTGGGTGGAAAAATAAGTGAGTTTTGATATTTTTTTCATGTGCAATATATATTTCTTATTATTTTGGTAAAGTAAATTCTTAATTTATTGCTTACTAATCTATATACTTTTATACTTTAGAAATATTTTCACATTTCTGATGAAGATGCTGTAACTGTACTTTAATGAAATTTTGCATTACTTAGACTACATTACTTTTGTCGAATGCACTGTTAAACATTTATAAGTATACTATGAAGTACTATCATAACAAAATTATACTTGTCAAACAAATGAATAAAATGCATTTTAAAGCATGTTACTCTATTTTTAATTGTATTTGTTCACTTACTTGCTACATCAAATTGTAAAACACGGTAATTTGTGACAGAATTTCCAGCCAGCATTAATTGCTACACTTTTATGGCACATGTTTTAGGATAATTATTTTTGTTTTGTTTGAAACATATTACCAAAGCCTTTATGGCTAAGCTAATATCAGATAAATACGTCAACATTGAAGTTTGACAAAGACTACAATTAAGGAGATTTCTAATCATGGACTATAAGGCTCCATATTTTGTCATATCTGATAATCCTTCTTGATCAATCTAGTACTGCGGATCTGTAACATCTTTTAGAAAGTGCAACAATGAACTTACGTAATGAAGGGTTTAGAATACTAGCAGTATCAGCTGGAAGTAACCATCTGATTTGCAAGATTGTTCCCTCATGATCTTAATTTTATCGTCATTGACTCTTGAGATTATAAAATAAAAGCTAGAAACATTTCAACACAAAGGTTGGGTCAAGTCCTCTTTGATTCTCACAATCAACTTTTGGTGATTTTATATATGATTCCCATGAACATGTGTGAGAATGAAATATATCCTGTAGAGAAGTGGGATAAAACATGCCAGGAAAAATCTAACAAACATCTAAATATTTGTACAAAAAAATAAGCATATTAACAAAATACTCTGACAATTTTTTGTATATAACAACATAATGATAAGGTTGATAATATTTTTATTTTATATTAAAATTTATTGTTTATAGAAACAAGCAAAAGCCAATTCTGATGTTTTTAAGGTTTTTTTTTTTAATTATTTACTTAAGTTTAAAATGGGGGGAAGATAGTTAGCTAGTTTTGTGCATATTTTTAAAGAATGTTACCCAGAAAGTGAAAGTCAGATTCTTCTACTCAATAGCAATTACTCAATCAGAACTCTGTGTAGATGGAATATACTTAATTAAATAAATGAAAGCACAGATTGCAATTTTAAGTAAAGAATTGAAATTCTTTGAAATGGAATTAGATTATGACCAAAGCAAAACAACTCATCTCCACAGTCCCAGTACGAAAACCTACAGTGATCCTGAACAGAATACAACTAACAAAAGGAAAATAATGCCTCGGTTGAAATTTCTGCATCAGAACTCTTTATCAGCTGTTGGCCCATGGTCCTTCCACTCCCTAAATATAATTTTTGTTTAGAAACTCTGAATTTGCATGTTAGGAACTCAGTGCAACCCATTTGCCATGCATACACAAAAGTTCCATTGTATAGGACAGAACATAAAATAGGTGGTTTTGTATCTATTAAATGGCACATTGCTCTGTGCAGTGTAAACAACAGATGATTGTGAGAAGCTAACTGTGATCCATAGTGAGGTTGTTCGTACTAGCCAGAGACAAGCAGATTCGTTAACCTTGACAAAGCACTGCTAAATGACATCTTGAATTTGTCTGCCAATATGAGCTACAATTATCAAATCAATTGGCTTTGCAGAAAATCAGTTCCTATTCTTCTACATGGCTTTTTTCTGTTGGCACTACCTGTGCAGTTTTGGCCCTACCAAACCCTTCTCTGATGAGGGAGTTCCCTAGATTTTATTAAGAAGCCAATATTTTCAGAAATATGGCATGAAAAGAAAGTTCTCATAATAAAGGAAATATTACAACAAAATAATACTAAGATCAATACTCAGAATGGCAATTCCTAGTATCAGTTATTTTATATAGTTAACTTTTTCATACAAAGAGTGAAAACTTCATCCCTTACTGGGAAAGTAATGAGATTGAACTGAAGCAATTTCCCCCTCCTAACCAGAACAATTACAATTTTTATTGGAATGAACATTTCATATTTTGTGACAGGATGTGTTTAATGTATTTAATTAAACATGCTAATAAAGGCATGTAATAGCTTTATTACAAATGATATTCTGCACATATCCTACATGTGAACTAATTACTAGACAATGAAGCTGAATAATATGCACTGTCTCATAGTAATGGATAGCACTATTTCTCCATGGAAAATGGTTGTAACCTCTGAAATCATAACTAAATTTACATGTCACTCTGAACACTCATCTCTTTTTAAAAGCTCTTAAACATTTGTAGTAGTGTTTACTTAATGTCTATTCAGTTCACAGTGGAATACTCTAAATGTTATTTGTCATACAAGATTGAGAAGGCAATCATGAAGCTTTTTTTTTTTTTTTTTTTTTTTTAATTGAATGTTCAGCTCCTAGCAAGAGGTAATGAAATTTTTAATTTTGTTCTGTAAGTTCTATTCTCTAGTTATTTATTCTATTGCTCTTTTGAGGAGCATATATTCTACTTCCTGGTTAATCTTCGGCAAAATTTTAGAAAGTCATTTAACATTCATACAGATTTTTTTTTTTAAAACTTCCCTTGACCGCTATCAGCAGTCTGCCTGCCCTATGTGGCACACAGTCAGCATCTTCAGATTCAGCACTTTCTGTCATTGATTGATAGAAGACACTTCTTTCTCAACTACTAAGTCAGACACATCAGGTAGAGACAGACAGGCTGCAGGAGAAAATTTAATCAAGCAAAAGTAACTTGGAACCAGAATTCAATACTAAAATCTGCTACAAGTGGTATAAAAAAAATCTAAATATTAGATGATAGTGGGTATTCAATAAAAAAAAAATAGTATTGTAAAGCACAATGTTTTAAGAAAGATATCAGTGTAAAAATACTAAACATTGGATTATAGGAGCTAGATTTATTATATTTAAATGTGCCTCTGATTTAAATATAATGTAACCAAGTATGCCCACAACTAATGTGGTGCACAGTACTTTTTTTTTTAACCACTGATGATTCAAGTAACCAGTAGTGGCTTTTAATAAGTGTGTTAATGAACTCCATCTAGGTTCTAACAGAAGCCTGTTTCTTGAAATTGTTATTTCAACCGTACACAAACATTAAGTTAGATGTTTTAGCAGAGGCTCTCTCATTCTAAAGGAACAGTTTCAGCAAAAGGTAAATTTATAGTTAGCAATTAACTTCCTATAGAAAGGAAGAGACAAAGAAAATAGGATGATGAATGCTTAAATTCTTAATGATGAACTACTATAGTTCTTTTATTCTAAATAAACGTTTGGTTCAGTATTTTCAGAGCAAATTGAAAAAGGTTGATACAGCATTCCCATGATTGGTTTTGTTCAAATATCCAGTTGTTCTTATTTCACTGCTAGCAGCATAACATTCTGCTCTTTAGATATCTTCCCTTAACTGATCATCAGGACATACTATTTCCTGGAAGTAACCCAAAATAAGTTTAAGTTCTAAAAACTAAGGAAATGTGAGAGAGAACCTCAAAACTATTAATGTAATTTTCTCCATACTTTTACTTGGGAAAGGATACTGCCCAGTCCTGTCTAATATAAAGTAAATTGTCTCAATTCAGAATATTTTCTTAAGTGCAAGAACAGTACATTACATCCTTTACAGCCATTGATCAACTTTTCTGTACCTTTTAACATCAAGGGATATGCTGAGAGAGTAAGAGTTAAAAACAATTTACCTTTCCTATGCAAAACCAGGAAAAAGTAGGTCTTTGTGATTTATGAGGCAAGCGGTAATAAAAAGTTCTTGAGAGCCAATTCTGTTGTTTCATTTTCTCCCTATCCAAAGCAGAATTTGCTACTACCCTAGTTTCATTAATATTCCTGCCATAATGTCTGTAGGTATCGGTTTGGCTGTTTGTGGATTAGTAGCTGGATTTAGGACAATATTTTCACTTTTTGAAAAGATCTCAGCAGATATGTTCATGCAGTCTGTCAAAGGATGTGCACTTGTCTGTTTTTATCCTAGCAATATGATTTCTAATTATGTCCACTATGAGTTATTTCCAAGAGTCTAGGAAATATATCATCCATCTTCAGTGTAGCATCTTCACATATATTCAGCAATGTTTGTGCAATCATTTGTTGCTTTTCTGTGAAGAAACAGTCTTTTTTCCACCTTTAAAAACCCATATTATGATGATTGCTACTAAAAGTAAAGTGGATGCTTGATGAAAACAAGCAAAGAGTTAAGTATAATTTTAAGCAGTAAAAAGAAGTTTAGGCTAAATTTTTGGTCTTCCCAAATGCATAAAATATAGAGGATTGTGCATGAATTTAGAGTTGTGTCATCACTAAGTAGTTTCCAGGAGCAGGATTTAAGATTACACAGAAGGTTAGATTCTATATTCTACTCTTTCACTTGTTGTTGGTACTTTCCTGAATTTAAGTTGTATGCTTGGTATCCATATACATCAATGTGAATGTTCTTAGGACATGTTCTGATTTAAATTTACAGATGCACTCAAGTGCATTCATCAACAAGTATAATCTTGTAACTTAGCCAAGTGTGAAACAGAGATCTGTTTGGTTGCAGAGTAGATTTGAGACACAAAGTTGTTAAGAAAAAAATATATAATTAAATAAAATCTCATAGTAATATGGAATTATTTCTTACAAACATATTTGCATTAAAATGCAAACTAAAAAACCACAATAGGCACGAAATGCAATGAAATTCTCAAAAACAATAACAACAAGCAAACTTCGCAGTAATATGAGTAAACAACAATTAGAGCATTTAACAGGCAGAGAGAGTGAGTTTGAGTTCCTAGGTTTTATATTAGGTAATGATAATTTGAGCTTTAGAATGTTTCCTTCTTATCGCTGCTTCCAATCTTACTGTTGAATTGTACATGACATGAAAATTTATCTAATGAGATAGCAATCCAAATGCTTAGTTTTTAAAGTAAAATAATGTACAACCTTAATTTAGCTCTTTGATTATTTATGTTACCAGTAACTGGATGCAAATCATGTCCATCTAATCAACCTAGATGATCATTGTTCACACTTCTATACAATCTCTGTTCAAATTAGCTCTACACATTCATTATCAAGTGTAATATACTTTTTTTTTTTAAATGTACGAGAATATTATTCTCCAAATGCATGGAATCAGTAAGAGTTCTGACCATGACACTCAGGAAGACTTGGTTTACTCTAACCAAGAGCAACAAACCTAGCAGTACCTGTTGCTTATCTTGCATCAGAGCATCCTTTCTACCCACTTCATTGAGACACATGCTCCAGCTAGTTTCTAGATTCTTGAAATTTTATAACAGCAGATTTGTAGAGCACTAAGATCTCCCCTGCCTCTCAAAATGTAATTTTGAGAAAAGTTTTGACAGTCAGTGTTATTGAGCCTTTCTTTTTCTGCTTCTTGCACATCCTAAGCTTTGTGTTTGTCAATAATTCTTTCTTAAAATAGGCTGAATTGATAACCTAAATACTAGGGAAATCCAGATTCCTGTTTTCAGGGAGTTTTTCCAAGGCCTTCTCTTCAGGTTTGTTCTCAATTCATTCTCTGCCCAGCCTGAATCTATGCTTGGGTTCACCCCAACCCCAGCACAGCACCTTGCACTTGGCCTTGTGGAACTTCACGAAGCTTGCACGGGCCCACCTCTCAAGGTCTCTCTGGATGACACCACTTCCTTCCGGTGGGTCAGCCACACGTGCTTGACAATAAATTGCTCCTTGAGAGCTATTTCTGTCAGATGTACACTAAACTTATTCTTATGGGAATGCAGAGTAATAACAGAGGACTGTGTTCTTTATACTCATTATTTCAGGCTTATTTTCCCTACCCAAAAGGACTTTCTATTTGGGAAAATGCTGTGGGCACCAATGACATTAGTGTATTTACTGTTTCATACTAGAACAAAAAAATTATACATATGTACATTTCAAATAACTGAGAAAGAAATTCAAGTGAGCTGTTTGCTTAGAAATACGGTTATGTATTAAGTATAGAAATATATATAATACTAGATAAATGCCAAAAATATAAGGATATAAAGCATTGTGAAATCAGAAATATACATGTATCTAAGCTATGATATTCATGGCCATAATGGTAAACAAGTCACTTCAAGGTGCTGCGTACAGCTGTCTGAGTCAGTGATAATTTTTCCCTGCCACTATTGGTAGTAACACCAAGCAAAATTAAAATTGATCCTTTACTGTACACCGTGAGTTATTTAATATACATAAATATTCTAAGCAGAATAAAACATTAGGTCCACTGGTTATGTAATCAGATAATGTTTTGCTGAATCTACCTTCCATAGTTCAAAATCCTTACTGCAACACTTGATCTGTAATGGAACTGCATGCCTTTATTCAGACTCTTCAGTGGCTTATATAGCTGTTCCCTAGCTTCTTGGCTATCAGATTTTTTTGTAATTAGGTAAGATGTCTGGGAAGTACTACATTTCAGTAACTCTGGTTTTACTTGTTATACTTCATCTCCAATTAAGATATCATAACATGTTTTTAGTCCATTTGGATATAACTACAAGGATTGTTCTAGAGAACGAATTTTAGAATATTTATAACTTTGATATTTACATTCCTAAATTATTAAATGTAGTTAAGTTATTGTTCTGGAAAGGTTACAAATTATTTTACTGTAGTGCCCTGCACACTTTAAATTGCACTAAGGGAGAACAAACATCAAAATACTAGTGCTGGTGGACTGTTCATGAAAGTCTAAAAATATCCACATTTCCCAAATATTATGGTTATGAGATGACATAACATCCCATCTATCTCAGGGCACAGTAACTCACAATTTTGTTCTTTACCACATCTGAAGCAAACTATTCAATCTGCTCCTCTTCTAGATGGAAGTTCTTGAAACACAGATACAATCATCTAGTCTAACAAATTCATATGAAAGGATGCAAGTACCACCCACATTATACTCCTATCTGTGGTTCTGCACCAACCTATAGAAGATGCCCTCGACACATGCAGTTCAAAATAAATAAAAGTATACTTTAACAAATAGGAAAATCATAAAACTTCATGTGTTTATGCACTGCTGAAATGGATTTTTTTTTTTTTTTTCCAGTGCAGAGAAATTAGCGTGTGTTTATGACTATAAATACTGTGGCAGAGAAGCAACACAAAATATTTTCAGAAATACAGTGGGGAAGTCATAAATTAACTAGGTATCATTTTCATCTTTGGTTTATGCTGCTTTTTAATGTTTGAATAACAAAATAATGATACAGATTGCTTAAAAATCATTTAATATGTCTTTTATTGATATTTATATGCTTCATTAAGTAGCAAGCTGCCAAAATGAGAACAGTAGTTTGCGTCTTGTCACAAATGTGACATGGTTTAGGTAAAAATTGTCATTTTAAAAATTAAGAATGCTTTTATTCTGTGCGTTTCCAGAAAATTTCTTTATTACTTCAGATTTGGATTTAAAATATTTTTATGAAATTGACAGTGTAGCTTAGGGAATTTTTGTACATAATATTCTTGTCCTATAGAGGATGTTCACGTTCAGTAGTAGCTAGCATCACAAGCATATAAAGTAAAGAAAGACCTAAATATAAGACTCCTGGAGGATACTCACAGAGTATCTAAGTGCCACTGCTGAGGTCTATGCTCTTCCAAGCAAAGCTATTCCAAAATAGAATTTTAAGATAACACATCCATCTGGAAAATAAGATGATTTTGTAAGGGCTATTGTAGTTCCCCAACATCATAAGGAATAACCAGAAAACAAGTATTTTTAAAAGGCCATCTTTCACACAAAAATAGACCTTTTCAGGATTAAAATAAGTAAGAAAACACATTTACCTACTTTTAATTGAAATACATGTGACAGTCTCAGTAAAAAGTGGCTCTTACCTTACATAAAATACAATTCAACTTGTTACTACTTGAAACTTGTTTTTTCTTAGATAAACTATATTTTGATGTCAGAAGAGAGTAGATACTGACAAGGAGATAAGAGGAGATGTCCTCCTAATCATTAACCACTTTGTTCACCATTGTTCAATAAATCCTGCATGAACCCACATTGAAGCAAGAAGCAAACAGAACATAAAGATATAACATGACTGAAAGTTTACCAAAAAACTTGCATGTTACCAGAATGTGGTCAGAATCAATAAAGTAATATCTCCATTATTTTCTTTATTACTTAAAAGCAGTTTAATCCAGCAGTTGTAAAAATGCTTGCATTACTAAGGCCTCAGAAATATTTCAATAGAAATAAAAAATTCTTTGGCTAGAGAAAGCCTATGAGAACTTGAGCTAAGTGGTAGTTTTATTGATGAAATATTCAGATTTTTGTTATCAGATTCATTACATAAAACAAAATAAATATCCACTCAAAAACATTAGAGTGTATCTTATGTGTCATTAATAAACATTTTTACACAGTATTCTGTCAAAGCTATTGCAGACATTACAGATGGATAATTAAACCAATAGTTTCAGTAGAATGTGCAACAGTCAATATTCCTTACTTGATTCTAAGTTACTAAGCAAAGTTCTGTAGCAATACAGCTATTAATTAGATGCTAGTTCATAATTTCAACTATGTAACATTTACAAGATAAACAGATAAATCATTACTAACCAGCTTGCATTCCAACATTTGTTACACTCATCAGTAACTCTTTTAGGACTATAAGCCCCTGCAAATCTGGCCAGAGATTTCAACTGAATTGTTTCAGGTTTATGCCTATTTCAATATTTCATTTTAAGAATAAATTACCATAATCTCAAATTCCTTAAATTAAACCTCTTTAGGTATAATTTAAAGTAAAACTTAGATTCATAATCTGTATTTCAATTGAAAAAAAAAAAAAATGTGAAGCATAGCACTGTGTTTATATCTTGTTTAAATGTATTTGTTTTTGGAGTGATTAACTGTTATTAAATTATTGGAAGAAATTGAATTTCATACTCAGTATTATGTTTTAAACATTTCATACAGAATATAGGTATCAAAGTTTAAAACCAGTATAGACCTCCACTTTGCTGTCATAAATTTGGTATCACATGCTAGACTAATCTTTCCAGTCAGGAAGAACTTCATTCTCTTTCATACATTCAAAGACTTAAAAAGTTCCAGGAATTTTTCTGTACCTCTAAATAGTGAAAATAAATTGTTTACTTGTGGCATAAGTCAATGCTCATTATTTCTGCCATTACAAAATTTCATTTTTTCCTCGCAGTTTTCAAAGTTCTCAATCTGGTAGGCATATGTTTCTATTTATTATACTAGGTCTTAGGCCTCAGCTACTTACTATACATTAGTTTCTAATCTCATCAAACCCACTCTAATTATCACTGTGAACAGTTCTTTTTAGTCTTCCAAGATTTATCCTATGATGTGAGCAGAATGCATTGCACCTAATGAAAACTTAGTACTTCAGACTGTCATAGAAGGCACAATGCAAGTTACATACTTGCATTGAATTATTCAGATCGTTTTTATGTGTTACCAGCACACTACACTGAAGAGCATTGAGACACCCATACAAATATGATTATTCTGTTGCTTTGTTTCTGTTAGCTATCAGTGTTAAGATCCGATAGCTTAGTTTAGCGTATCTGCAATTTTATAAGTGTTTAAAATTCTTGTTCTCTTCAGCATGATTTAACCTTCGGAACTATCATTATGTGCAATCATTTTATTTCACCAAATAACAGCTATTATTGTTCAGGTATACTGCATGCAGTATCCTCATGCGTGTATTCTAGAAAATTAACAAATCCATTGTTTTCACTTGCTCTAAATATAACATTTCTTAAAAATTAAAAAGACAATTACTACTTTTTTTCCCCCAGAGTATGTAAAATCCACTAAGGACACTGGGACTGTTAAGAACCATGTTTGCCATACAAAAATGCTTCTTCAATTACAGAAGTTGTAGAAAAGAATAAAAGAAAAAAAGGTAAAACACAGGTACCTATGTAAAAAACTGTGATTCTGAGAAGACCTTCTTAATGTTGCCTAACTTGGGTTGTAATTCACTTGCTCTCCACCTGCTTATAAATGCCTCTCCGAAGGTTTTACGTAACTTTTTTTCTGGATTCTTACATACATACCAATGGGAAAATGTTTTCTCTTGTACTTGAATAAAATAAAAAATTTAAATTAAAACACATTAGAATGTTACATATACATTTTTCTTTTACACTTCCTTTATTTCTCATTGTAAAGCAAACAGCAAATCATGATGTCTTTGTTGATGACAAGTAACTCCACTCAGCCACTCTTATGATGAATGAAGAGTAAATAAAATTAAGCAATGAGTGTCACTCAGTTTCAAGGCTTGCAGTTTTTATGCTGTTCTGAATAATTTGACATAGAATATGGCATTAAACCATGAAGGATAGAATGTCAACTGGAAAAATTGGCTCCCCTTTTTGGACAACTATGGCTATCTTGTCAGTAAGCATACGATGATCCTAAGGCTCACCTCTGTGTTGGAGTAGATCATGGAACAAATCCCCCTGGAAGTTTGCTAAGGCATATGAAGAGAGGGAGGTGATACAAGATAACCAGCATGGCTTTGCCAAGGGGACGTCCTGCCTGACCAACCTAGAGGCCTTCTATGACAGTACAATTGCATTTGTGGACAAGGAAAGAGCCACTGATGTCATCTGTCTGGACTTCAATAGGCCTTTGGTACAGTCCCCCACAACATCCTCTCCAAATTGAAAAGGTTTTTGGATTTGACAGAATGAGAAACTGGTTGCAAGATGGTACTGAAAAGATAATAATCAATGTCTCAATGTCTGGATGGAAATCTAGATGCCACCTAGAGAGACCTAGACAGGCTTGAGCAGTGGGGGTCCAGGAGGACAACAAATTCAAGTGCAAGGTCTTGCACGTGGGTCACAGCAACCTCCACTATCAGTACAAGCTGGAAGACAAAATGATTGAGCACAGCCTTGCTAAAAAAGACTTGGGAGTATTGGTGGATGGCAAGCTGGACGTGAGCCAGCATTGTGACCTTGTTGCCCAAAAAGTTGACCATATCCTGGTCTGCATTAAAAAGAAGAATGGCCTGATAGCAGCCTTTCAGTGCCTAAAGGGGGGCTGTTAGAAAAAACAGACTTAAGCAGGATCTGTTGTAATTGCACAAGGGAAAATGGTTTCAAACTAAGAGAGGGGAGATTTAGTTTGAAAATAAGGAAGAGGTTTTTATGATAAGGGCAGTGAACACTGGAACACCTTGCTGATAAAAGTGGCGAATGCCGCATCCTGAAGACATTCAAGGTCAGGCTGGATCAGATTCTGAGGATGCTGATTTAGCTGTAGGTGTCTCTGTTCATTGCAGAAGAATTGGACCTTTGAAAGTCCCTTCCAACTCAAACAATTCCATAATTCTCTGATTCTATGATCCAGCCTAACTCCACTTAGATTTTGAAAGATAAAATAATATCAGATGGAACTATAAAAACTGCTGATCTTTGCCTTTACATGAAAGCAGTTCTTTGCATTTTGAAAATTAATACATAACAATGAATTTCTGGCATGAAAAATGGCAGATTCAATTAGAGCTGATGGGCATCATTAAAGTTTTTATTAAAGAAAAAAACTGAGAAATTGCGTGGCTGTGGAAGAATTCTTAATGGAAAAATATACTTTTGAGTCTCAGAAATGTTATTTTTTCTTTAAAATAGATCAGTATTATCAAAATAAAAGTCTTTTCTAAACATTCTCTTTAAATTGCCTTAAAAATCTTACCTTAAATTCTTTGCTTTGGTTCTTGAGGAAAATCAGTAATACTTGCAGGAGGACATTCATAGTGAAGCATATGTCGTTCAAGTGTGTGAAAATGTGATATAATGGGAAAATGGTGTACATGTATAAAACTGAATTGACTGATATGCACTAAGACATTGAGAATAAGTATGCGAATGTCTGTGTACTCCTCAAGTACTTGCAGATTTTGGATTAAATTTGGATGAATTAGTGAGACTATATTTGTAATGGTAACTGTGTTTACAAAGGGGCCGATAGGAAACTTAAGAATTTGTTCAGCAAATTGCAGGCTTTTTACTTTTCGTATACATTCTGCCTTTTTGAATTCCTTCAGTTTTGTCTGTCTTTTCTTTTGTTGACATTACTCCTTCTAGGTTTTAGGTAATTTCATTGAAGGACAAATATAATTGAGCATTCAAACAAAAATAAAATTTAAGCTTGCTTCATTTTTTTTCTTTGAGTTTCCAGAAAACCGTTGCTTTGTACTAAGAATTATACACAACCCAGGAGTATTTTTGTGCTACTTTCAAAATACCTTATTGATGGAAAAATAGAAAGCACTAATTTTTGAATCCTGAAAGAAATACCTATTAAATTTTTTTTCAGACAGTTAATACTGTTCCAAGAGTTTGAATAAAGTATAGCACTGTTCATTTCTATGCTTAGTTTTATTTTTCAAGTAGCATCAATGTGATGAATGCTGAAGGGATACAATATAAATTCCCTAATACGTGTATTAAAGTGCACAAAGGAAGCCCTTATGGTACTTGGCCTGTAGAGATTGTGGAAATAGCGTTGTTCAAACTAAAGCAAGAAAGTTTGCTAAGACAAATTAAGCCCTCAGAATAGAGGAAGATAGTTCCCTGTAATTATTGTTAATTCTTTGGTGTAGGAAACCATGCTTTTTCTGCAGTTTGCACAGTGCATGATGAAAAAAGATCCTTATCTATGTTGATGTCTTCTAGATGCTCTTGCCAAACAAATTGTTTAATAGCAATAAGAAATTCCGTACCAAATAATTGCTAAGCAGAAATCTTATAGTGATTTTAAGAAAAATATTCCCTAACCCTCTTATTCACACTCAGAACTTCATGTTTATGGGGAATTGCATGTAGAAAAAAAAGCAATTGAATTACATTTCACAGAAGTAAAGCCAACATAAACGAGAATGAATTTAGAATTAGCATTGAGAATAGAGATTACCTGTTCAGTATGCTTTCATTCCACACAATATACAGTGTTTTTTTTTTTTTAGAATTCTGTCTGAAGTAATCCTGAAGGGCTTTTTCAAATTTGTTTTTCATCTCTTCTAATACCGTGTAATTGCACACCTCATCTTTATCATATCTATTGCTCTTGTGGAGGTTTTACATGCTACATCTTACTATACGTATGTATCTATGCAGTGATTAACGACTTTATCTCATTAGATATTGTTATATATTGGATCAGGTATTTATTCACAAGTTTGGAAGCTGTTGGAGTAATTTGTTTAGTCTCCATGGAAGGAAATCTGTTAAACAGAACTGAATAGAGAATAATACTTTTTCCTGAGTATTTGTGTTATTTAGGAAGAAAGGAAAAGATTTTCTGTACACATTACTCAGCAGAAGACTTGCAGAATTGAACAAAGATTTTACTGTAGGGAAGAGATATCCCACAAAGAGTAGATAGAATGAGAGGTTTTCTTAAATCTGTCAGAGTATTCATAGAATCATATAATAAAATCATAGAATGGCCTGGGTTGAAAAGGACCACAACAATCATCTAGTTTCAACCCCCCTGCTATATGCAGAGTCACCAGCCACTAGACCAGGCTGCCCAGAGCCACATCCAGCCTGGCCTTGAATGCCTCCAGGGATGGGGCATCCACAACTTCTCTGGGCAACCTGTTCCAGTGTCACCACCCTCTGAGTGAAAAACTTGCTCCTAATATCTAACCTAAACCTCCCCTGTCTCAGTTTAAAACCATTCCCCCCCTTGTCCTATCTCTATTCACCCTTATGACACAGCTGTATTCATTATACACACTCTTTTAAATGAGTAAGAATAGATGCTCAGACCAACTTATCAAAACTCATTGTCATGGGATATCAACCTTCAGAAGAAGTGTAGGAATTTTGGTTTCAATTATTGTTTTTTAAGTTTTTATGCTAGTCTCTAATATCTTTTATCTCATTTCAATTTTAAGTGAAATCCATGTTTTCACATTAGGCATTTGTTCTTAGATTTTCGGTTCCTATGAAAATAGATACAGTAAAATTCTGAATCATGTCATCACTTAAATAACACCGTAAGAATATCTTAAGGTATGTAATGCTGCTGCAAGATAAACTCAACTTCCTCTCCGTGAACCTGTATCAGGCAACAGAGGCAGACTCCATTCTAGTATGTTAGATAAATTACTGCCTTCAAGAAAACTCATTAAGCACATATGTTTAAATACCTCAGTATCCTGGGAGAAAAAGCAGAAATATTTATGCCTGGGAAATAAAAGAAATAACTGTCCTGAGCTTACTGAACACTTTAGAACCCATCATCTTTGTGTCATATCTCAGTGATCCTGTTATCTTCCCTTGAGAGTCTGATTAGTAAGTGCACCTCAATAATGCTCAACGTACTCCTTTAGGAACAGGCTCTATATCAAATGCCCTAGCTAGTACAAAAATAGATACCGTAGCAGGAAGATCTCATTCTTTAATGGAACTCCTTGGGGTTAAAGCAAAAAGATTGGTGATTTTTCCTGGTGGCTTTCTTTTAAAACAGTATTTTTATCTTTGGTAATATTTATCAACCTTTTTATGATAACATCTCAGCAAAATATTCAGGAAGATAACTGATTAATAAGGTGAGACTAAATGATGGAGAACAGTGTCCATGATGCAGGACTCTCTGTTCTCAGAAATTCAATAATAATTTGCTGTAGACAACTCCCTTACCAGCATGGTTAACCAGCTTTTCAGTTTGGACTTCAATCTAGCGTCATAAACCCTTCAGCATTCAGTTCTAGACTCTACGGTCCACTACAAGTCTCAGCCACTATAATGTGATGGAAAACATAGCAATAAAAGCAGGGTAGTAAAGTCTTTAGCTACAGAAAGCGAGGACAAGCTCAAAAAGAGAAGCAAAGGAAAAAAGCTACTTACCTGAATAAGCAGAGATCTCCAACAAGGTAATGTTATCTCCACTGCCAACCCTTAAATGAGGTCTGGGAAGGGGTGCATCCTGGCACCACTCCTTCCAATCATTTCAGTGCACTGCATGCACCTGAGCTCCCCCAGGTGGGCCCTGCCTTCCCACCAGGTGCTCAATCACTGATTCAAGCCATTACTTTGCATTTCCGCTACAGCCACCTAAGTGTTAGCCATGGTAATATACAGTGCTGCAGAGCCTGTCTATCTACAGTGAATACTTCCTTTTGCTTACAGTAACCTATTCCACTTAATAAACACATTTAAATAAATAATTTAAAACAGAGTTACTGCACTGAGACATTACAACTAAGGAAAGTTCATAGTTAACAGAAATCATTAGAATAAAAATAATACATATGTTTACCACTGGCTATGCTGAAAATGAAAATTCCCAAATTAGCTCTTCTTTTTTCTTCAGATAATTATTTTTTCCATAGGCAAGTGGATTGATCAGCTTATATGAGAGACTCATGTAATCTATTTATTGAAAAAAAAAATGCAGTATTTCATCTTGTTCAAAAGTCTGATAAATCAAGCATATGAAAAAGTTTTCAGTTATGACTACTTGGAGGTAGCCTGTTGACCTGTCAGGGAAAAGCCAATGTTTCAGACATTCTAAAAACAGACAAATGTTTCCATATAAATAAACAAGCAAATAAACTACTAAAAACCAAGGCATTATGAGTTTACATAGTAGTACTCTTAAAATGCACAGAAAATTAACTAAAACATTTAAGTATATGCGTACTGCTAAAGTTTAAGTTATAGCTATAATAAAGAATATAATTTGACTCCTCTGTAGTTTCCCTTCACAGTTTGCATAAACTTATAATTATCAAGCGCTTAAACATTTCGCTGGATCTTGGCCTAAGAGCTTAATGATTATTTTACAGTATAATGACATGTCCAGTATGAAGTGAAACAAAACCTCTGTCTATAGAACTTAGTCGCTATGAAAAAGTCTATCGGTATGTTGCATGATAATCAGTTCAATTTAGTGTACAGTAAATTGGATCATTGTTATTAATTTTCTCATCTCTCAAGCAATTCATGAACAGTTTTTAGAATTTCAAAAAAACAGCTCATGAATCAGACAAAAAAAAATTAAATAAGAACCCAGCCCACAATGAGATGATGAGTCAGAGTTCTTTTCTGTAGCAGTGTCGACTGAAGTACATCTGAAATCTAATGAGGATTGGCACTGATGCAGAAAAGGCCATGATGAGCATGAAACAATATGTTGAATTTACATGTTAAGACTTTTTGTTGGTTTTGGTAATTTCACTGGAGATTATCTGAAAAATCCATAAACATCTGGATGAGAAGAGAGAGTGGGGGGGGGGGTGTCAATTTATACTAAAATGGTGGAGTTTATATTGGGATAGAATACTATAAATGGAAGAGTAAATTAGTTTCTTGCACAGCTGTTTCCAATTTTGTTAACCTATATTTCAGGCCGAATTCACCATGGAATTAAACTACACATTTACATTAATGTGTGTGTCTGAATTAAAGATATAGGGAAAAGGCTTTTGAAGATCACTAAATCTCAATAATGCTTTGGAGGTATTTAGTCAGCTTTATTTTCAGAAGACAAAATTAGCAAGTACAGCTGCTATTTGCAGTCCTGTAGTTTTTGAAAGTGAAGGACTAAGTTTTCAAGAGTACATTTGTACATTTTTAGGCCCTGAAAAATGAATGCAAAAAAAAGGCTGCTCAGAGTTAAAGCTTACATTTCCTGCATATTTATATATGAAGTCCTGATGTTGCAGCTTTTTTAGAGCATGTCTACAGCATGACATACTGGAAGGTACACTGTCATGCCAGTTATTAGAACTATTCATCAAACATTAAGTAAATGGTGGTACAGATTACTGGATACTGCTATGATAGAATCATAGAATGGCTTGGGTTGGAAGGGACCCGAAGAATCACCAAGTTCCAATCCTCCTGACACAGGCTAATGACAGCAACGTGCACTTCTTTACAGTCTAAAGTCGAGGGGCTTCATAGTTTTATGTCATAGCTTCTGTCACTGCAGACTCAAAACAGTTGATTTTTCCAAAAATTGGACATTGGTTGGTGCAATCTTCTCTCTTTCTGTTGAAAAGGAAATTTGTATGGAAGATACCAGAATGTTAGTGCAGCTAATAAGTTTTAAATATATTGTATAGTAATTTACTCTGCTGTTCAGTAAGAAAAAAAAAGGACTAGTTACTATAGAAACTACAATATCACATGATTTATGTGCTATTTGGAAGACATAGACTTTTTTTTAGAGAGACATTTACTGATGTGTCACTTAAGCTGTAGATTTTATGTGTTTAAATCACTAAATCCAGAATGCTAACAACAAATTACCATGAATTATAAGAAATAGACATTGTTCATGTGAAGATAATAATGACAAGATACTTTTCGAGCTGTGGGTTGTCATGTTTTTCTTTAAACATCTTAGACCCTTTACATTTGTAGATAAAACTTCATGTTCTAATATATTGTACATTAGTTCTTAAGCTTTTTTTAAAAATGGAAATAAAGATAAATAATTACTCTTTTGTTTCTAATGAGTTCTTTGTAGCTGTATGATTCAGAACTTTAAAAGAGAATGACTGAAAAAAGGAAGCTAGAAGACAAAAGTAATGAAATAAAAATAATGCAAGAAACTTCTGAAAGAATTGAATTATCAAAGAGCTAATATCAAAGATTAAGGAAGGTATGTTTAATAAGATTAACAGTATGTAGAGAAGTTCAAAATCTTATTGAAGATAAAATAGAATTTCTCAAATTGGGAATTCCATCCAAGAGAAGCTAATACAAGGTATGTAAATGATTGGGGTGAGGCGTATAAGAGTGATTAGGACACATAACTGCGGGTTTGCAGTCTGATTAGTGTTCTACTAATTTAGTTTTGGATCAGGTGTCTTAGTAGATTCATAACTAACAGCTGCCATTTCCACTACAACATTACAGTACCAGATGAACTATTATTTGATTTGGGATTATTATAATACTGTACATTAGGGCAAAAAATATACATACAGATTTCAATACCATCCTTCTGTGTAGTCTCTCCTTCTGATGTTGAGGTTTATGGAAATACTTTTTAAAATGTGCTTGTTGGTATTCTGCAAGTTAAAAATCTTTATTATTATGTTCTGGAATGTTTTAAGTATGTGTTATCCTATTACAGCAAAATATGGTTTTTCCTTGAAAATTGAGGAAGTTTAGTAGGTCTCTAAGTATACACATGTTTTTTATATTCTTTTATATGGATGTCTAAAGATCTATAGGTTTGTATGCATCAGGGTTAAGTGTTGTTATAAAACATGCAGTTTTTTAAAAGTGCCTTCCATGTTCAACACATTCTTTATCAACTCAAGTCATGTAGACGATCCCAATTTCTATGTATTGCTGATGGATAACTGATACCCTCTGTAAAAGTGTTAACCATAGTTACAGTTTTCAAAAGCTACATATGTCTCAGTTCTTAAATGAGAGATTTAGGATCCCATGTCTGGGTATGCATCTTAACTCAGCTTTGCATGGTTGTATCTTCTCTCCTTTCTTTCTTTTTTATTTTTCATGTGAATTCAGGTTCCAGATGAATGGAGAGTGACACGTTGTCTCATCCCAGAAATTTAAGAATAGCTAAAGTGAACCCTTATTTACTATATAGACAAGAGAACTGAGGAACTTCTTGTTTAAGGAGTGGTAGTTTCAAGACATATGTTGAAAAGAAGACTGGGAAAGTACTCAAAAGCTGTTTTGGATTGCTCAGCAACAAGATGCTTAGGTATAGTTTATCATCAGGAGTCAACACACTATGATCATATGAAAATACTGGATTGGTCACATCCTGGAACTGCAAGAACTTGTCCATTTTCTTGCTTGTGTGTTCACCTGTGAAATTCTGTGGAATGGCTGTGTTGTTGTTAATGGAGAGGTAAACTTTCCCTGGAATAAATGAGGAGGTTTGTGGTCAGAGCAGAGGGCTGAATGTTACCCAAACTTTTGACTTACTGAAGAAAAAATTCTAACATTCATTTTGCCTTTCTCTGTGCAAAGGGATTACAGTCTTGATAAATGTTTGAGATTGGGACTTTACTGATATGTTTGTTCAGTAATATTCTTCACTTATTCATGGACTATTAGTTCTTAAATAATTTTCTAGGGGTATTTGAACTTGAAGATTGTAGTAAGTTGCTTTTTTTTTTAAATAAATCTCCTGATTAAGCCATCTTCTGAAAGAAATTTATTGAATAAATAGACAGTATTTTAATTTCATATTATCTCATATTAGTCTATTGCAATAACTAAATTTCTAGGATAAAGGCACAAAATCACTATATCCTCATTAGATTATAATATTTTTTTAGAATGACATTTAACTCAGCTTTTCATTAAAAATACTTCTTAATTATTTTATTTCTTTTAATAAAAACAGAAAAAACTCTTTTCCATCTGTTTTTATCTATTTGCTTTCTTCTTTCAAACAATTTTGCCCTTGTCTTTCCAAAAATAGTAGTACTTAACTGCTAAAGAATGAAACTGCTGTGCAACTTGCCACATCTCTCATGAATTTTTTACTGTTCTCTACTGTTGTATTATCAAGCTAGAAAGGAAATATTTGAGTATAGTGTTTCCTGCACTCCTACTATAGGTGGTGTTTCGTCCATTTCAGATATGATAATTTGTTAATAAAAAGCTACATAATTTAACATCATAGCAGGTCACATTATGCAAAATATGATTATCTTATCACTAAGAAAATCTGTATTCAAGATTTTAAACAGTTTCAATACTAGTTAATTTTTCTTTGAAAGTGAGCTGCCTTGTATAGCTGGAGTCTATCTCAAGCTAATGGAATATTTGATATTATGGAAAAAGGGCAAAACTTACTAGTCTTATTCCTAAAGTTTTTTATTATTATTAAGTCTAATTGAAAGTGTGATCATACACAAAAGCAATTGAAAACTCAACATAGCTTTTATGTGGGAAAAGAGTATTACTCTTAGTTGCATTTGTTATTGAACCTCTGCTTTCAAAACCATGTGGAATTTCTTTTATTAAAACAGAGAATAAAAAGATAGCGATAGATATGATGAATCTTAACAAAGTGAAGCTTTGTGTATGTGCTAATGACAACCATTAAGAGGCTAATGTATTGTGGCCTGACAGAAACCTTGAAAAGTTGATTAAACAACTAGTTGATCAACTTTACTAAACAACTAGTTGATTAGTAAATATGCAAACAATATTTACTAAAGCTTAGGCTGCCAAACTCAAGAGACACATCAGGTGGCTTTCCTCATAGATAGGTAAAAAGTCCAGTCCAATGTGATATTTTCATGGATGATTTGAATTATGGCATGGAGAGGATGAAAATTCTCAAGTGATATTATGTTGGAAGAGGCTGTAAACCTGTCAGAAGTCAAGATACAAATTTGAAATGAACATCAACATAATGATTTAAACTAAATAATTGTAATTAGTTTAGGACAAGTGCAAATATTTTATTTAGAAAACATCAGTAAGTGCAAAATAAAGATTACTGGTGAACTGATAAATCTGTGGAGGAAGATCTAGAAATGCTGAATACAACACTTTGCTGTGACGAAAAAACCTCTGTAACAGCTACATAAATACATAGGTCGTAAGTAGGTAGCTTCTCATCTTCATTGGATATCTTATGAGACATGGTAATGATTCATGTTATATTTCCTACTATAGTTTCTTTTTTATTTTTAATGGCCTTCTGGCACAGAAGAAGAAAAACTATCAATGAAGTATTTTTCTAACAGTAATTTTATTTGCTAGATGTGATGAAGGGGACAAAAGAGATTATGGATTATGACAGCAATATTCAGCACCTCTGTTTTGGTTTTCAGTTTCTAAATTTGCTGCTTCAAATAGATTTTTTTTATTTTATTATCTCAGTGTAATATATATAGTGAGCAAGTATTTTCTTTCCCATCTTCATCGCTGTATTACAGTGGTTGCTTTAGACTATTGGTTACAATAGAAGAAAACAAGACAATATATCACCTGAAGCTTTGATGAAAATATTTTTGGGGTATCTGTTATATAGAGAGTATATGATCTCTACTGTTTCCACTATGACCAGGTGTACATCCCTGGTGTACAAATAAAGAGAAAAATAAATAACAAGATTTGTATAAATATAAAAATATGGTTACATATCTGTGCATGAATGTAGTCTTCAGCCACCTTTTGAGGCTGTATAGATGCCAAGTAGAAAATGAGTTTATTTGTTTGAGGCTGAAATTATATTGAAGTTTTATAGAAGCAAGATTATATGTCATAGACAAATATTAGATATTGACAGGCACAAGTTATATATATTTATTTAATTTTAATTCAGTGTTGAGAATCATATATCACATCAACAACCTTCCAAAATATCAAGGAATCCACAATTACTAGACAGTTTTATATGATGGAAAAAGATTGCTAGAATTGCATTTTTCTAACCTGGTCAGAAGACCTGGAATTAATCCCTGAACAGTTAACTTTTTATTACAAATGGGAACCACTATCTTGCATTAAAATTTGTATTCAGGACATGACATAGCAGATTTGCAGTAGAGCTAAGTACAACTGCTTAATTATCAAAATGACATGAAATTAATAATTTGCAAAATGCTCATATTTATGGTAACTGAATTTCTGTAACTCTAGGTTCTATCAAAAGTACTGGTAGACACAACTGAACTCTTCCATGTGATAAACATCATTCTGTGGCTGTTGTTTGGAAGATTTATGTCTACAATTTTGTTTAGTGAAAATTGACTACGGTTGCATCAGCATTGTGGAACTGAATTTAATAAAACTGTTGTTTATGCTAATGGAAAAAAACACAACAATATCTAAATGATTTTTTTTTTCTCTTGTGTTGTGTTAGGTCTTTGTTATATGCTGTGTCCTGTGCTTGGACTTTGGGTGATTGAATGATGAATACCAAAATTCTGCCTTTATACGACTGTAGAAATGAGATAGCTGCGCAGACTTCACATACCCTGCAAACAGAATTTGACTCACAGAATTCTTAAAATGCTCTATTGAGAAAAAGTGCTTGCAAAGATGGTATTTACTGATCATCTCTGATCAATTAATTTCTAGTTCTTCATCTCTTGGAAACAGAAAGACTTTTACTCCAGCTGTTGCTTACAGTAGAATAAGCCAGATTTTATATTCTGGTTCAGTTGCTTCTGTAAAAGTTTTTTATTTAAAAAAACGTTCTGTCTGCAAAGTCTTTAGAAATGGTGCAAAAAGCTGAAAAAATGAATTTTATCTTCAGTTTCCAGATGAAGTCTAAAGTATTAGAAAGTGCGCTCTTTTTAATTACAGATAAAATGTGGACGAAATTGAGAAGAAAATAAAGATGAGTCCAACAAATGTCACATGTTAGCGTAACTTTTGCACTATAATTACAATTTAGTACAAGCATTTGTTCAAGGTATCCAAAACTGAAAAAGACGATGGTAACAGTACGTATACAGTATTTTTATTTTCCAATTGCCCTATAAACACAGAGATTACAATGTTTTCTCAGTAAGTTTAGCTTAGTGGCTTTCAATCCAGCTCCTCTCTCTTAAGTTTTTTTAAGATATCTTGATTTTAGAAGAGTCAGAATCAGTAAGTTCATTTATGTAACAATAACAAAAAATGATTGCAGAGAGACTTCAAGTTCATAATTCAGACTTTTTAGACAATTTAGACCTTCATTTTCGTAGGTTTTACATTATCCTTTTTTTTTTTTTTTTTTTTTTTTAGAAAGGACATTTCACAGTCTGCTGTACAAACTTATCTATTTCATCAAAGCAGGTGGGGACAGTATGATGTATGTTTATTAGCTTGAGAAGCACATCTGTGAGCTCAGATTGGATGAAAGGTCATAAACACAATGAATGTTGCTAGGTAACAGTGCCTTTTAGTCAATTTAGTTGTGAAAATGAAAGGTTTTTTTGTACAAAGATAGGCTATTTGGATAGTACAATGAACAGTCACTTTATTTTGATCTTCACTGCTGTAATTTAAAAATAACAAACCTTTTTCCTCTGAGAAAAAATCACATTTTCTTTATTTACAACGTACTTTACAAAAAAAATCAGTCTTAATAAAAATGAAAGATGAGGGAGATGAAATTATGATTGTATCCAATTAATGAAAGATTCATTTTATTACTTGTGGCTTTTAAATTTAAAGTGAGAGATAGTAATTATTAAGGAGATAAGAATATCCATTGAGACACTAAAACTTAGAGCAATGCAAAAGACTCATACAACAACAATTGTTTTCCTCTTTTAAAACATTTGTTCTTTAAAGCAAACAATCAACGTGAAAGTGATCATTGCACTTTTGGGGATCTTAACTTTTGTACCGTTCTAAAAGGATTAGCCTGAAAGAAAACAAACTTCTAGTAATGCAGTAAGGCTTCGAGTTTGCATTTGCTAGTCGGATGAGCAATGCAATATTGTATTTGCAAATGGTTGTAACTAAGTACAAAGATTTTTTAATTGCTTGTTTGTTTTGTCAAAGAATGCATTTTTTCTATGGATTTTTATATCCACATGATTTCATATCGTATATGGTAATCTTATGCAATGGCTACTTAACGTCTAAAGAGACATTGGTCTGAGAAGAGGAGCTTAAGCTCATTAGTTTCACTCAAGAGTGATGTAAGGTGAGAATTTAATATATGCTTTAAGTATTTGTGCAGTGGCTCAAGCCACCTTCAGTAAAAAGGAACAGCATAAACAAATTCAAAATAATTTCTGTTTGCTCAGGTTGTTTCTTGGGATACATTAGCTCCCATGGATTAAAAGATTTAAAAGTATACACCTAAGTTAATACGTTTAAATAGTGTCATAAAGATTTAAAAGCAAATCTTGTCTAGTCTAGTTATACAGATTTATAGATCAGATTCTTGCTTAATATATTCAGATGTGTTGGAAAACCTATCAAAATTTAAAATTGCAAATGGTAGGATGACGTCTATTGTATTTATTGTTGTTTATCTTACTGATACAATAGTCATGTGATCTAATCTTGATTTGAAGGACTTTCGCAGAGTTCGGATACCTTGCAAGTACTGTCTACAGCTCACTTTACTTGTTTTAATAGCTGTTTCTTCAACTACTTGTTATTATTTGTCTCTATTATTGTCACATGTTTTTAATGAAAATACTCCTTTAGGTTTCAAAGGTTAGCTCACTATGTACTTGAATCCTTGTGATATCATTACTTATTGACTTAGTCATGTAAATGTTTGCGGAATGTATCATCTGAGCTGAGAGTTCTCAAAATATGTGAGTTTAATTCTAGAACTCATAAATACATTACACTTTTCAACGTACTGTAACTTTTTCAGCTTGTCATAGAGATAATGTGAAGTCAAGTGCAGTTGATTCCATTTATAATGATTGAACATTTTGGAAAAGAAAGTTTGGAAAGAAGTAGGTATCATATACATCACTGGTGATACTCAGTGTTACGGTGTTCTGATTCCAAGCTACTCATTTTCCCTTCAACCTGTTTGCTCTTCTGAGGTTGATTCTGTATAACAATATGCTATCTATACATTAGCAGCTCAAGTGAAGGAAGGTATTTCAGATATTTCTAAAAGTAAGATGGTGGTGATGCAAGGCTAAATTCCTGATAGTTGTGCAGTGAAGCTCCATTTATTTCATTATCTTGTTATCAACACACCTGCTAATGTAGGAAAACACTTAAAAGTAAATATTGATTTCAATAGGGGTGAGGTACTATCTCCAGCAAGTTAGAGTATCATAGTAATCTTAGTTCTCCTAAGAGTCCAAGAGAATTTTTCCAAATAGTTTTGGTGTTACTGATGAATTCTATAATTTATAGCTACTTACTAAATTCTATTAACAATACATTTTAGTATGCTGAAACATTTATCTGCTTGTCTGAAATTTTATATATACTTGATATCATAACAGACATTGTAAAAATATGGAAGGGAAGGTAATCTGAATTTCAGCACTATAATAAACTGTTGTTCAGCTAAAGACAGATTCAAGTACAATATAAGAAATGTGAATTTTTTCTGAGGAATCCTGAGGAATATTTTTGATGTTAAGAGCCTGTTCCAATAATGCTTTTTTTTTGGGGGGGGGGGGAGGCTGTGTGTGTGCGTATATTTGTGTGTGATAGCAAATGCTATGCATCCTCTGGAAACCAGTTTAAATAGGTTATTTTCTTGAGAATTGAAATATGAACGCTGTCTCCAAGTTTACCAAAATTTCTAGTAAATCTGAGATATTATAATCAGCCAAATTAACATTCTTGTTCCTTAAATTGGAGTATCAGAATTTTTATGTAGTAGCACACTGTTTTGTGCTGCTGGATACTACATCAATTACCTAGCTGTGTTTCATTAGTCAGGTTTGCTCACCTGGATGAATTTGGCTTCACAGTTTAATCACAGTATTTTCTTGAGTGAATTCAAGCTGTAAGTGTAGTGAATGTGGTTAGACTTATGACTTTCAGAAATGAGTTTTCTCCTTATCTTAAAAGGTTCTGTGCTTTCAAATTAGCTTTTCTAAAGATTATCTTCACTATTACTCTTCCAGTTACAGCTGTTTTAAATATAGAGCTAACATGACCTATCTGTTTCTCTTTTATATTATTTTCTGCATACATCCACGTATTTTTTAGCCACTTTAGATTCCTCTTAGGTTTTTGGCAGTGTTACTGTTCGCATCGTATCTACCTCTAATCTTCATAGCACTCTTTCTGTCATGCCAGGAAAACTGTTTATGAAGATTTATAGTAATCCAGACTGGGAAATGATCTGGCAGAAAATTAGTCAATGTGAAAAAAAAAAAAACCACACAAAAAAAAGCCACAAAACAATGATGTAAGAGGAAGGAGGATGGCAAAATGGCAAGGTAGGGTATGCTTTCCCATTTTTGCACATATCTGAATTAATAGTGTACTGTAGGTTTAACCTCATCGTTACACTACAGTACAGTGGAAGCTTATACTAAGTTCATCATTTATTGTGATTCATGCACCTTTCATAGAATTCAGTGCCTCTAAAAAGAAAGGTCATTCTTCATAGAAGTGTATTGTGTCGTGCTGTAGCTGTACATCAGATACTGGGAAATATTTATGTGCAAAAACATTGGACTATCAAACAAATCAACAGCCTTCTGGATTTAACAAAATAATTTTGCCCTAATTTTCAAAAGAAGATTTTTTTTTCCTAGTAAGGCTTAGTTAAGGTTAAATGCAAGAAAGCAGTTTACTGCTTTTCAACTGGCCAGTAGGCAATGTTTCAGTATTTACCAGATGGGCTTAATCATTTAATTAAAAAAGCATCTGTTATCACGTGATGCACCTGACTGTAGCTATTACAGCAGAAAATTACAGTGGATTTTACGTGCAATTGATAAGTCTAGAATTCTGTGGGTGAATGTCATTTTCACTTTGGGTTCAGGAGACATTTACACTGCCTATTCCTGATTTTTTGTAGTTATGGCTGTACTTCTGTTTTTACAGTACTTTCTGAGACTTTAGCACAAAAATTGGAGCTTCAATTTCAGTAAGATATTT